>VCMS01000054.1:0-304847 GCA_022539475.1 Gracilaria domingensis
GTTGGGGTATCTACCTAAACACGACGACCCCTCCGCCGCGTCATGTTTTGGGCGATTTTTTGAAAAATGTGCGATTTTATGCCCGCGGGGCGGGGGTCAGGTCGCGTTAGAGTACCTACCCTAACACGACCGACCCCCCCCCGCCCGCGGGCACGTTCTGGCCACATTCCGGAGTCTTCCCGGGACCTTCCAAAACACGCCGCCCCGCAGTGATTTCGCTACACCCGGCCGCCGGTACGTTGGCGCCGCTGTCCACGTGCATTGGCGGGAGTTGGCTGTACATGAAAGTGAATGAGTGTACTCTTGACTACTATGCAAAGCATTTGAAGACCACGACTAGAGAGCGCGACCATTGCTCGCGTGAGTCATCATTGCGCGAACTCCACGACTCTAAAGCGTACAATCAGCGTGCGAGCGTCCACAAACAAGACACGGACGAGACTGGCAATGCGCTGGGAGGAGCTGCCGAAAGCGGGGGTGCCCAGCGTAAGTCGCCATTTAAAGGCTCGCCTCCGTTCTTGTATCGTCCAGAGCGAGCGTATTGTTGACATACACCTTTCACTGCAATAGCTGTTCAACATGAAGCCAACTCGTGTTCGAAAGCGTACGCAAAGCGTGACTGCTCGCACTCGGGGGAGCACTCGATCATTGCAAGGTGAAATGCGGGTTTCTCTGCAGATGGATATTGAGAATGAAGGAAAGGTGATAGTCGGGGAAGCGTTGTTGCATGGAATTGGAAGTGTTCTACGCCACGAGTTGAACGGGAAGCAATTGGACCCAGGTCTTGTGGTGGTTCATAATATTCTCATCAGTCGAAGCGGTCAAACGTTCTACCCTTACCGGGCGGAGGGCCTGGATCTTCCACAATACATCCAGGATCTCCGGACGGCCGCTCCTTGGGATGAGAAAATGATGGAACCGGTGGCAGCCAGCATTCCGGCATCCAAGCGACGAACGGTGAGCGCTATGAGTGAGGTGATGACGCCGACAAGCCGCACGGAGCCAATTCGAAGTTCATCAACAGCGAGAAGTAGCGCATCAGTAGCACCTCCGCGGGCCGGTCCATCGTCTGTTACGAAGCGGACTAAGGAGACGAGATCATCCCCAGCTACGAAGCGGACACGTCAAACAAAGTCTACCTCCGCTACGAAGCCCACTGCGTCGAAAAGGGCATCTCCTGCGATGAATCAGACCGTCGACACAACGGGAACTTCTGCGTCGAAACAAACGGTTCAGCACGGTACGGCTGTGCAAGAAGAGGAAGATGAGATCATAAAAGGTCCCCTTCCAGACGCGGATGCGCAATCCGCACAAGGAGCTGGTCCATCTGTACCCAAACTGCAGCAGAAACTGCGGAGCAGCAGGACGATGACGTTGTGCTTCTGACCGAAAGAATGGCACGTTCAAGTGTTTCTGGTGAGCGGTCTGGAACACAAGGGACACCTACTCGGAGCAAGACGTACAGACGAACTCGTCAGAAGGTACTAAAGGTGAACCTCAATCACTACCGGATGGTTGTTGTTACTGTTGACATCACTCTGGTGGACACTCCGCCCAATTTACTCCGTGCAGGAAGTAAACGCTACGTTGAAGCCCTTGTGAAGAGTATGGAGGAGCGGGGGATATTGCAGTCGATGGGTTCTCCACTGGTGGCCTTACAAGATGCTACTACGGGAGAGAGGGATACTGAAAAGGGACGCCTAACGAAGAAGTGCTTCATTGTAGATGGCTTGCATCGTGTGAAAGCTATGCAATATTTGGCAGCGACTGGTGCACAGAAGTGGAAGCGATTAGCCAAGTTTTGGCGTTGCAATCTGCTGATACGAAGAGATGGGAGGCCCATTGGGATGAAGGAATTGTTATGTGTTGCTTCGTACCTCAATGAGTCGACGAGTACCATGCGAAGGATGATGTTTGCAGACAGGATACACTCTATAGTTAGTGTGGTCGCCATTCTAATTGAAGATGTTGAGGGGGTGACGCCGGCAGACGTGGATCCTGTAGAAGTGACAGAAGTGTTGAAGGAGAGCCAACTGATTGGGACTGTGCAAGAGCGTCAGTATCTGAGATATGCCAATGTCGCCCTGCAACTCATGTCTCGTGAGGGAATGCTGGCCCATTTCAAGGATATATGTGAGACTGTGAGTGACATAGGTCTCACACATCTGTTACATACTCCGCTATATGTTTTGGATGCCCAGGAGTTTTCCTTCATTCTTGATTGTCTTCAGATGTTTCTATGGAGGGCAAGTCGACGAAGACAAAGCAATGGAAAAGCTTTGAGGAGGTTCGAGGTTTCTTTTATGATAGAGCAGTGTCTCTGTTCCGCGCGGCTAGAGCAGTGAGGAATGAACTGAACGAGGAAGAGTCCATGGAAGTGTTCCTGAAACGCGAAGTCAGTCTTTCTGCTCCATCGAATGAAGATGACGTTGAAGACCCAGACAACAACGCAGCTGTGTATCAGTTCCTTTTGGGACAAGTTGTGAACTTCAACACATTGCCGCGTGTTCGGAGCAGGACGAACTCAATTAGAACTGCCACGACTTCCGTTCAGAATCGATTGCGGACGATGCTCAACGTAATTCCGCCCCCCGCACCAGTGAAGCAGTCCGTGACGAAGAGGAGGACTCCCGCTGCTGCTGCTGCAACATCTGCCAGTGAAGAAAGGGAGCCGCGAAGAAGTGCACGAGAACGGGCGCAGGTGAGTTCTAGGGAAATTGAGCACGGCCGAAATCGAGGTGCCATAGAAGTTCTGGATAGCTCTGAAGAAGAACAGCGGGCTCCGCCGAGGAAGAAACGGAGAAAGACTTTCACACAACAGATGAGATCTACTCTGAACAGCATGACACCGGATGACCTGATGTCTCAACTAAATGAACATGTGCTGAGAGGAAGGTCGATGAAGGTTCAGTTCGTGGCATTGGGAGAGGGAGCGAATGCAGAGAACGCAGGCAGTTCTGCATTTGTGGATGACGATGAGCTTCTTTCTGTGACAGTTCCACGGATTGTCACCGTCGAGAAAGATGCTGCGCCAGACGATCAGCAAGAGACAGGTGGGGGGTCATTTGATGACGAGTTACCTACAGCTCTTCCGGAATCTGAGGAGCACGGACTTGTTCGAGGTGACCCATATGATGGCCCACCGAACCCTTCATGGTGCGGGTATGCCAGGCTGAGACCGCAGGAATGGCAAGGGAAGAACGTAATTGAGCACAAGGACCACTGGCTCAGAGTCATTCACTTGCAGAAGGGACATAGGTCGGAGCTGCTAAGTGTCTCGAATCTCAGAGATGTACACCATCTTGTCTTTTGGCACGCTGCAAGGGCTGAACATCGCCTACGGGCGGAGACATTTGGTATGCAGTATCCTCGTACTCGACCGACAGGTATGGATGATGAAGAGGTGCTGTGGGTTGCTGCGAAGGAGCATGACGAATTTGGGCAAATGTTCTTCGCCCGAATGCAAGCTGAGCTAAGGCAGAATGGATATTGCGTGCTTGATGGCTTTGCGACGGATAATGGTGTCTCTAAATGTGAGGAGTTCGAAGAGGTTCGGGAGTTCGGAGATGTGTCGGGGAAGTTGGTGGACTTCTTCGAGAATGAGTATGGAGCGATGCCGGATATACGGAAAGGGGAGGAACAGAAGTCGTTTCTTCAAATAATCAACGATGATGAAGGATGGAAGGACGGTAGCGATGGACCATTTGAGGGGAGAGTGATGTCGACACGTTGTAGTACGATGGAGAAGCCGGAGGATAATAATGAGGAGCTCAGGTGGGTTGTAAGGTCGCGTGCTTTACTTGATGTTCGAATGGGTACAATTGCTGCGGCTTTGGGACTATGGGACAATGAAAGGGAAGCTGTGAAGATGTAAACTCCGAAAACTGGTGGTCGATTTCTGGGGACGACGAGAAAGTGCAAGCGCCAGACGCTGCACACCGACTTCAGTGGTCAGGTTACGAAGGAAACAATGAATACTGGCAACCCCGGATACTTTGTAATGGCCTCTGGGAAAGAGGGCTTTCCTCTCTGGGTGAGCGCTGGAAGCCATCAACTGGTGGGGATGAACAACCAACAGTTGCGAGTGATATCGGAGGTGTATCCAGCGAAGAAGATAATCATCCCACCGTACTCTGTATTCGTGGGCCGTGGTGATGTGACACATGCTGGAGCAAGTGGGAAGGACAAGGTGGATAGGCCCGAGTCTATGGATTTGCTGGTTAGATACCACATGTACATGGTATCAGAGGGCTACGCACTACCTGATGCTGTTCATCGGGTGCGGGATTTCCGACCCACGTTTGTCAATGGTGACGAGGAGGAGGAATCGGAGGATGAACTGCTGTCCGATAAGGAGGGTGGGGCGGTTGACATGGACGAAGACTAAGTGGTCGTGGAGATTGGTGTGGAAGCGGACGCCGGTAGAACCGAAGTGCTCGAGAGTAGTAGTGATGACGATTTGCCAATAATGAGGCTGCGAGCGCCTCGAAGTGGATGAGAATGAGATGATTAGTAAATTATGTGTGTCTTGCGATTATTAAGAGTAGTATACTATTACAAGGCTATACATATGAACATAGAAAAGGTGCGGCAGGCTGGTAATTGAACAAATGTCAAACGTCTTTGGTCCTGTTGCGTCTAATTGCAACATGCCAAATGCTCGGTATCGTTAACATCATTGGTGGCACCAGTCAATTCGCAATTGAACATGTAGCGTCCTAACGTTTCTGAAACTGCACTTAAGGTTGCTTTTAAGAGAAGTATGAAACTGAGATGTCTATACAGTTCCTGTCTATGCGGTACTTGTGGCAGTATGGTGACTGTATCAGGAAAAATGGCAAAGGAACAGAGAGACTTGGCGGAAATTTCACCAAATACCTTGTCTAAGTTCATATATGCCAATGGTTACGGTATATTAAGTTCCGTTGATGGAACGTTGAGAAGAGAAGGAGAGTCAATTCCAGAAGAAGTTGTGAAGTGTATGAAGTTCATTGACGAACGTGTTGGTTTCGGACTTGTCACAGGGGGTGATGTGGGCGACGTGGAGGGGGAAATGGAAGGACTCGGAGACTATAAGTTTGGTGTCTCGGCGAATCATGGAGCTTTCCTGCGTTTCTCTGACGAGAGGGAAATTAAGGGTGCATTCAATGATCACACCCTTGACCACACTGTTGATGGACTACTGTTCCTGGCAAGGGATTTGAATAGGAGGCATGGTATTGTGAATGATGATGACAAGGGGTTCGTGGAGACCAGAAGTGATAGTGGCCTTCCCAATTTCGTGTGCAACAAACTATGGCAGTGGAAAGAAGAAGTGGATTCTGCTATTGGGGACCTGTTGCAGAAGATGGATGCGTTTGTTATCTATCCCGGCGATAAAAGTTGCGAAATTGTGGACAAGCGATACACAAAAGGAAGCGGAGGAGAAAATGTTGTGGATAATGAACCGAGATTTATTGATACGGATGACGTCGTGACGTTCGGAAGTGCTTTGAGCGACGGGCCTTTGCATGAGGTAGGCGTGTACGGCGTTCACGTCAAAGAAGATTGTATCCCGGGTGGAGTACACAACCTGTTCGAAAGCGTGGAGGATGTACATTCGAGAATTATGTTGGTGGCTCTGTTGTACGGCTACGAGGAAAAGCAGCACGATAAAAACCACCATGATTCATAAAAGGGTATTGAGATATACACGACACTTTTATTACTGAGATCTCATATCATAGCTAAGTATTAAAGGCATCGTAGCACTTGAAACAAATTCCAAGAGCATTTCTAAACCTTTGACACTTGCATTTTCTGTACCCGTACAGTTCTGCCACCCTTCTGATGGTCTCATGCACGTCCTCCACGCCATCAACAAGATATGTTACCGCTGCTGGATGGTCTTCTCCCTCCACATGAACTGCCAGGGTTGCCATTTCATATAGAGGGCCATCATTGGAAGCATTCCCGAAAGCAACGATTAAATGTGTGTCGAACTGGGGGTCGTTTTCAACCAAGGCTAGCGCCCCACTATTTTTCGTGAAACGAATGTCCCCTATGTCACAGTTTTCATCTTGAGGGTACGCAACCAGGTTCGGAAAGGATGTCAACACTTTTGAAATACCGGAGTTAACTTCTGTTTTCCACTTCGACAGTCCATTGTACGTGAAGTTAGGGAGTCCACTGTCTTTTCTAGTGCTCACCACTGCTTGTTGACGCTCTTCGTGAAGTTCGTGCGATTCATTTAAGGAGAGTACAAGTCTCTCAAGTTCGGCTGCACATCTTTCGTAACCTTCCCTGTCAAGGTCCTGATCAATTTCGGTACCATTGGATAATCTCACCCGTGCGCCTTGGTTTCCAGAGATGCCAAAAGTGTAGCCACCCAGGTGCTCCATGAAACTCTCGGCATCCTCTATATCTCGCCCAGTAGCAATTCCGAAACCAACGCGTGCGTTGATGTACTTCATGCATTTGACTGTTTCGGCAGGAATGTTCTCCCCAGCTCTTTTCAGAGTACCGTCAACATCACTAATCACGGCGTAGCCATTTTCGAATATTTCGTTAGCCAGCTGCTGAGGAGTTACTTCTTGGGCTCTAACTTCCGAGTTATACATGTTTTGAAAGCTTTCGAAAGGGTTCGTTTTGCAAATGGGTGTGGGTATACGAATGAGAAGGATGTGATTGATGTTCACAAGGTGTTTCGTAGTATAAAAAGAGTCTAAGAACGACCATATACGGGTATTGTAGTACTGTTTTAAAACGTTACTACGACGAGAAGCTTTTGCATCGATTTACAGTAAAGAAAGGATGATTTAGTCATAATTTATATGTACGGGTTCAAGTGGGTAAAGAAAACTGTAAATATCTTTAACATGAGCTTAGAAATCAAGAAGAGTAAAACAACCTCCATTATGGGTTGAAACCCATAAAAGGTTTACCTTACTTCATACGGGTGCCCCAAGTAATGCAAACGCTTAGTTCTTCAGAAATATCACAATTTTTGTACTTGTCTCGTTACTAGTATCGTGCACTTTAATGATATGGAATGACCATTTTCTATCTAGCAAAATCTTAGCGAAGTATTAGTGATAACGGATGTAGGATTTAAAGGAGCATATTTGAACCACAGAAGGACGAACAATATAAGTAATGTAATAGGAACAGGTCATTTCGATAAAGTAACTTTTATGTCTAACTATGTCTAAAAGGTTCAGAACACCGAAAAGTCATGTGTTCTAACCTCAAAGCTGGGGGATAACTTTTCCTTAACAACGTTGACGTAGTTTGTATGAAAAGGAGCGGGGTCACCGCCTACAATGTTTCTTTCTTGGCGGGAAAAGTCGTAGAAGTACGCGTTCCTAAACTGAAAGTCGGAGAAAGAAGTAGGGAAGCCAATGAGAGTTTTCCCATATGCAAGAAGTCGCCCAACGGTCTCTTCCAGGTTGAAAGTAGTACCTGTCTTAAGCGAAACTATCTTCAACAGCTCTTTCATTATTGTGAGCACAACCGTACTGCACTCCGTAGCGACTACGTCCATAGGAATGAAACCTCTTGAGGCCCCGACGATGTTGAACGCTGATAGCCACACGAGCTTCTCATAATAGCTTACGAGAAATGTGTCTTCGTCGACAACCCCGCAAGTGAGACCCATAGACTTAAACCTGTCTCCAACGTTGGAGGGCCACTTTCCTGTTGCGACAGTGAGACCATCCGGACTTTGAGGAGTGACACCATCCTGCGGAGCTGCGTTTCTTGAGAGGACACCAACGTATAGCACAACTTTTGAACATTTCTCCACACCGAGCTTCGAAACTAATGGTATGATGTCTCCATTCTGGAAGAAAACGAGATTCTCTCTGAGCGAATAAGGGCAAGCCTGAATTACGGTCTCCAGGGTGTTCGTTCTTCCACAAAACTAGTATCGGTACATCAGAAAGATGAGAGGTAGCAGCCATGCTGCAGAATTCGTGTGCGTAAATGACCGTATCTTCTTCGTTCGCCAGCATGGTACCTATACGCCCCCTTCCAACAATAACGGCCCGAGTCCTTCGGGCGGGAGATGAGGCCTGAGGGACGTCAGAGTATCTGAGACTCGGAGGCGGACTGGGAGGCATGTCGGACTGGGAGTTCATTGCAAGTGTTCGAATGTTTTTGTGTGACGATAGAAATGAAAGATGGGGCGGAGAACTGCTGGGGTAAAGAGTGATACTTAAGTACAAACGGTTGGGAAGCGCAGAACGGGAACATGGTTCACTTTGTGAAAGTGAGCGAAATGTAGGATATGTGATTGTACTGAATGAATGATTGGGCTTGTATGAGACGACAAGCCACAAAGTGTGATGATGTTTTATGAAAGGTAGGTGGAAGAGTAGAAAGTGTGCAATGAATGAAACTGATTTCGAACCTGAGTTGTAAAGTAGTTGTAAAGTACGAGTTGCGGGGAGCTTGAATACAGGATGAAAGGAGCCATTTTGGCTTCATAAATGACGTGAACGGGTTTTATAGCTTCACTCGGATTGCCATAATTAAAAGGATGGAGTTGGATTGCGCCCGAATACGTTTATAAAGGTCGTAGAAGCACTTATGAAGGAAGGAGTTGTAGACATGTTATTGTTGATGACGGTGGAGCCAGGGTTTGGAGGACAGGCGTTTATGGAGGGTGTTCTTGATAAGGTGCGACATGCAAGGAAGTTGTACCCAAGAATAGGGATACAGGTGGATGAAGGTATTGGACTGAGTACTGTGAAAGCAGTAGTGAAGGCCGGTGCAAACATTTCAGTTGCAGGATCTGCCATCTTTGGCTCGAGTAACCCAGCTCATGTCATAGCTGGTTTTCGAAAGGTTGGTTAGAGATAGTAGCATAAAATTATTGTTTATTACATTGTTACCTTTACGTGTTATCACAACTAAATTCTCCGTCTCCATTGGAGATGTATTTCTCTTGTATCACAACCGGGAAAGGATGTGAGAGAACATCAATATATCCCCAGTGGACGCTGAGAGAGAGGATGAACTACTCTACGTGCTACCATTGTTACCCATCCGGTGTCGAGTGGTGACATATTCTTTTTTTGTCACAACCCACAAAGGATGTGACGGAAGAAGAACATGCCCCCAGTCGAGACAGAGGGTGAGCAACTCTAAGTACAATCACTAGTCCCTAGCTTGTCTCCACTGGCAATATCTTCCTGTTTTGCTATAACCATCGAGTGGGGTTATGGTGGAAGAGAAAAATATCGCCGGTCGAGGCGAGGTGGGTGGGGACTATGTGAAGAGGGGACAGAGAGATGGCGCTTAAATAGTGGAAGGTGCGGAGGTGTACAGTAAAGGTTTTGGCGGGAAATGGGATGAGGGAAACAGGGACAATCATGGTGCTGGATATAGCCCGTGTGGTTGGACAGTGGGGGTGGACAGCACAGTTTAGCTCGATTGCACTGTATCGCAGCGGAAACTTCGATCCAACTACTACTTCTTCTTCTGAAGATGTCGAACGGATACGTGAAGGATGAGGAGCTGTTGGCGCTGTTGGAGGAAAAGGAGGTAGCGCAGACGCCGTCACCAAAGCGGGAAGAGGACGTGATTACGGCGGCTGGTCGGATGTCGCAGAAGAAGGAAGTGGCTGATGAAGGAAAGAAGTGTGAGGCGAGGAGAGGGGATGGTGATGAGGTGGAGAAAGGGGGTAGAATTGGAGGTGGAGGGGGTCGCAATGGAGAGAAGGGGTGCGGTGCATCTGAGTCAGTTAGAGGTTGGAGACCAGATAGAGAGTGGGGGCGGAGAGGGTGACAGGGAGATGCGGTTTGTGGGGGAGATGAAGGCGAGGGTGGGGATGTTGGGGTTGGTGATGAAGGAGCAACTGGACGATGGAATTGTATGAGATTGTAACGGAAATGGGCGGTGTGGTGCTTGCTGAGTGGGGGTGGCAGTGGTGTTTCGGTTGAGGCGATTTCGAGCCTGCGGAATTCGTTGTCGGTATTGGGAGTGGAGATGAGAAATCATGTGTATGGGATAGTGGAGTGTGCGGGAAGGGAGGTTGGACAGTTGCGGGAGGAGAATAGGGTTCTGAACGAGAGGTTGGACGTGCTGGAGAAGGAGGTGAAGGAGCTGGGCAAGAGGCAAAGATTGGTGGAAGAGGAGACGCTGAAAGGAGGTGTGGAGGGAAAGACGGAGAAGGGAAGTGTGGGAAGGGTGGCGGTGCAGAAGGGGTCTCCTGTGACACCGAAGACAAAGGGTGGTGGGGTTGGGGATGGGAAGAGCCGTCTGAAGAAGAGGCGTAAGGAGATGAAGAAGGTGGTGGAGGAGGTGCCGCGGGAGGGAGTGGGAGCTCCGGTGGTGACTGGGTTTAGGAGTGCGGCGGAGGTAGCGAGGACTGCGAAGGGGATTCTGAGGGGACAGGACGAGAGAAGGATGGGAGGGATTTGAAGCCGTTTTGGGGCGAGGCGGGTATACGAGAAGGGGGAGGGTTGTCCACCTGACTTCTACAAAATGACGTTTGCGGAGACGGAGAGAGAGGATGGGAACGCGTGATGGGCGAGAAATGGGTAAATAGCGCGGGTGGTGTGGACTGGGAAGAAGTGATGAGATGATTGAGGTGGGATGAGTTGCGATTGGCATTGCAACATGGGAGAAAATGGAAACGCAAACTAGCACGAGTGCAGTTTTGAGAGAGGGTCGCGGAAAAGAGTGAATGGGGTGGTGCGGCGAAGTAGAACCTCTACAAAAACTAGGGGACCCAAAAACTAAACTGCGCGAGATGGAATTTAATATTCCAAAATTTCTTAATTTTTTGAGTGCCAGCCTCTGCTACCCCCTTGCGCGCCCCAACTAGCCCCAAAACTAGCTTAGTTTCCAAAGCGAACAGACTATATTCCACCTTGCAGAACACAGACGGTGGCTCAATAGCCACAGAAGGTGGAACGCGTGATAGCACAAGCTCGAACGTCGAGATCTGAGTAGTGCGATGAACCTGCGTATTGTAGGCATATGTCACCGCATCGGTGTATTGATCCTATTCCGACGGATGCTCGGCAACGAACGTCTGCAATGCATTGAGCATTGTGCGGTTAAAACGTTCAACCTGCCCATTACTCTGGGGGTCATATCTTGTTGTAAACCAGTTTTGGATCCGCAATATACGGCAAACGTCTTGAAAGAACGTAGCCGTAAACTGCGGTCCATGGTCGATAACAGATCAATCGGCGGTCCGTAGACAAAAACTCAGTGTGTAATGAAAGCTTGGGCAATCGCATTGGCGGTAACCTTCGTCAATGGCACAGTCCGTACCAGCTTTGAAAAACGATCGGTGATCACAAGTAGAAACCGGTTTCCCCGGCAAGTGCGAAAAAATTCGCCGAGCAAGTCAATTGCCATGAATTCGAGTGGGACCCTAGCAGGGAAGAGTACCAACTTTTTGGAGTACTTCCGCAGCTTGACGCGGTTCTTCGCGTAGTCAGAACATCCACGAGCAGTGGCATACGCGTTGAAAGCCATCGCTGGCCAGTAGAAGTCCTTCCTCAAGGTGTACTACAACTTCCTACCACCAGGGTGGGCTGAGAGCTTTGCATGGTGCGACAGATGCAGTACTCGTGACTGAAGTGAATACGGAACCACAATCTGTGGCCTGTTTCCGACAGTTCGGATTAGAAATCCTGGGTCGTTCTCGACGAAAGGAAACCGAGCTCCACCATTCAGTCGGCTACGAATCTCCGCACAGAAACGGTCGGTGTGTTACTCCCGGATGCGTTCTTCCGGCGTAATCGGTACGAAAGAGCCCGGTGCTGGTGCTGCGTCTGAGACCGCTAGAACGGCATCATAAAGGTCTCAACCTTCCGATTCATCATCGGCATCGCTCGTGCCGTCTTCCGCGAGGAAGCACGGTATATCCAGATCATCGACTGGCTCAGCTTCTGCCGCTGTTTCCAAGCGGGTCAGTGCATCAGTCTGTGTATTCAGGAGTTCCTTCTCGTACCGAATCTCAAAGTCGAATTCGGTTAAACGCAGCCTCCACCGCATCAAGCGGCCAGATGGCTCTGCGATAGAGAGTAGACAGCGCAAGGCCAAATGATCGGTATGAACAATGAAGCGGGTCCCCATTCGGTAGGGGCGGAGTGTCTGTAGTGCCCAGACTACCGCCAAACACTCCTTCTTGGATACCGAGTAATTCCTTTCGTGAACGTTGAGGCTTCTTGACTAATACCCAATTGGAAATCGCTCGCCATCTTCGGTGTTCTGGAACAGTGCGCAGCCAACTTGATAGTTGCTCGCGGCCGTATCGATGGCATACGGCAAACCAGAACTGGCTAGGGATAGGACCGGTGGCGATGTCACCGCGTCAACAAGCGACGAAAAAGCCGCAGACGTGCGGTCGTCTAACGCTTCCAGGTTGACTGGCTGTCCCATGCGAAGAAGCTCGTTTACAGGTGCAGCGATATCCGCAAAGTTCGGAATGAAGCGGCGATACACATTGCACAAGCCGAGAAAAGATCGGAGTTCAGTCTGCGTTCGCGGATGCTTAGCCTCTTTGAGGCACTTCACACGTGCTCCGTCAATAGCCAGCCGTCCAGGACGGATGACATGGCCGAGATACCTCACGGTCTCGGTAAAGAACTCGCACTTTTCAGCTTAAGTTTAATGCCTGCATCGCGTAGGACTCGCATCACATCCCGTACGTGGGTCAGGTGCTCGTCCAGGTTGATGGAGTAGACAATGATGTCATCCAGGTAAACCAGGCAAGTCTTCCACTTGAAGCGGGCAAGCAAAATGTCCACAGCACGTTGAATTGTGGCTGGCGCGTTCGTTAACCCAAAGGGCATCCGATTGAATCGGTACAGTCCTTCATGACAAACGAAGGCTGTCTTGTGACGATCTTCAGCCCTTACGTGAACTTGCCAATAGCTCCAATTCACGTCTAGGGTTGTGAACACTTTCGCGTCGTCCAATGAATCGATGCATTCATCCATTCGTGGGATAGGATACACATCCTTGACTGTAGCCGCGTTCAGCTTGCGGCAATCGATGCAAAATCGCCAAGACCCATCAGCTTTGGGGGCGAGCACCACCGGCGATGCCCATGGTGACTGAGCCGGCTCAATAAATCCAGCTCGGAGCATTTTCTCTACTTGAGCCTTCTTCTCTTCCCGAGCTGTCGGTCCTGCCCTGTAAGGGTGCTGTGAAATGGGCCGCGTATTCGGTAGCAAATCAATTCGATGTTCGGTAATACCAATCTTCCCGAGGGAACCATCCCACATGGGCGTGAACTCTTTGAGCATATGCCGCAACTTATCGCGGTGAGTCTCTAGAACATGACTGAAGTCCATAGACTCGAGCTCCTGTGCTGCCTTATTCTTCGTGTCAGCAGCACTCAAGGTCCTTATCATGACTGTCCAAAGAGGTCGGCATCGCTTCCTTCGACAGGCTGCGGTTGTCCGTATCCGAGGAAGTCAGCTTAGCATCTCCCGACGAACTGTTCGGTACAGTATTCGGTTCGCAATTGTTCCGTTCCGCCTCCCCCTCCTCAGCTTCGAGGATACCGAGAACTTCGGCAATAGAAACCTGGGTAGGCACTTTAGCCGCAGGGTGCGGAAGCAATGAACCAAGAACTGGGCTCCTAACCAACCGTTGAGGAAAACGGCTGAAGTTTGCTACCAACACCTGAAAAGGCTTCTCGGGTTCAACAAAAACGATCCCATTAGCGACGGCAAGCTGATGCTTCTCCTGTAACGCAGGCAACGGTTGCACCGTTTGTAAGCCACATTGCGGAGACGCCACAGTAACCCAGACCTGCGATTCAGGCGGGATGGAAATAGACCGAGCTACTCGGAGCTTTGTAGACTTCCGTTCATCGGCTATAGGCTCCTGCGCAGCAGACAAAGGAACTTGCTTCTTCAAAGCCCGTCGAAGGGGACGCCGAACGATCGGTACAGTAGTCCCATCTTCCATTTCGATGGTTCGCTGCCGCGGTCGAATCGAATCGACGAAGCGGTCACAAAAGTCGCAGCCGAGTATCACCGCCGCAGCGAGCTGCTTACAAACCAAGAAATCGAGCTTCGCCAGGTAGCGGCCAATCCTGACGAGCAGGTCTATTACTCCCACAGTCGAAAGTGGCCGATTGTTCGCATCCGCTATATCAATATGCGGCGCCGCACGAACACGAGACCGCAAGTGCGGCGGAATCATCGACTCAACCAAAAATTTTAGCCCAGCTCCTGTATCGAGCACGGACAACTGCCGAACCATATACTGGTCGGAAACACCTAGGTCGGCGTGAACTTTGTAGTTACGTTTCGCCATGACCAGGACTATCCGGAAACCGGCTGTTCCTAGACCGTATCCACGGGCGACGCAAGACACCAAGGTGTTCAGAGTCCACGTCTGTAGTGACCATTTTCCTCGAAAGAATTGTGACCGGGGAGCGAGGCTTCTCAGCCTCAGGCGCACTAAACGCCGTCGCTGGGGGCGCCTCTCCATTGCTGGAGGCTCCCGTGCTCAGTTTTTCGGAGCTTCGCCGCCAATCTGCGGAGGTTGCAATTCCGCAGGAGCGGCTAGAGTTCCACCATTCGATGGCACCGTTTCCTGGTTTCCAGGCTGAGTCTCCGCCTTCGCACGAAGGTACGATCTGTCGGGAACACGTTCTCCCTCGGCGGGCGTCAACGACTCATATTGAGGCACGATCTTTGCCATATCCCGTATGGGCATTAAGCAATTCGGAGCGATGTGCCCTGGCCTGTAACAGGTATGACAATAAGGTGACGAAGAAGATCCGCGTTGGGCGGCCGGCGCTCCTGTCGAGGAGGGTACGGGTCTCTCCAACCAGAGCGTTGGCCTCGATATCCGCCAGAGTGCGGCACGGGCAATGCCGGGACTTGACTTCCGGCGTACAAAGCGCGGTCTACGTCTACTGTAGACTGCTCCGTCGTCGATGGCAATTCCGAACTCGGCATTGAACCATCGTCCTGTAACAGGTGTAGGTTATCATAAACCCCTTGAACAGAACCTCGCGAGTGAGGCGGTGAAGAGTCCCGGCCTTCTACATGAAGGAGTCGGCGCGTGCCCGTCTTGACACCAGCGCGTTCTCGAGCTGCATCTCCCTCAGCTTGGGCAAATTGAACGAGTTCCAGATAAGTAATCTGGCGTTTGTTCTCCCGATAACGGGCAACCAGCGTCCTGATCGGCGATCTAGGCTATCGAAGAACATCGTACACCGCTCAGCTGCATAAAACACGTTGCCACATCTGTGGAAAGCCTTGTTGAGGCGGGTAGAATAAACGGTTTCCGACTCTTCAGCTCCTTACTTCGTGTCTCACAGCCCGAGTATAGCACTTTGTATCCTATTGCCTGTCGCGTAATAGCGCAGGGGAGACTGTACCGCTTCCGGCCAGCACGTAAATTCTCCTTCGGAGGCTCGAGTGGACCCACGAACCGAATTGAGTTGATCTTCGGCTACGCCCGTCAAAAAGTACGGCAGCGCAATGTAGGCTTGTGCATCGCTCATCCGAAGTACATCGACTTCCGCCACGAAGCGGCCAAGAAAATCCAAGACAAGAATTGGATCTTCCCCAGAGAACTTGTGGGGCTTTAGCGTGAGCTCCATATGTCGGAGATGATTTCGCACCTTCCCAGTCCCACGTGGGGTTCTCTGTGGCGTCGTGTCATCAAGCCGGTAATATCGGTACGATAGCAACCTCCGATACAGTAAGTTTGTCGGCTTCGATTCCTTCAATCCAAGGTGTCTCCGTCCTTTCGCACGGCCTCGTGGAACACCAGAGGTGGCTTCAGTAGCCCGCGAACGGGATGCACGATAGCGTGGACGCTCGTTCGCGCTGTTCGAAGAGTCGGTAGACGATCCCTGTTGAGGGCCTCTCTCATCAGAAGAGAACGAAGAAGACGAGACAGACTCAACCTTGACCTTCTTCTTTGCCGGCGATCTCGGAAACGGCGCGATTGCTGAGAACCCTCAGAAACCGGGGCTCCCGGCGCAACAGCATCAGAAATGATGATTTGCTCGACCGTCTCCAGACGGGTAGCCAGGCGGTCCAGGCGCGCAGAAGCCTGCTCATGCAGGGCAGCCGACGCCTGTCGGTGTTCCATAATCTGGTTGACATCAGACCGTAAAACACGGACGTCGCTCGAAACATCCCGGACACGGGCTTCATCAAGCCGTTGCCGGAGTTTCGTAATATCTCCGATGAGGCCCACTTGGGAGTTCTGTAAAATACGAACTTGAGCCTCTAATTTTCGGAGGGTGTACTCGTCGGACCGCGACGACCTAGCGTCCACCGCAGTAGCGGGATTAGCCGCAGGTGCGAATTCAGCTGGCCCACGAGTGGGTGGGGTTCCGTTATCAGAACGGGGGCCCCGGGAAGCCGGTTTCGGGTCTCCATTGCCTGGGACATCCAGTGCGTCCTTCTGCAACGGAGGCAAACTTGCCAGCAAGCCGGACGAGCCGGGCACAGAAGCAGCGCGTGGAGCGCCACTCCGGCGACGGGATGACATTGTTCAACGACATAGTCGGCCACTTGGCAACCAAAAAAACTTCCGAAAACGGACAATAAGAAAACTGTATGAACGGATATTCCCAACGACTTGGGCTCCAAACAACCGATAAAATTCCAACAGATGTTGGCAAGTAAGGCCGATTCTAAGTCGGGAGACTAGTTTGTGGAGCATTCCCACTAGTTGGCAAACAAGAGTTGCGTCGCGGAAGGTGCACCGACGGGGTGTTCGAGCCCCGCTCCCTATAGGGGTAGGGATTGTGGTAGAACCTTTCGGTATGGCTGACACAGGCCGGGAGTAAATCCGGGCAGCCCCGTTCTGGGCGTGCAGCCGGAGGTGGGGATTGGTTAGAATCGGCGTGAGATCCGATCTGTTTGGTGCGCAACGTCGAGTGGAGTATCCAGGCCAACGGTGTTGGGCAAAAGGAGCGATTAACGAGCCGCGCAGCGGTGCACTGACTATCGAGATCAAGAAATATTCCCAGACAATGTGGGTCAAACCTGTATAACAGGGCAGAGTGATAGGCGCCGTATGACGGAAATATTAACAATAAAATAACAGAAAAGATGCCGTAACGAAGGTCTAGAACTCCTCGGGGACAGAGGTGGATAGCGACTCCGGGGATGCGGCGGTATAGCCCGGTTAGGGACGAAGAACCGTTCGTACGCGGCAAGAAGCTAGAGCCAAAGGCCTCCCTGAGGTTTACTTCCCCTACAGTGGCGGCAAGTGCCGCCACTTATATACGGCACTTGAAAATATCAATTAAAATATCTAGCTATCCGGCGCTGCCGGCCAATACACTACAGGTGTGCAACCGTGGCAGGCTTGCCACGGCGCACCCGCTATCGGGCCAACTTGGCAACGTGTGCAGAAATACTACCCTTCCTAGGCACATCCTAAAATGGGCAATTGCCTCAATGCCTTCTCATAAATAAGGTGGCAAAGCCTGTAACGGATCAACAAATTATGACAAGCACCTCAGTGCATTCCTGGCGAGGGCGTTTTGCTCTACATTTTCCAATCTTTGATGTTCAGTCTAACCGAATATAGAACGCAGCAGCTTGAACTAAACCGTTTCGGTACATGAGCAAGCAAAACGATGTATCTCACTGAATCATTCGAGAATGGATATGCTGATTTTACCAAACAGTATTTCCAGCATGGCAAACCGTTGTGAAAGACCGTAACTACGTGCACATGCTTTTGTGTTTATCCACAAATCCTGGATCCATGAATCTTGCAAACCTTCTAGCAGTCTGCGGAAATTCCCGTACGCCAGGCCAATCAATGTTCCCCTTCCTCGCTCGCACTTTGGGGTACGGGTACGGGACTTGGGTTTTGTTGCATCGCAGTTGAAGGCTTTTGTCATCTCTATATGCTACAATTCGCCGTATTCATGAAACAGTAATAAAGCTCCGACGCTCCCGGAAAGTGGGGACATTCATCGCAATTCACGGCGTGCGCCGCACTTACTGGACCTTTGCTAGACCGATACTAAGACAGTTGACCAGCTCTCCGGCATCCTCAATATGATATCTAACAGTGTCATCGAGAAGTCCGGAACAGATTACAGCGGCAAGCTTTGTCAAGTTTCATTTTATAGATCATCCATTGCCCATTATCTTGATGGCCTTCCGTGGCGGTTGGTTCCAATAAGTAGCTTTGCCAATTAGATGAAAAGAAGGCCTTGAGCATTGTCTTATGGAGAACAAGCAACCCAAACCACAATTGGCCAGGATTTCCTCACATGTGGGCTACATGCCAATACTATCCGTCTCCTCCCCTGAACTAAGCCATGCCACTAGAAAAACGTTGTAGGAAAGCAAGCCATGAAAGATCCAATTTGAGCGTTCCGCAGCCTTGCTCTCTGCAAGCCTCTCAGAATTTGTTCCATCAGTCCACAGACGTGCAAACTTCGTATTTCGGGGCGGTCTTCCTCACAACGAAGAGAGAATATCTTCGAGTTGAGCAATCTGAACCTTGTTTGCCTTGAGCAAACCCTGTAAGTGAAGAGCTTTGCGTGCGTATGAAATGGCTAAAGTGAGAGTATGATACACTTTGTTAAGATCCCTCTCTTTGCATTGCTCGTTAGCATAGGATTGCCGATATATGTTGTCGCCCGATTCACTTTGCATGTGAAAGTTAGAATGATAGGCCTCTTCAATTGGGAAAGAAATGGTAAATTCTTGGCCGATCACTGCGCTTGCTTCACATAATGGCAGTATTTGCCATAACAGAGTAGCAAAGGCTTATACATTTGTAAATGTTGTATTTTCTCAATTCATGTGAGCTGTAACATTCTTGTACAACCAGGAAAGAGTGGTGGGATTCAAGTCCGGTGATTCACCCGTTTTTGCACAAACACTTATTATGTCCAAATCGAAAGAAGAGTCAAGATCAATGCTTTCATAGTATAATTCTTTGCACACATCAGCAAAACGAACGCCGCGCAAGTTGAGTACGGTACGGTTTGCAGGAGATTCTAAGGGAGGAAGATTAAATACACCCTCTCCGTTTGCAGGGCATTCTTTCGATCTGCTGAAAGTCGAATGCTATAAACGGTGTGAAGGTAATTCTTGGACGTCTCAGACTGTGAGGTTTGCAGCGTATTCTTTCGGAGGTTGACTGAATATTGTGTCGTTTGCTTACCATACTTCAGATAAGATGATAGCCATGCGCCTGAGAGTCCCTGAGAATGGGTCATGTTCTGAAGAACGTGAAATGGAACCGGAGAACATGGACTTTCTCCGACAACAGTATCGTCGTCTACTCTGTAGGCGTGACGTCATTTCGACGTGTTAATTCTGATCGAGCAATTCGTGGAAATTGCAGGCGCCCTGCTCCAAAAATTCCCAGATCTTCTCGTAATATCAGGGAAGGCTATGCTTATTATCGTATCTCCCAAATGCGGAGAGGGATATCTGCACTTCTCTAGAGAGACCATCGCCCGTGGCCGAGTCTTTGCAAGCATGGCCAAGATTTTGAGGGATGGCGTTCGAAGCCATCGTTAACACTGAACCGTGTCAGCTACTCGATCGAGGGCTTATTCTTCGTCTGTTTGCAGCAGAGCCAGCCATCTTCTCACATGTCAAACCCAAACGCCGGTTAACCAACAATGTCAGATTACTTCTCTTGACTTATAGTTCCTGGGAGACATCGAAGAAAGCAACAGTTCGTCGACCTCACCGCTCCAAATGAAATGAACGAAGCTCAGACGCAGTGACGCGATTCAATGAAATACCAATGAATTTCGATACGTTTTTCTCTGTTTTCGGGCCACGGGATGATAAAGGTGACATTTGTCGTTCCTACACCTGGACAAGCATCACTTTTTCGTTTCGAGACGAAAACGACGCACAAGGCGCAGACACGAAGGATGCTGCATATGCTGAAGGCTAAGCCATAGCGGCATCTTGAGAAACGAACTGGTACATGAGCTTGCAAAGAAAAGACTACTACTACCTCTCGCTGAACATGTCAAAATTCCCGTGCATATCGTCCAGCATGATGCTGGTCGTTTGCACTCCTCTTTCTTTGAGAGAAAAATAAACCGACATTGCCACTCTGCCCGGGAGGTGTAGATGAAAAGGCCGTGCAAAAAGCCGAAGTTACGCCTAGCAGCTCTTTCACTGGTCACATGCCTCTTTCGTACCCAGTTGCTTCCAACCTCAACATATCGATGCGACTGTCCAAGGAACGTCAAACAAGATGGAGCTCACGTTTTCGTATTTGCAGCCATGCGATCAAGCTTGCCAGATGGATCTTCGACGGAGATCAAGAACTAATGAGACGTTGATCTACTCCACAATACGTCTCGACATGCTAACTAGTGACTAGCGTTCCACCTGCTAAAATTTCTCGAGATTCATTCAGGAACCTAATTCGATATGCTTCATGAAAGCTTCGGGCCCTTTAAAGCTTTGTGGGAGGGGAGTGCGTGACACAGCTGCAGACATGCCCATGGTACACTGTGTACTAGATACAGCCAGTACCGGACATGTAGCCTGGTGTTTTTGTGTGCTGTAGACGACCAGAACTTTATTACACAAGGCTGAGAGACTCACCTACATATCCTTCGATATACACTGATACCATATGAGGTGTTTGATTCTAATGCTTGTGTGTTGATACTTCTAATGTACATGTGGTCCTTTTTGTCAACGTCTTCTTCCTCGTTCAAGTAAATATCATCAGAATGAATATCTTGCCCTTCAAAATTGGTAGATAAGATTCTCCTTGACACACCGACATCACGTTCAAACTCGTAGTCCACATCATCATGATCTTCGTTCTCATCAAATATTCTCTCCCCTTCATGTTCAGAGTTCAAATATCGATCTACAGTTGAGGACGAATATGTTGATGAATAACTGTCGTGCAGAGCACTCTGTGCGTTGACGCGATCTTGTCGAACCAAAGAGCTCAATTCGTTCTCAAAGGACTCACTATCCTCCTTCAAGTCTTACTCGGATACAATTTTGTCACTGTCCGGCTGGACCTCTGGAAGTACATCTTCACGCTCAACTGGGTCAACGTCCTCGGTACCCTCAAAATCAGATTCATCTGAGTCATCTTCAAAGTCGTTACTTTATTCTTCCTCTTCACCAACGAAGTTCGTCATCATAGGACATGCCATCCACAGGTAGATCTCCCTCGAAGGGCTCTTCCTCAAAATCATCTTCATGACAGCCAGCCACCTTAAGATCATCGAGAGGCTCATATAATTCATCGTCAGCCCATCCTTCCTCTCCTTCCCCTTCGTGAGAAGCCTTTGACAGTTCAGGCTGTTCTGATTCTGACTCTCCAAGCGAATCCACCACCTTAATCAAAGAGTGAGCGCATCAGGTTAGTCTCCGGTAGTCCTTCGCTGTCTCTTTCTACATGCTCCCAGTCCAGCAGCTGGTCACCGTTGCTCTGCTCCTCGTTTTCCATCTTCAGATTGTTCTCCATTCCAAAGTATGATACCAAGTTCTCAGTCCGAGGCAGTGCTGCAGCCTCTACGTTTGTATCAATTGAAGGCAGAACATTAGAAGCCGCGATCGACCTTGTATTTCTCGTTCTGGGACGCCGCGCTCGCGACGTTATAGAACGGTTAAATGCGATGAACATCATTTTTTTGACTTTCATCGGGTGGAGACGGTTTCGTGTCGGAGTTCTAATTCGTCCTTAGACGTTGAAGCTCTTCTCCACACTAGAGAATGAGGGGTTTACTGACAATATGCGCAGTGCGAAATCTCTTAGCCAAGGTCTACCCTTATATTGCATTCAGTATACAACTGGGATGTTCTTGAAAGCCATAAGAATTTCTTGCTCCCCATTAGTCTCGGCTTGTGTCTTCCATGATAGTCGCGTGAATGTGAACTGCTCAAATAGATGATGCACCGCCCCATCTTCTCCTCCCGAGCTTGGGAGCTTTTGTGTTTCAGGCAACACATCAGATTTTACATATGACCTTATACGCTGAAGAATCTCTCCATGGAAAGGGGTACAATCTTCAAAGATGCTGCGTATATCCAAAAAGTAAGAGACAAAGTGTACAGATCCCAAGAGGGATACTCTTATTCTCTGACTCGCGCCAGTTAGTCTCTGACAAAATGTGCTGATCACCTGATCCTTTCGTTCCTCTGTGAATAACGGAGTGAGAGGTAGTGCCAGAGCTGGGTCTCTAGTTGCTTCGTTGCAAGGTATACCTCCAATATTGCAGAGCTATCGTCATCAAAAATTCGAAGGTAGTGTCTCATGACCCGAAGCACATGATAAATGATAAATATCGAGAGCCTTCTCATAAACGGAATTATCTGTTATCCTTGCCTCAAATGTGTCGCGTCTGTGATCACATCGGCCACTGTACAACGTTGTACAAAAGTCAGAACATTCTCCTAGTCTCTGAAACACTGTCTTTCCTCTCAAAAATGATAGAAGCATTCCCTCTGAGCTCGCAAAGCGAGTCGGTGCCATCCTGATAGGCAAAATTGCGGTCCTAAGAGGCCTGATTCGACTGTAGTCGTCTAACTCCCGGTTAGTAGTATATCCTTGGTTTCGTAGTTCACAGTTGTACTGCTTTTTCAACTGTTTAAATTGAAAGTAGAGCTTCGCGTGCTTTCGCAAATCATTCACAACCGCTGATATAGTGGACAGGATTTCCTTCAACCATTGTAGGTGGCCTACATCCTGCGTCAGGAGATTTGCTACGTTTGTCTGGTCCGGACTGGATAGAATGTGCTTGTGTTTAACAGCCAACTGCTGTTTTGCCTTGATGCAGGAACTGGCACTGTCGCTCACAACTGCACACAGACGCCGCATATCTCCAAACTCAGCGAATACAGATTCTACAGTGTCCACGTAGAGATTTGCATCACAGCTCGCAGAACCTGTGTAAATCGATCGAAGAAAGTACGTTCTTCGTGCTATGTCCACTCCTGTGATGGTCAGCAGCACATTGATTACATTTTCAGAGCTGGCATCCGTCCACCCATAAAAATAAGTGTACCATGAGTTTGCTTCAGTGATGCCGGTATTGATGATTCCACTTCTCTCAAGCGTTCCTCGTACATGGCATCAATATTTTTTTCCGGCCATCCGAGCAATGCTTGGAACACAGTCTTCAAATGAAAGGTCCAAAAGTCTGAAAAGCTCTCAAAATTCACATTCGCCATCTCGAGTACTCAAGATTGAAAACGGTAGCACTTGATGAACAATTAAGCGTGTTATGATATTATTGAACTGACTGCGCTTGCGTTCCAGTGCCTTTGGGTGGGTTTGTACGGATTGCATGCTCATAGGGCCGATTGGAGGATTACCAGAACTTCCTTCAGAGGACCTGAGCTCTTTGGGTCGCGTAACATGTAGTTCTTCGCGAGGTTTTTTCACGGGCGTCATTGGCAAACCAAAGCATTCCAACGGACTTCCAAGTTTTTTGTAAGCACGTAAAAGGGATGGAGTTTTGAGCAATCGCACCAGCGTTTGTGGAGAGGTAAAGCCACACTTGAGTAAGTGGTAACCAAGTTGTGTGGTTTTGGTTGTTCCGGCTTTGGTTTGCCATCTACATCCGTTGCAGGTTGTATATAGATTGTCATCACTAGAAGTCGCATTAGTACCTGGCTGTAATTGAAAGCATTCTGATGACCACCAACTTGCTTTTCTGCCTACTTTTCGCGAACTTTTTGATTGAGAATCAAGCTGTTGGCCACTGTTGTTGGTCGACATGGTTCACGGCTTTGTTTGCAAATACCATGGCCACAATGTTCCAAGTATGTGTCGGGAAGGGAGAGGGGCAAGAAGGCGGTTTAGTAAGAAGTAAAAAGATTTTCGTCGTCTTGGTTGTTTGTGTTGATCAAGCAAGATGCAGGGAGAAGTCCTGGCTGCTACAGAAACTGGCGCATCTCGGCATTGGAGCGGACTCTAAACTATAATCCGCTACTACGTCGAAATGCTCTATTTGGGGTTTATTTGAAAACAAGTTTTGGCTGGGGGGAGGAAAGGAACGCAAGCTCTTATCGAGGTCGCAGAGATCTGGAAGGCAACGTGTTGTTCCTACTTACAACAACTCTGTAACCTGCTTCCAGAATATTTTGTATTCAATAAACGCTTCCGAAGTTATAGTAAGGAGTTCAATACTATTCAACCTGTCAAGCCTGTAGCTCCTGCGTCACACAGAGGAAGGATATGAGAAAAGTTTTGTTCCGAGCCTATAAATTTTTCCATCTCGTGCAACACTGGTGGCTACGGTGTAGAGGAGAATATCTTATTGTAGGTTTCTTACAGCGATATTTCTGCTAATCACGGCCTCTTCTTCTTATATCATTCGAAAGAGACAAACAGGACCATAGGCGTTGTCCTTGACGCATATTTCTATGACATACAACGGAAAGAAGAGGCAAATAGTTTTCTGAATGGATCTCCTGAAATCCGTAACGAAAATCCTTGCCGACATGGGCTCGTCACAAGCACAGAATGATATTATATATAGGCATAGTGCTCGGATTAACGGTACAACTCGTTGACACGCAGCATAGTCACGGAAAATTGGGATGGGCAGCCACGAACGATGGCACGCTGCCTGTAAAGAACTTCCGTGTATCGTATTCGGGACCGGGCATCATGTCGATGCTGCTACGTGACTCGTATGTGGACAGTTGTTTCTTTTTCACGACGCCTGGTGGTGATAGTCGATTTCTCGACGGCAGGTTTGTTGCGTTCGGTCGCGTAGAACAGAGACTTGATGCTCTTTTCGAGGTCGAACGCGAGGCACTCAAACTGTCGCGCGGCGCGACGTCGCGCGTTAGCCGCGCGCGTAGTGCGCGTCAGCGAGGTGGGCGAAGAGGAGCGCGATGCGCACGCGCGTTGAACGTGCGCCGAATCGGCAGGGCTTGCGATACAAACGTCGGCCGTTTGTGCAGTCTTAAAGCTAAAGCTTGGATGAGGTGTCCATGATTTGATGAGTGTATGAAATACAGCGTATCCACGGTAATCATTCATGCGCAGTATAACGATTGGTAATGCCATCCCGGATGAGCACGGTGAAATCGGTGGCATTCTTGACAGGCACAGCGAATACATGAGAAATAAATCGTGGCGCACAACGCGGCAGCGCAAAGTGCGTCGCCGACGCGCTTTGTTGCTTCTCAGCGACGATGAACAGAATTTGTCTCGCACGACGCACAACGCGCGCTGACAGTACGGCAATTGCCGACGGCATCCTAGATCTGGCGCCGGAACTCGATCTTCGACGACGAAGTTGACATCTAGATACACGAACCTGGGGTAGTGCTGCGCGGCGGCGGTGGCGGCGGTGCGAGGCGATCTCGAAGGTGCAGACAGGACAAATCACCACGAGCTCGGGAGGCACAGGAAACACGCCACAAAAATGCGACGGGAACTGCTGGCGTTCAGCGCGCACACGTCGCCACGGTGCCAGTGCTGTAAATCTTGCGCGGCAGAGAGCCCGCTCGCGCGCGCCCTCTCTCGAAAGCAGTAGCGTTCTATGGTAGAACTTCTACCTTTAATACCGACGGTACATGCAGCTCGTTTTTTTCATCCGCAGCTTCTGCGCATGTGGCTTGCGCCACCGCCCCGCTCCCTCCACGTCCCGCCGCCGTCGGCTTCTGCCGCGCCTCTGCCGGCATAGTTCTTCGCTGCGTTCGTCGTGGTGGTGCCCTCATTCGCTGCGTGTCCACACCACTCGCAGCCACGTATTTTGAGCTGCACACTGTTGCACGCCCAACGCGTCACGGTCCTCGTTTTGGCCTTGTCTGATCGATCTCAACAAGCGCGCCACGAGCAGTCCCGCACGCACCGCCGCCGCAGCTGCAACCGAGGTGGCAATGATTCGTCAAATGTTGCGTCAAATGTTGGTGTAGACAGTGTGCCGCTGCCGCAGGCGTAGACGTAGGCGTGGCGGTGGCGGCCTCAGACGTCGAGTGAAGGCACGCCGTGCGTCAATCGGCGCAAAGCGCTCGCAAACGCGAGGCATTGGCAGTTGGCATAAGCTGCGGCCACCATGCGCGCGTTGCCACCCGAGATGAACATCGACGGTGCCTTAGATGGCCACATGCAGCTTGCCGTGTCGGTATCCGGTTCAAATCTACGATGGTGGTCGGCGTCATCCACGATGTCCGCCACGGCATGTCTCCCCGACGCAGCCCCAACGCCCACACCCGCCGCGCCCGCCGCCTCCCTGCGTTGTGGCTGCGCCTTAGCGCGTGGACAAAATTGACACCACCGCCCGCCACGAGTTCGCGTCGTCGCCCGTGCTCGCGCGCCGGCGTCCCATGCCACGCCGTGTTGCACGACGAGCAGCTGCGCTACCTCAGCGGCCGCAACAGCTCCGTGCCTGCGCGCACGCTACTGCCGCAGCTGCCGTTGCTGCGGGAGCGAGACAAAGGCTGCGATTGGCAGTCGGCGTCGTTGCTAGTAGCCGCTCGCTCTTGGACCATACTGAAGACTTTGTGAGCCCGACGCTGCGCCGCCGAGAGCTACCGGCGAAGGACTGCGTGGCCGTGGTGCTCTTTGCCGTATGTGAGAGCCGATACTTCTGCGACGAGCCATTCAGCGCTGAGGATGACGACGAGGATGATGAAGCGTACAGTGCTTGGGACTCAGTGGAGAGTGTGACCACGGACGAGTATGAGCTCCGCTCTCCCGCGCCAGGTGGAGCGTGCGCGCTTGACGAATCGCAGAGAGGAGCTGTGGGAAAGCGGCGCACATGACGTGCCGCTGCGCTTCAATGCGTGGCGGCTGTTAGCGTCATCGCGTCGCTTAGGCCGATGCGCGTACTCCTTTGGCGTCATCATATCTGGTGCACAAGCCAGCAACTTGCACACACTGACGGAGGTGCCGCGCTATCTGTGGCAATGGCTACGGCCAGAACTGTACTTTCGACGGGTGCTGCTTCGTCGCTGCCTGCGTCGCTTCTGCGGCCGGCGTTGCACATAGGGCCGCTGGTCCATGTCGATATTTTCTGAGTTCGCCGATGCTGCTTCTACCGGTAGTGGGAATCTGCGAGGCTTTATTGCCTATCCTGAGCCCAGTCTCCAAGAGCGTGACTTTGGCTCAGCAGAGCTTTAGGCTATTGGAACTGGACGTCACCCTACTGCACGTGCTTGGCCAGGCAGTGGGCTTCGGCGCAATGCATAACGGGCGCACTCAGGCGGTGACGGTGGCGTTCGAGGCTAGTGACACTGCCGAGCGTGGTTCTCATTGGGCAGCTGGCGCCCATGGCCACCGCGTGCGTCGTGCTACACCGCATGGCTGCCAGCGGCAGTGACGGAGATGCGTGCCCCGCGTCGGACAAGAGCAGCACAAACGATCCAGTGAAAGACCGGTGGAGGTGGTGGTGCCAGTCGCGGACTGACCCGCGAGCATAACTTTGCTGAGTGCGACACCATGCCCAGAACAGCTCCAGTCAGGAATCTCGAGGAGCCGCACGCCGCCACATCGCCCGTCGTTCAAAGCGCGTTTTTGCGCGTCAAATCGCTCCCAAACCGCTCTCCACGTCACAGGGCTTAGACAGACGGCCGCTGACTAGGCAGTCATCGGCCGTTGGCAGTGGCGACGGGTGCTTTGTGGCCGACACCGTACACCCGCGTGAAGACAGTTTGCGCATGGCGGACTCGCCGCTATCGATTTGATACCCCTCATCTGCGTCATCCGCATTGTCTTCTTAGTGATTCCGATGCAGACATGTCGAGGCACAGGCAGAGTCACCTGAGGACATTGCACCAGGGCGTCCAAAGCTGTCGAGAGCGTGCAACGTTTGCGACGCCCACGGCGCACGCGCTTCATGATGATGAATCACCGATCATGGCGTCGGATCGAGAGCAACGGGTGCGCGAGCTCAGTGCGAGCGACACGACCACGATGGCGGTTGCTTTCCTGCGACCACTGCCACTCCCAGCGACAGCAGCCACATCATGCCAGCCAGCGCTCTCCAAGCGCCGCCCGCCACGCTGGCGCTCAGCATCGCCGGCGGCCTGCAGGGCACCACCGTGGCCGAGGGCATCGTGATGACAGCGCTAGCGAAGCTCCTGAGCACCGTGGCGCTGGGCATACTCGCCACCAATCGAGACATATTACGAAGTTAGATACGCGGCACTGCCGTTCACAAACCTGCTGGCGACGTTTCGCAGCGGCGTTTCTTTGTTGCTTGCCTTGTTGCCTCTCGCGGTGGTCACGCAGAGCTTCGCGGGTTTGCTCTTCTCGCTGCTTATGGGGAGATTCTTGAAATTGAATCTCAACGAACATTCGCTCTTTTACGTTTGCGCGTCGTTCCGAAACTCTGCTGTCATGCCGTTGTTTGTTGTGCGCCTCCTTGTTCTTGGGCGCCAAGCAGGTGGCTAGTATCTCCGCCGTGTCGTTTTGTTTGCTAGGATAGTCGCTGTTATTCTGGTCCATTGGCTTTTTACTGCTGGATGCAATGCCTTCCCGAACGTCTCGGGCTCAACATGAAAACAGGTGCACACCATCCGTATCACAGTTCTTGAAAAAGCTGGTAACACCGTCACTAATCGCCAGTGTGAGCGCGCTGCTCATTGGGCTCAACCCGTTCGTGCGCGGGCTCGTACTACGAACGCCGCTTCCTGGCGCGTCGCAAACGCTGGGTTCAGGCTATTCTGCAGCCGCTGTTTTGGTTTTTGTACGCTTTCTGACGCTAGACACATCGAAGGAGGCATGTTCTTCGTCATCTGCTCTTCGCTTAGGTCGTCTTTCGTTAGGTCTCTCGTTGTGTCGCTTCGTGCTGCTGCCGCTGTTTGTGTTCCTCTGTATGTCGCGGTTGCACATTGATGATTTGTTCGTAAGGTGTACCATTCTGTTGCGGAGTGTCATGCCATGCGCGCAGAACGTGACGGTAATGCTCACGTTGCAGAATCCACCGAACGCTGCTGCGTTGGTAGCTTGATTGTTGTTGGTGGTGTATTTGATTGGTGTCGTGCCTATCGTGCTGGGGCTCACGTTGTTTTTTGCCGCATCGGGGCTTTGAGCGGCACCTACATGTAGCACGCTGGAAACCAAATAGAGGAAATATTGTAAGTACGGTCACCGGGCGGGAAGAAGATGACTATCGTTTTGCTGGTTTTCATTTTTGTATTCCGGATTGGGCCGACTTACGACGGACCTTCTCGAAGATTCAACAACAGTAACTTCCATTCAAATTGGAGCTCCCATATACCGCACATACCTTTCATCTTCGAAGCTGATAGATTAGGTACTTTGCCAAAGGGTAGCAAAGCTAACAAGTTTATCGATACATCGAAGTGCTGCTCGCGCGAGTGGCGCTTTGCGCTCATAGCACAGTATCGCGGTTGTTGAGCATGATGGGGTCAACGTGGTCAACCACGCAGCCGATGCCTCCGTCACAAACTCACACCTCCTTCGAGTGTGTTACGCTGGGAGCGTTGGATGTAGAACACCGTGAATACTTCCTGTTGAGGATAACTTAGTTCTGCATTTCTTTTGATGTCATAGAGGGTTGCCTTCGTCTTGGACCAAGCACTTTGGTACGCACATATACTTTTCTGGTTCGCGCCAGATTGCTTCACACGCGGGTGTATATTAGGAGAGCTTAACCAGGAAAAAAGCGCTGAAAGCTACCCCAGATGAAGGGACAAGAGCATCGTCCCACACATGTTACGTCCTCGAGATTCATACGAATGCCTTTGATCATGAAGACTTGGTGCCTTCTTTACAAGTGTGGAAAAGCAGAAAAACTCAAGAGCGAATAGCCCCGAGCGAGAATACGGAAACTTCGATAGTTCTAGAAACAAAGAACCGCCGCCCCCTCAAGAAAAGTAAAGCAATTATCAACACCATCGAAGTGATGCGAAGTGCCTAAGTCGTTCAAATGCCTGTGCCCTTCGACAGAGCCGCCGCGAAGCTAACGCGCCAGAAACTGTGGCGGTCTTGGAAACTCCTCGTGCAAAAGGGCGCACCATACAGTAACCGTCGCATCTCACTCTCTTTCATCTTCACAACATGGGCGCTCATACTCTTCAACGTGCACGCAATCACCGTCTTGCTCACTTTATCGCATCCTGAAGTCAATGCTCATTCGTACAGAACCAGGGCTTCCTTCGCTAGAAACATACAGTTCTGGCGCGGTCGACATCCTATTGCCTGCGTTTCTCCTAGACTATCGGGGTCAGATTCTTTGCGAAACGTTGTTGATGTCGCGCAGAATGTCATTTCAAAACATGAACTAGGGCCCAATATGACTGGTACATACCTACAGCGCGTCATTCTACAGGGTATGAGGAAAGAAGCTTTCGAAGAAATAACCAAAGTTCAGCTGGCCGCCATTCGTCAACCTCTAGAATCAACTTCTCTAAATGTTTCGTACGCGGAAACGAGCGATATGTATGTTTGTTAAGACTTTTGCAGACGTTGTTTTGCATAACTTGGCAGACACTGCCAACATCTCCATCGTTATACTACACAGACCGGCCAGAGATTCGAAATAGTCTCAGCCGCCTCTCAGATGGGTTTCTCCCGGACATTCTGGGAGGAACGTATGTTACTACGACATCAACGATGTTCACGATAATGAACGCCATGCATCATATTCCCCCAACTCATCCCAACCAATCGACTCCCTGGTCGGATACAACTCCGGTGTGCTACATCGAGGCATCGAACTCAGGAGACTTGTTCAAAATAGGCATAGTCAAGGAGTGTGGAACAAATGTTCATGTTTTTGAAACTTGGCTGCGAACCGTGTCTGATGCAGAAAACAGCGTCCAAGACTTTCTCTCCTCCTTGGGACTGAAGACCGATCTGAGTAGACTGGACTAGATCAAAACGTTGGACATCCATGCCAGAGATGTCAAGAAAGACAAATTCGTCACAACAGCTACCATTCATGATGTGGATGAACGCATTCATTACATGTTCGAGAAATTACCGATGCCACGACAAGCCCTACAAGAACCCGTGTGACAAAGGACCGCTTCAATACCTTTCAAACAACATTGCCTCGTCTTTTCGCGGTAACTTATCACACACCAACTAACCTTATCTGCCGTAATGATGTTGTAAGTACATGCGCGTTCCGCTTCGGCCAACCTTTGAACCTCCACCATCGCAGTCAGTCCTGCCTGACAACGCTCTCAACAGCATCCTTGACCCTTGGCGGAGTGCTGTTTGTCGGCGCGCTCTTGTTGTGGCAATTCAAGTGCGAATGCTGAACGAGACAGGAGGCGGCATTGGCGCTGGCGCTGCGACGGGCGTATGGTTTAAATGAACCCGATGAAGGGCGCGAGGCCTCATGTTGACCTGGAAATGGAGAGTTGGGAGCGCTGGTCGCGAACGGACGACAGTCTAGGCCTCTTCGAGGAGACAGGACGGCAAGCAATGGGGCGGAGATGTACGACGCGATGGCCGCGTGGAGGTGGTGCGCGACGTACACGCAACTGCAAAAGAGGAGGCGGAGCTGGACGCAAACGCGGCAGTGAGGCGCGGTCTAAACAGAGCGTCACGCTCAAAATTCACCAGTCCTCCAACCAAGCCACTTCTCTGTTTTTTAAACGACGACATCTCTTCTTCCAGCTTGCTAGCTACAAAACGGTAAATTTGCTGGAGAGCTGATTTTTTAATAAGCAGCAATCAAATTGGTTGGAGCGAGAAACCCCATCTCTCTCTCCTCATCGTGTCTTTGGTTTCACCGTCATGTTCGTAGTGCCATACGACGGAATCAATTGCACCTAATGTGCTTCTCTGGAGTCCAGCGTCTGGACGTCACTCAAGCGAGGAAGCCTAGAAAAGACTCGCAATGAACGTCAATTGGGATTTGCCAAAGTTAATTTATTTCCTGGTAACTAAAAATTCACCGCAAAACCATTCCCTGCAATGATTGCAGTGCAGTCTGAAACCCACTTTATAACTCTAATACTGTATGAAACAAAATCCAATCCCTCTAAACATGAGTTACAGAACGTACCAGCAATAATCTGTACCGTTATAACCCTTTACCACTAGATCCTTCGCGAAGACGATTCCACCCAGCTTCGGAGTCCCAACCACCCACATCCATTCCTGCGCCCTACTCGCCACCGTCAACGCACCATCTCGACGAATCAGCACTGTCGCCGTTGGCCGCTCTCCCCGTTTTCCCGAACTCGCCCTCCTCTTCTCCAAAGCCGTTGCAGTCCGCGTCCCGCTACATATCATTCAGCGCACTGATGTCCTCAGGCGTCCGCAACACCAACGGGGAGAACGGCTATTTCCGCTACTTCATACGCGAACACGGTCGTATCGTGCACGCAGTCTGCCATGCACTGCTGGTTGATAACGGCGGCTGCAATTCCGGCTCATCCGTTCCTAGACTCACCGTCAATTTATCTTCACGTCCAGGCGAGAAACATAGCGCGGATGAATCCAACCGCGAGCCGTCAATGATGCGTCCCACAGACCGTTCACAGCCGCCACCTTGTGTTGACGGCAAATAGACGTGGTACGATCATGGCGGTAAGTCTGCCGGAAGCGCAATTCTTCCGTTTCCATCGTGCTCTCCACCTGGATTATTGACTACAGAATGGAAAGGGATGGCGCAAACAGCGGCAACGGACGCCACGGCAGCTCAACCATGGGCGTGGCTGCCCCACAAAATGCGTCCCACATCCCGGTCCATCTCGCGGCGGCGCTCTTCAAAGCGCATTCTTCTCCATTCGCGTTACAGCGTCGGGGACATCGCTAGCGCGACTGTGCGATCGCGAACACGGATACGAAGACGTCGTCGCTTCCGCGATAATGGGAGACGTCGTCGCTTCGGCGATGGCGTTGAGGGCCGGAGTGGAGGATGGGAGCGTGAACAGTGCAACAAGGAGCGACGACGGTAAAGGGCTTTGCACCACTTCACCGTCGGTACTGTAGTTCGGCAGCAAGTCGGCGTTCCTCTTCGTTCCTGGCCGCGGTGGCAACGGAATCGGACTTGTAATTGGCTGGGTTGGCGGCGTGGAACATGCTAGGGCTGTGGCGAGGGCGATTCGAGGGCGGTGGCGGCTCGCTCGGATGGCCTGACGACGGCGCTTGCCGATGTATGCTCCAGGTCGGCGAGGCACCATCGGTTTCTCGGACTCCTGGAGGGCAGGCGAGGGGTTTTCGTCCGATGCGATTACGTGGGGGCAGAGCGATGCATGGACGTAATGGGGGTGGGGTCGGTTATCGTGTGGCTGCTCAAAGTATCGCCGCGATTTTGAGAAGGATTGAGAATCATCGTGCACGAAAGTTGTCGCATCTTGTACCGGTAGACACTCTTGGGAGACAGCATCGGCAGCGGCAAAACCCACAGAAGCATCCTGATCCTCCGAGGGGAGGGCTTTCGATGACATAAGCTCGTCTCGCGGCACGAGTTTGAGCCAACAGCCATTGCACCTTGCTCCTCCAGCACCTGGCTATACTACACCTGGGCAACGGCGACGGCAGCCGCAGCAGAAGCATCGGGCTTCTCCGAACAGCGAGGGCTTTCAATGACGTAAGCACGTCTATTGTTCTCAGTTTCGCGGACAGCCATTACACTTCGCTCCTTTAGAAACTGCCCGCGCTCCTCTTCCACCGCTTCTTGGCCCCGGACGCGCTCCGAACCGAACAGTGTGCTCGTCTCATGGCGTACCTCAAGCCCGATGGTAAGATCGCGATCGACGAAATACCTGTTTCGGCGCATGTTGACGCCGACGCCTTCGTAGGAATCGCGCCAGTGGGCGACGGCGCCGTCGCATCGCGCGGTGAATGGAGGCGCGAAAAGCCACAGCAATGCCGCCATTGCCTGTCACAGAATGCTGAGCTACGGCAGGACAAGAAGTTTATGTTTATGGTCGGGATGAAGCTGCAAACTCTGGCCGCACTTGACGTACCCCATTTCTCTGAGTCTAACATACACCTGCCGTACGCACTTCAAATCTCTCACTTGATATCCTGACCATGGTCGTCATCTACAAAGTGCGCTCATATTGCACGACTTGATCCCCGTTTCTTCCTTCTCTCACGACTGCAGCTTTCTTTCTTCCTCTTGGTCTTCGAAGCTTCGCGACTCATTGCGCTCAAAAGATCTAACCGCAAACATAACCCACACTTAATAGTGTCGGCAGTGGCCGCAAGAAGCCTTTAAATCGCCTTAAGCGATCTTCTGCGCTGGTCCTCACACCCCCAATTTCTTCAACATCGTCCAGTATATCGAGAAGCATAACCCGGTCGTGCCTGCGGAACAGGACCGACGAATGCCCTTTTTTCTCGCAGAGCGGAGCTTGCGCGCTGAAGTGCTCGGGACATCGAGCTTATTATTCTCCCTCGCAGCATCTACATACCTTGGCATAAAAATGGCATGCGTGGCCACACACCGTACACACAATCTCCGCCCCGAACCCGTACTCTGGACCTACTTGGCAGTTGCTGACGACGGCGGTCATATCTGTGATCATCTTAACCCGCTCGTTTTTCTGCCTTGCATGCTCCGATATCATCCCCTCTCCTTCGCATATGAGGCGCCCCTTCGCTACGATTGCTGCATGAGATCGCATTGGCGGTGGCAAATCTCCTTTGCGAGCGCGTTTGACACATAGAGGCTTGTATCGCCTTCGCCTTATGGTAAACCAAGTACTCCCATGGGATGACGAGGGGCTTCAACATTCTTCGTGCGGACTGTGAGGCCCCCTGTCCAAAAGGGAACCATGAAGGATGAGCGAAGATTACTGCCTCCGCGATGTTGAAGCCGCAATTGAATCCCGCTTGATACGCTCGCGGCCCGGTTACTACAATCGATCTTGGGCGGTGCGTGATGCGGTAGACCGGTATACCACAACGTACGACATCTCTTGCGTCAAACATTGTTGCTTTGTTCATCAATACAATTTGTTCATCAATACCCGCGTGGATCCTTCCTCATCCGCAATTGCTGGAGAAAATACATCCGTAGCCGCAAAATCTTCGAACCTCTGTGCGTGCCGCGGAGGTATCGCATACCAGATCTTTTCTGCACTTTCTTCATGCAGGTAAGATATGGAATACAGGAATTCATCCTCTGTATGCCAGCAAAAGCGGGTGAAGAGTTGCCCCACGTAGTACATGGAATGGTTTATACCCGGCATTTTGGGAAGATGTCTCTGGAGACTGTCTTGATTGACATTCCCAACATGGCAAATTGCGATTGGGGAATGCCCTCCCGTCCTCGTGCGAACTGAAGTTCTGCTCCTGACCTTCTCTTGATCTAGGGATACGGCTGTTTTCCCTTGCTGCCGTACCACTCTGCGTATGAGATGTGTTGAGTATCGAACGCTCCTTCTGCTTCGACGTCAACACCGTAGTCAAGGCTAAAAGGTTTACCATCAAGGCCCGTCCGCATGGAGTGACAGAAAAAGGTTTTCCAAACAGTTGACGTCCTTACTCCAGCTGTCATCGGTGTTGCTAATCCGAGAGCTCCATGTTTCATCCGCGCATAGCTTGCGATGTAGATGACCGAGGTTCGTCTCAGCCTTCTTTCCATAAGCGTGAAGAGATATCGAGGAATCCGAACAGCTGAATCTAATAGGTTTCGTTAAGAGCCCTTCCCCGTCCTGATGGACAACTAAGGAGTCAGGCTGAGCAGAGTTTCGCTTTCGCGATGCTCCTGAACACTTCTTGCTAACTGTCTCGTGCAGTTGTACGCAATCATTATCATCATCATCAACATCAACGCTCGAGATGGTGGATGTTTGTGGCTTCTTTTGCGCGCTTGGGTGTGGTGTTTGACGCACGCGTTCTGCCTTACCAAGGGTTTCGGTGGGGCATTGTTCTCCACTTGTTCGGTTAACGGGGCTCTTGGACTCCTTTTTTTTCTCCGCTTCGATTGCTGCCAGTCTGCTTCGGGTACGCTGCGAATAAAATGAGGATCCACAAAGGAAGATTCTGGCAGAACTTGCGTGCGTATGAAAAAGCGGAAAGACGGATACATTCTCAAGGGAGGCGAGCTCCAATCTGCTGGAGGATCTATAAGCACAGCTCCGTAGCGCGTATCTATATCTGATGCTCTCGCTGTGAACTCGGCAAATTGATCCATCTCGTCGATGGTGGGGCGGATAACGGGCGCTTCTTGAACAGTGCAGTTTTCCATTGCGGTGATAGGGGCACACAGAGAAGAAATGGGTAGGCCAGGTGCTCGGGTAAAGAACGCGGGGGAGGGGGGGTGAGAGAGGAGTGGACGCGAAGGAGCCGACCACAAGGCTAGGACGGCGGCGCGTTGGCCGGCCTCGGAATTGCAACGTCTCTTCATCGATGCTGACCAAACATTCGATGCAATGTCAATGACCACGTCGTCGCGGGCATGGGGGCTTTGCATTTTGTCGATGACGCAGGAACTTCAATGGTTGTCGATCCTAAGGTTGTTGATCTCACTCATTACGTTGCGGCGGATGAGATCGGCTCGGATTACAAACCACTCGGCAAGGACGGGTGTACGGCGACCCTTTTGTCGAAGACGAAAAGGTCTTCACGGAACCTGGCCCTGCCACGCGTCGCTCGCGGTATATTAAGGCCGTCTGCCGAGAGTACGGCGACGCTTCATGCTCCCGTCCGAAAGGTGGGGGTAAGAGCTCCTTCTCCGGCGTGGTTGGTCCGTCGCTGTGCTTTGAAGTTGGAGAGGTTGTGAGAATTGTCTTCCAGAACTGCTTGCGCTTTGGTGCTAATATCAACTTTGTTGGTCAGGCGATGCTCAAATCTACGCCTCCTGGTGCGTTGGGAGTCTCATCTGGCGGTAAAGTGAGCTATCTCTTGCGCGTGCGACGTGAGGCGGGACTGTCGAGGTCGGATCTTAGTGCTGTGCGGTACGTTTACTATTTATCCGTTGACCCTATATCTCACAGTGCGGTTGGCGTTACTGGCGTCATGGCTGTGACGAAGCGTCGTGGCTTACGAAGAAGAAGTAGACTGCCCACGGGCACGAGTAGAGCGTACCCGTTGGTTCTCCAAATCTTCAGAGAGATCGATTCGCCGCTTATTCCAAGGAGCTTGCAGAAGCTCGCTCTGGATGCCCGCAACATCACCTCGACGGCTCTGGAGGAGCTGGCGGAACATGAGGATTGGTTGGAAAGCAATGCCATGCATAGTATCAATGGATACTTGTACGAGAACAATCCGGTGGTAAGAACGAAGGCTCCGCCGGTCATCTGCTTTTACGTGTTTGATACGGCAGCGATGCGTCAATGCACACACCAGTTTGGATGGGTCAGATTGTGCAGAGGATAGTTAAAAGAGAAATCGCGGCCAATGGAGTGCAGATGATGCCGTTCAATGCGGAAACGGTGGATTTGAACGCCCTAAACAGAGGATAGTGGCTGATCATATGCAAAGTTGCGGATCATGTTGTCGGTGGAATAAGTTGTGCAGGAAGGTCAGTTGAAATCACTGTATCCCCGTGATAATCATGGTTAGAGTGTGTATACCATTGCATTCTTGTCCTCTGTCGAAGCTGAGTCTTTGCGACGATTGTATTTTGTCAATCGAAGCAGCGTTCCAAACCCATCCATGATATGGCGATACTGTACCTATGCGATGCGTACCTCACGCTCGCGCCGTGCAAAATCGACACTTTGATCACGTGCGACTGAGCTGTACCCCTGGTAAGTGGCACCTACTGGCACTGCCCATTCGCTACTTTTGAGTCGGTGTGAACCATCGGCATCTGTGCGGAACGCACTCTGCTCGATCGATGGAGCGCCGGCGGCACCGACGCATCGCGGCGCTGCAGCACGGACCTGTCGTTCATGCGTCAGCTGTGTCAGATGTGCTGCTCCTCGCTGCGCACTGTGCAGCTGCACAAGCCGGTGGCAGACGCAGCAAGGCGTCCCACATTCTACAACTGCTGTCATCTTCTCTGTGCTTTGCGTCGCGCGTCTCAACGCTGCCGCTGTGCACCCACACTGTGCGCTTCCCGTCCATGCTGCTGTACTCGCTGTTCTCGCGGGCTGCCGCGTCTGCAGCAACTGGTGGTCACGGAACCGTTTGGCGAGGGTCCACCGCCGCTGGACACGCTGCCGTGCGTGCACGCGCTCCGTCTGTACTGCCCGCAGCTGCATAGCGTGCGTCTGCAGTACGCAGAGTACGCGCCGCACAAGGGGGCCAAGCTGGAGGCGCTCAAGTCCATCCGCTGCTTCCGAATGCTGCGGCCGCACGTGAAACGGCACGACTTCGAGGGGCTGTTGAAACTGTCGCTGGGGAGCGGCGCTGACGGCGATGTAAAGTTTACACTGAGCTGGAGCCGAGCCCCAGCGGCACGCGGCGCGCCGTTGCAGATCGCCGTTGCTCAACGAGCGGAGCTCTTTTGACAAGATGTTTGTGTGAGATCATCCACAACCGTTGCCGATCGCAGACACGCGCATCAAGGAGACTGCGTCCCTTGCGGTCACGGTTGTGTTTGATTCAGGCCCGTACCAATAACTGACTAACTACCTTCAAATATGTTGCGAACTAACTAACTAACTTTGCCTATTAGTCCTTTAGTTAGTCACAACTTAATACACGCGTACACGATGCACAACTCATCATATTGTAATACGTGTATATCTGCACGAACGTAGAGCATTGGCATGAAGTACTCTTTAGACATTTGATCCGAACCGTCGGTACTTATCATCATCCACTCGATGAAACCTTTCACAAGCTGCAACTTCGTGATTTGATCATTCCTACACAAGACAAAAACAGACCACTGGCTGGCGAAATCAGGGCATTAGACGATACACTTACACCTACTTGTACTTTATAAGAATTTTTGTTCGAATTATTCCACAAACAGATGCGCCATTCTCTTAAAAGAAGGGTAGAAAGGAGCCTAATGAGGCCTTGAAGTACTGAAAATACTGCAACCAACATACTAGTTTGTTTAGTTCTTTGCCTTTTGATATGGTTGCCAAAGCTTTTTTAGCATCTCAAGCGTCATCCGCTGCGGCGGAACGGCTTTTCGGTGATCTTGGTAGAAGTGAAGGGTCTACGTCGCATTCGTTGCCATCAAGCACCTTGGAAATGTGCGAGTTGATTCGCGTTCTTGTGCGTGACAAGATGAAGGCGAGCTCTATGGTTCAATCTGGTGTCCTGCATGCGAAGGTTGAGGTGTTTTCTCGGCTTGTGCGCAAGGTATCATCACTTGTGTGGCAGGACCTGAATGAAGCTGAAGAATGACTAAAGAATGACTAACTTGCTGAAAAAAACGGTGACTAATGACTTATGGAAACCTTGGTTTAGTTAGTCATATGTACGCCCCTGGTTTGATTCCGTTGGAAATGTCATCTGAACAAATACTGCCACTGAGGCAAGAGCGCTGGTTGATGCTAACGAATCCGACTTTATTAATGAATTGAACATTTTACTTGCTGCACACGAGGATGAGGACGAGACCACTGCCAATCCATTTTATCTGAGAGAAAATGAGCACCGCCGAACGCCGAGGCATTGGGTTGCAAACGCTATGCAGTCGTTGTGACCACTCATCTAGATTTGTTTGAAATGAAAACGACCACTTTGTCTGCCGTGCAGACTTTGCACGGGTTTTCATCGCGGCGCGCGTTAGTGAACGCCGCTTCACACAAGCGTCCGCGTTTTAAGTTACCGCACGCTGCCCGCCCCCTCGTCGCTTGCTTGGTAGACAATCAGCGCGCGCGCGCACTGACGCGCGGCGAATGCCCTGCAACGCGCGCGACTTGATCTAAATCTCCCTACAATGTACGTGACCATGCTCCGTGTACCACCAGTAGCCCTTTGTCATGTGGAGCCTGTCAGGCTGCTTCTCGTGCTGCCTGACGTCTGCCTGACACAGAACGCATGAGCAGCGTCGGCCGCACAACAGACTGGCAATCAGCCGGCATCGCCGGCCAAAAAAAGCACGTGCGTCTGTCATTGCCGGCGGCGGCCGAAGGATCGGCACGTGCGTGTGTCATTCCCGGCGACGATCGAACGCTCACAGTTGCGTACCGCCACCTCCCGAACCATGCCGCGTTCAGAAATTCATACTGCTCTCCACAGTTGCTCCGCAGTCGGCGCTGTTCCGCAGTACTTGCGCTTCTGAAAACAACTATGCCTCCCAAAGCTTTTCAAGAGCTCTCCGAGACAGCTGTGCCGCTTCAGCTGCTGATTCAGAGCTGTGACACTTTTTGTTCTTTGTTTTTCTTTTGGGTACTTGACAGCGCAATACGGATTAGTGTTTTCGAGCTCTGTCATTCTGCATCTTTCGTAGTATTCATTCGTCATTATTCGTTACTTTGAAATCGCAATAGTTGAGGGTATGTGTCTTGAATATAATGTGATCACTTCTTTCTACCAGATTGACTCCTAACTTTGATCTTGTCTTACTGTCTCATTACATGTTTTCCTTTTAAAGGTTTTCAAGTATCTAAAAGCAGCGGGTACCTTGTCAATGACATCATGAAGAAGATAGTGCAGTCTGACGATCTGCATCAAGCTTTAGGTTCCTGATTTCTCTCTCACACTACCAGAATATCACTTATACCTTTCTTTGACTCCGAAATGCTTTACTTGGTTCTGAAAGACATTATGAGAACACATCTGTTCTTGATATACTTTTTTCTTTCCTGCGAAAGAAACAGTGCCACAAAACTCTCTCTACATGCAAGAAATCTTCAACATTTCGGAGCTGTTCAATGGTTGTTTACTATGTTGGTGCGAATATATTTTGTTTTTATCGGTGAAATCATTCGAGGGAACGGCGATGATGATTGATACACGGGTGTATTTGAGGTTTTGTTTCATACCGCATGGTGCAGACTCTACAAGCTATGATTGATTATTCTGTTACGTCGTGTAATTTGCGCTCTCTGTCGATGGCGTCGATGCTGCTGTTGACGCACTCATTCGGTCTAAGCTCCTTGTGCCTTACATATTGCTACCAAGGTAACTCCTCCAGTGGTTTCTGCTATGTTCACAGCATACATTGTTTCTATTTTCGATCATTTGGAAAAGGTATTTGTTGTGGTGCAAAACCCTCGACGGGAAAACAACAAGCCGCGTCGCGGACGAGCACCTCAGGGTGTTCAGGCCCTGCTCCCTGTGAAGGGCAGTCGAGCGGCAGAACCCTCCGATAGGGCCAACACGAGCCGGGTGTAAATCCGGGTGGCCCCGATCTGGGCGTGCAGTCGGAGGTAGAAGGGGTAGAATCGGCGTAGGTATCCGGATGGTTCCGGCGAGCCACAGCGAGTGGGGGTATCCAGCCCAACGGTATGGAACGACAAAAGATCAACAAACGAGCCGCACTGCGGAGCACTGACTCGCGATAAGCGGGAAAACTCCCGAGACAAATAAAACAAACCTACAATGTAGGGCAGAGTAGCGAAAGCCGTAAGACGGAAATGAAAACAATAAAATAGATAAGAAAAGTGCCGTGACGACGGATTAGTACTCCTCAGGGACGGAGGTTGGTTGATCAGCCCGGAATTGCGGCGGTATTCCCCAGGATGGGGCTGGTGACCGTGCGCAAGCGGCAAGAAGATCAGAGCCAAAGGCCTCGTTGAGGTTTACTTCCCGTACAGTGGCGGCAAGTGCCGCCACTTATATACGGCACTTGAAAATATCAATTAAAATATCTAACTATCCGGCGCTGCCGGCCAATACACTACAGGTGTGCAACCGTGGCAGGCTTGCCACGGCGCACCCGCTATCGGGCCAACTTGGCACACGTGTGCAGAAATACTACCCTTCCTAGGCATACCCCAAAATAGGGGCACTACCCCAGTAGCCTCTCATAACCTGAGGTGTCGAAGCCGGTAACGGATCAACAAACTATGAAAAGCACCTCGGTGCATCCCCACAAAGGGCGTTTTGCTCTACATCTCCCCCTTCTCAGGCTGAGACACCGACTCCGTCGGCTCGATACGCCTCGCGATGGAGGTATATAAGGAAGTCTCCCAAGACGGGTCTGCCGAGAACTGTTCGGAGCCACCAACACCTCCGGTGTCAGTAGCGAACCTCGTCATCTCGAGCCCTCCCGCGATGTCCAACGCACCGAACGGCCCTCCGTCCTCGACGGCACGCATGCAAGTATCGAACCCGCCATTCCGGTCTGTTCCTCTCCCGCAGTCGGCGGCTGCCTCCCAGCCGGGTTCTTCCGGACAAGATCACGCTCCAGCTCAGGCTGGTCCCGCGCCCGTGTGGGATTGGTTCACCGCCGAGATGCCAGCTACGCTGGGTGGATGGCATACCGCAGGCGCGTTACGCATCCGGGATCCGCACCGGCACAGTTTCCTTTTTGCCCAGGCTCCCTGGTTTGACGCCGAAGCCGTTCGGGATACAGAGCTCGTCGACTCGTACGCTGTCGACGGTCAACTCCCTGGTGGGCTTCCTGCTGACGTTACCCGTTCATGGGACTGGATCGCCCGCGTTGCGGTTATACCGAGCTGCCTGTTTGTAGGTCGAAACGAGACGAGACAATTCGCTCGCAATGAGATGGCCCGCATTGGGTACGCGCGACACTTCCGAGCTCCGAACGAACATCCGGTGCCGGCACAGTACCAGTACGATGTGGCACGTTACCGAACTTTCGGCGAGGTCGGCTACGGCGACCATCTAGCCAACGCGTTGGACGAAATTGACCGATATTCGGATACCGTTCAGCCGCAGCAGGAGTTGATCCTGTGGGCGCGGCCGATCCTTCGCGCCGAGTTCCGGTTCCTTCGCCGTCCTGGACGGTCTCAATTTCATGAAGGCCTCCGCTTCGAGAGGAAATGGCGTTCCCGCTTCGGGGTACTGGTGCCGTACCAGTGCACGGAGGTGGAACGCATTGCGCGTCACTCCCATACTGGGCGATACCTGCCGCTGCCGTCATTCTGGCCTGCGGTCGAAGTCCCACGAGGGTGTCACGTAGAGCTACCGCCCTGCCTAACTTACATAGGCTCGTACTTCATGAATGATCCGCCTCGCGGCCTGGCTCCCGCTCCGACCGGCCCGTGGGCTCAGGATGTAGCATCCGCCGTGGGCGGCAGTTCTTCTCTCACTCCGCGAGCGGCGGTCATTCGCGACTTCCTTCGAGGCGTGGGAGTGGCCGTTCCCGATACGGTGACCGACGAGTCGGAGTTGCAAGCAATAGCGGCACAGCGCTTCTCCGGGGCTCCCGGTAGTGGGGGCACCCCAGGTGCTGGACCGTCCGGCGCGTAATTTTCCGGCTCGAGATCCCTGACGGGCTGCGGTAGTCCGCAATAGACCCCGATGATGAGGGGCGACTCAATAGTTAGAGGTAAACTTCTCCAGCCGTGCTGGCTTGGCTCAACTCTTCGTCTTGCTCTCCCCCTTCTCAGTGGGCAATACCTCGTTTGAGGCTGTTGCGAATGGCCCACAAGAGAGGGGTAACTTTTCCGCACAAGCGGCTGTAGCGATAAAACTTCTTAGTCTTTCTTCCAGTTTCCTGGCTTCTTCTCCTTCTTCTTAGGCTTCTTTCTTCTTTATCTTCTTCTCCACTGTAAGTGGCTTCCGCATTTCGCGGCATGTTTGTTCAGCGAAAAGCTGTCCGCTTAGAGCGGCCTGGTCCGCCTGAGGCGGCTAAGTGATCTCGAGTTAACTTCAAGTTGCATCCGCTTGACGCGGCATATTCTTGCGTAATGCAATACTGTCCGCATGAGGCGGCATATTCCGTCTGGGACGGCTGTGCTCAATAGAGACGTGGGTGGTCAACCCACTTGGGCCTTGTCCAGCGTAGCCGGTATCGGTGTCCGTGTGCGACGGTGGTACTGCAAGACCTTCGAGCGAGGCAAGTGCTCAATGGGCTCGTGCGTATCCTCTGAAGAGGCGTAGCCGTACCAACGGACTCGATACAGTAGTTCCCCGTCAGGGGCGTAGCCGTGACTTATCAGACGGTCAATGACATACTCCTCATCGAGGACCTTCCGCGCAGGATGCGGCTTTGTCGATGTATCCTCTCTCGAGGTGTCGTTGTTACCTCTCCCGTCGTGGGCTTCATTGGTTACTTTCGGCTTCCGTCCTGACGGCAAGACATCCTGTACGCCAGGCGAGAGCCATTTTGACCATGGTGTTTCCATGTCATTCCGGCTTCCAGAGTTCTGGCTTTCCTTCCCGTATTGTCGGGCTGTTACCGAGCTTCGGTGTTCTCGAATAGCGAGCTTCCGGCGTTCCGGCAAGATCTCCCGAAGTGAGGGTGAACGGTCCGCAATGCGGTGTGCCAGCGAGTGGTGCCGTGGCACGTGCCGAGGCGACGCCTTGCCAAGCATTGCTGGCGGTGGGGCCTGCGCCGTTGCACGGCTGTGCGTTGCCGATTCAAATTCGGAATTTCCGTTTCCGGCGGCCGCAAGCCTTACAGCGGGCACGTGCCCGGCTCGTGTGTTGTCACCCTCCACTGGAGGCGGATCGCCGGCGAAGCCAGACACTTGGCGCAGCGTGCGCGCGTGTGCAGCGTTGGGCTGCTGCCCACCTACTGTGGCATGTCGGCCTGCTGTTGCGGCGGTTGCCTCCGTGTTTTCAACGGCTTCATCACTCGATGCTTCAATAAAATCTCCCGAAATCGGGTCTGCCGTAACAACACGGTCTTTCTGGACAGGCTTCTTTTCCGGTCTTCCGGCTTCTTTTGACGCGAGTGCGCTGCCGCTGCCGGGCTCCGACTGCGGCGGGCATGTACTTTCCGCATTCGACGTGGCTGCTGCGGTTGTTACCACCCTCTTTTCCGGCGTACCGGTCTCACGCTGCACAGCTGGGGCAGGCTCTTGTCCTTCCGTCTGTGACGGCCGTACAGTGCTATCCGCGGGCGAAGCGGCGACTTCTGCAGCAGCTACATCCTGGTGTTCTTCCGGTTCTCCGGCTTCGTGCTCCACCGAAGTGGTGCGTTCCTCTTTAGGCTTCCGCGAAAACTGCGCGTTTCTCGCTTCTTTCCGAATCTTCGGCTGTACGTCGCGCGTCCGCGTGCTTTCACCACGACTTGCGTGCGGCCCGGAGGCCTGCAAAGGCACTTCCGTCGACGACGGCGACAACGAAATCGAGCGACTTACCTCCTCCTCCCCCTCCTCAGTTGGAGCGTCGGGGGTGGTGGTGAGTATCCCCTGAGGGGCCAGTATCCGCGTGTGGACATGTGCGGCGTTCGAGACTGGCGGGTTAGCTTCCGGCTTTGCCGGCAAATCAGCAAGTCCGCGGCTAGGATGCGGCAGGACTGACAACGAAGCGCGCTCTCCCGCTGTCGCGGCTTGGTCCACAGTAGGCGTAGCGCTGTCCGGCGTTTCCGGTTGCTTTTCCTGACGAACAGGCTGTGGCGCAGGCGTTACGCGATCGCGCGAAAAACGCTCGTGTTCACCCTCAATATCGAGGACAACCGTTGTATCGGTGATAGAAATAACCCTGTAGGGGCCGTCCGCGATAGGAGAGAGCTTATGCCTCTTCTCCTTTTCCGGGTTATAGTATTCCTTCCGTAGGAAGGCGTAGTTACCTTCCCTGATCTGAGGGGCATCCCTGCGCATTCGTGCGTCGAAATTCCGCTTGTACGCGGCTTGTGCCTTATCGATGTTTTGCCTAACTGTAGGAATGATGTTCTTAAGCCAGGCCTTCCAGGCGTCCCTGTGTAGACGAGGCGAGGGGAACTTATCCAAAGTTGGCTGTGGCTCGATAGCCACCGAAGGTGGAACGCGTGATAGCACAAGCTCGAACGGCGAGATCTGAGTAGTGCGATGAACCTGCGTATTGTAGGCATATGTCACCGCATCGGTGTATTGATCCCACTCCGACGGATGTTCGGCAACGAATGTCCGTAATGCATTGAGCATTGTGCGGTTAAAACGTTCAACCTGCCCATTACTCTGGGGGTGGTATGTTGTCGTAAACCAGTTTTGGATCCGCAAGATGCGGCAAACGTCCTGAAAGAACTTAGCCGTAAATTGCGGTCCATTGTCCGATAACAGGTCAATCGGCGGTCCGTAGACAAAAACCCAGTGTGTAACGAAAGCTTGGGCGACCGCACTGGCGGTAACCTTCGTCAAAGGCACAGTCCGTACCAGTTTAGAAAAACGGTCGGTGATCACAAGTAGAAACCGGTTTCCCCGGCGAGTGCGGATAAACTCGCCGAGCAAGTCAATTGCCACGAATTCAAGTGGAGCCCTAGCAGGGAAGAGTACCAACTTCTTGGAGTACTTCCGCAGTTTGACGCGGTTCTTCGCGCAGTCAGAACATCCACGAACAGTGGCATACGCGTCGAAAGCCATTGCTGGCCAGTTAAAGTCCTTCCGTAAGGTGTAGTACAACTTCCTGCCACCAGGGTGGGCTGACAACTTCGCGTAGTGCGACAAATGCAGTACTCGTGACTGAAGTGAGTGCGGAACCACAATCTGTGGCCTGTTTCCGACGGTTCGGATTAGAAATCCTTGGTCGTTCTCGACGAAAGGCAACTGTGCTCCACCGTTTAGGCGACTACGAATCTCCGTACAAAAACGGTCGGTGTGCTGCTCCCGGATGAGTTCCTCCGGCTTGATCGGTACGGAAGAGCCCGGTTCGGGTTGCGTGTCAGACACGGCTAAAACAGCATCGTAGATGTCCTATCCTTCCGATTCTTCATCGGCATCGCTCGAGCCGTCTTCCACGAGGAAGCACGGTATCTCCAGATCATCGACTGGCGCAGCTTCAGCCGCTGTTTCCAAGCGGGACAGTGCATCAGCCTGAGTGTTCAGGAGTCCTTTCTTGTAACGGATTTCGAAGTCGAATTCCGACAAGCGAAGTCTCCACCGCATCAAGCGGCCAGATGGCTCTGCTATAGAGAGTAGCCAGCGTAATGCCGAATGATCGGTATGGACAATGAAGCGGGTCCCCATAAGATAGGGCCGCAGTGTCTGTAACGCCCAGACAACTGCCAAGCACTCCTTCTCGGATACCGAGTAATTCCTCTCGTGAACGTTGAGGCTCCTTGACCAATACCCAATTGGCAATCGCTCGCCATCATTGGTGGTCTGGAATAGGGCACAGCCGACTTGGTAGTCGCTCGCATCCGTATCTACTGCATATGGCAAACCAGCCCTAGGCAGGGATAAAACAGGTGGCGATGTCACCGCGTCCACGAGCGACGAGAAAGCCGCGACCTTGCGGTTGTCGAATTCTTCCAGATCGACTGGCTGGCCTTTGCGAAGAAGCTCGTTCAGAGGTGCAGCGATATCCGCAAAGTTCGGAATGAAGCGGCGATACACATTGCACAAGCTGAGAAAAGATCGGAGTTCCGTCTGCGTCCTCGGATGCTTAGCCTCTTTGAGGGATTTCACGCGTACTTCGTCAATCGAAAGCCGTCCCGGACGGATAACATGGCCGAGATACCTGACGGTTTCGGTAAAGAACTCACACTTCTTGAGCTTGAGCGTAATGCCTGCATCGCGTAGGACTCGCATCACATCCCGTACGTGGGTCAAGTGCTCATCCAGGTTGCTGGAGTAGACAATGATGTCATCCAGGTATACCAGGCAAGTCTTCCACTTAAAGCGGGCTAGCAAAATATCCACAGCTCGTTGAAAAGTGGCTGGCGCGTTCGTTAACCCAAAGGGCATCCGATTGAATCGGTACAATCCTTCATGACAAACGAAGGCTGTCTTGTCACGATCCTCAGCCCTCACGGGAACTTGCCAATAGCCCCAATTCGCGTCTAGGGTTGTGAACACTTTCGCGTCGCCCAATGAATCGATGCATTCATCCATTCGTGGGATAGGATACACATCCTTGACCGTAGCCGCGTTTAGCTTGCGGTAATCGATGCAAAATCGCCAAGACCCATCAGCTTTGGGCGCGAGCACCACCGGCGATGCCCAAGGTGACTGAGCCGGCTCGATAACTCCAGCGCGGAGCATCTTCTCAACTTGAGCTTTCTCCTCCTGCCGAGCTGTCGGTCCTGCCCTGTAAGGGTGCTGTGAAATGGGCCGAGTATTCGGTAGCAAATCAATCCGATGTTCGGTAATACCAATCTTACCCAGTGTGCCATCCCACATGGGCGTGAACTCCTCAAGCATGTGCCGCAATTTATCGCGGTGAGTCTCTGGGACATGTTCAAGATCCAGAGACTCCAGTTCCTGTACTGCCTTATCCTTCGTGTCAGCAGCACTCAGGTCCGTATCATTACTGTCCGACGAGGTCGGCATTGCCTCCTTCGACAGGCTGCGGTTATTTGCATCCGACGAAGTCGGCGTAGCATCTTCCGACGAACTGTTCGGTCCAGTCGTTTCGGAATTGTTCCGTTCCGCCTCCCCCTCCTCAGCTTCGAGGATTCCGAGAACCTCGGCAATAGAAACCTTAGTAGGCACTATAGCCGCAGGGTGCGGAAGCAACGAACCAATAACTTGGCTCCTAACCAACCGTTGAGGAAAACGGCTGAAGTTCGCAACCAGCACCTGAAAAGGCTTCTCGGGTTCGACGAAAACAATCCCATTAGCGAGGGCAAGCTGATGCTTCTCCTGTAACGCAGGCAACGGTTGTACCGTTTGTAAGCCACATTGTGGGGACGTCACAGTAACCCAGACCTGTGATTCAGGCGGGATGGAAATAGAGCGAGCTACTCGGAGCTTTGTAGACTTCCGTTCATCGACGGTGGGCTCCTGCGCAGCAGGCAATGGCACTTGCTTCTTCAGAGCCCTTCTAAGGGGACGCCGAACGATCGGTACAGTAGTCCCATCTTCCATCTCGATGGTTCGCTTCCGCGGTCGAATTGCATCGACGAAGCGGTCACAGAAGTCGCAGCCGAGGATAACCGGCGCAGCGAGTTGCTTGCAAACCAAGAAATCGAGCTTCGCCACGTAGCGGCCAAGCCTGACGAGCAGGTCTATTACTCCCACAGTCGAAAGTGGCCGATTGTTCGCATCCGCTATATCAATCTGCGGCGCCGCACGAACGCGAGAACGCAAGTGCGGCGGAATCATAGACTCAACCAAAAAGTTTGGCCCAGCTCCTGTATCGAGCACGGACAACTGCCGAACCATGTACTGGTCGGAAACACCTAGGTCGGCGTAAACTTTGTAGTTACGTTTTGCCATGACCAGGACTCTATCCGGGAACCGGCTGTTCTTAGACCGTATCCACGGGCGACGCAAGACACCAAGGTGCTCGGAGTCCACGTCTGTAGTGGCCAGTTTCCTCGAAAGGATTGTGACCGGGGAGCGAGGCTTCTCAGCCTCAGACGCACTAAACCCCGTCGCTGGGGGCGCCTCTCCATTGCTGGAGGCTCCCTTGCTCAGTTTTTCTGAGCGTCGCCGCCAATCTGCGGAGGTTGCGATTCCGCAGGGGCGGCTACAGTTCCACCATTCGATGGCACTGTTTCCTGGTTCCCAGGCTGAGTCTCCGCCTTCGCACGAAGGTACGATTTGTCGGGAACACGTTCCCGCTCGGCGGGCGTCAACGACTCATACTGAGGCACTATCTTCGCCATATCCCGTATGGGCATTAAGCAATTCGGAGCGATGTGCCCTGGCCTGTAACAGGTATGACAAATAAGGTGACGAAGAAGATCCGCGTTGGGCGGCCGGTGCTCCTGTCGAGGAGGATACGGGTCCCTCCATCCAGGGCGTTGGCTTCGATATCCGCCAGAATGCGGCACGGGCAATGCCGGGACTTGACGTCCGGCGTACAGAGCGGGGTCTGCATCCACTGTAGTCTGCTCCGTCGTCGACAGCAATTCCGAACTCGGCATTGAACCGTCGTCCTGTAACAGGTGTAGGTTATCATAACCCCCTTGAACAGAACCTCGCGAGTGAGGCAGTGAGGAGTCTCGGCCTTCTACATGAAGGAGTCGGCGCGTGCGCGTCTTGGTACCAGCGCGTGCTCGAGCTGCATCTCCCTCCGCTTGGGCAAATTGAACGAGTTCCAGATAGGTAATCCGGCGTTTGTTCTCCCGATAATGGGCTACCAACGTCCGAATTGATCGGTCCAGTCCATCAACAAACATCGTACACCGCTCGGCTGCGGAGAACACGTTGCCACATCTGTGGAAAGCCTTATTGAGGCGGGTCGAATAAACGGTTTCCGACTCTTCGGCTCCTTGCCTCGTGTCTCGTAGCGCGAGTATAGCACCTTGTATCGCATTGACTGTCGCGTAAGAGCGCAGGAGATATTGTACCGCTTCCGGCCAGCACGTAACTCCTCCTTCGGAGGCGCGAGACGACCCACGAACCGAATTGAATTGATCTTCGGCTACACCCGTCAAAAAGTACGGCAGCGCGATGTAGGCCTGTGCCTCACTCATCCGAAGTACATCGGCTTCCGCTACGAAGCGGCTAAGAAAATCCAAGACAAGATTTGGATCTTCCCCAGAGAACTTGTGGGGCTTTAGCGTGAGCTCCATTTGTCGGAGATGATTTCGCACTTTGCCAGTCCCACGTGGGGTCCTCTGTGGTGTCGTGTCATCAAGCCGATAATATCGGTAAGATAGTAGCTTCCGATACAGTAAGTTTGTCGGCTTCAACTCCTTCAATCCGAGGTGTCTCCGTCCTTTCGTACGGCCTCGTGCAACGCCAGAAGTGGCTTCAGTAGCCCGCGAACGGGATGCACGATAGCGAGAGCGCTCTTCCGCGCTGTCCGAAGAGTCGGTAGACGATCCCTTTTTGGGGCCCTCCTCATCAGAAGAGGATGAAGAAGACGAGTCAGACTCAACCTTGACCTTCTTCTTTGCCGGACGATCCCGGGAACTGCGCGAGTGCTGAGAACCCTCAGAAACCGGGGCTCCCGGCGCAACAGCATCAGCTACGATGATTTGCTCGACCGTCTCCAGACGGGTAGCCAGGCGGTCCAGGCGTGCGGCAGCCTGCTCGTGCAGACCAGCCGACACCTGTCGGTGTTCCATAATCTGGTTGACATCAGACCGTAAAACACGGACGTCGCTCGAAACATTCCGGACACCGGCTTCATCGAGCCGTTGCCGGAGTTTCGTAATATCCCAGATGAGGCCCACTTGGGAGTTCTGCAGGATGCGAACCTGAGCCTCTAATTCACGGAGGGTATACTCGTCGGACCGCGACGACATAACGTCAACCGCTGCGGCGGCATCAGCCGCAGGTGCGGTTTCAGTTGGCCCACGAGTGGATGGGGTCCCGTTATCAGAACGGCGGCCCCGGGAAGCCGGTTTCGGGTCGCCATTGCCTGGGACCTCCAGTGCGTCCTTCGGCAACGGAGGCAAACTTGCCGGCAAGCCGGACGAACCGGGCACAGAAGCGGCACGTGGCGCGCCACTCCTGCGACGGGACGACATCGTTCACCGACACAGTCGGCCAATGGGCAACCAAAACAACTTCCGAAAACGGACAATGAGAGAACCGTAAGAACGGATATTCCCAACTATCTGGGCTCCAAACAAACGAACCAACTCCAACGAACGTTGCCCAATTAAGCCGATTCTAAGTCGGGAGACCAGTTTGTGGTGCAAAACCCTCGACGGGAAAACAACAAGCCGCGTCGCGGACGAGCACCTCAGGGTGTTCAGGCCCTGCTCCCTGTGAAGGGCAGTCGAGCGGCAGAACCCTCCGATAGGGCCAACACGAGCCGGGTGTAAATCCGGGTGGCCCCGATCTGGGCGTGCAGTCGGAGGTAGAAGGGGTAGAATCGGCGTAGGTATCCGGATGGTTCCGGCGAGCCACAGCGAGTGGGGGTATCCAGCCCAACGGTATGGGACGACAAAAGATCAACAAACGAGCCGCACTGCGGAGCACTGACTCGCGATAAGCGGGAAAACTCCCGAGACAAATAAAACAAACCTACAATGTAGGGCAGAGTAGCGAAAGCCGTAAGACGGAAATGAAAACAATAAAATAGATAAGAAAAGTGCCGTGACGACGGATTAGTACTCCTCAGGGACGGAGGTTGGTTGATCAGCCCGGAATTGCGGCGGTATTCCCCAGGATGGGGCTGGTGACCGTGCGCAAGCGGCAAGAAGATCAGAGCCAAAGGCCTTGTTGAGGTTTACTTCCCGTACAGTGGCGGCAAGTGCCGCCACTTATATACGGCACTTGAAAATATCAATTAAAATATCTAACTATCCGGCGCTGCCGGCCAATACACTACAGGTGTGCAACCGTGGCAGGCTTGCCACGGCGCACCCGCTATCGGGCCAACTTGGCACACGTGTGCAGAAATACTACCCTTCCTAGGCATACCCCAAAATAGGGGCACTACCCCAGTAGCCTCTCATAACCTGAGGTGTCGAAGCCGGTAACGGATCAACAAACTATGAAAAGCACCTCGGTGCATCCCCACAAAGGGCGTTTTGCTCTACATTTGTTCACTGAACCATCGAAGTGTTCGCGTTACTGATTCATTACCGTTCTTGCTACGAAAAAATGTTTGTGTGACAGAGATGTTCCTGTCCCCAAATTTTTCACTGCTCAGAAAGCGATGCGTTGCATGTCGTGTTACAGTACATGTTGCCGAACGAATTGCCGAAATGAAGGCACAAAAGTAAAGTGTGACAGAATTTATAAGGACCAAATGCCTTGTCAAAGCACAAACGTTTCCTTCTGTTTCACTCCGATTGAGTTCGACTCTTTTATCCTCTCTACTTGATAGCTTTATATGGATTGGTCTCCGACTAACCCTAAAGTTGTCTATCATGACCATTTCGAAACGCTGCCATCTTACGAAGACGTGATTGGTGTTCTCGTCTGCTTATTGCAAGTCTCACCGTCCGAAGTACATGAGCTATACTCTGCCATGTTTGAAGAAAGCCAAGAGATCAGTATTGATGAAATGTATTTACCGCACTTTATCTGGGTCTACGGGACACTATGAAGTACTGGTGCGCATCAAAACTGCGTAGTTTTGCCTCATCTTGCTGCACCTCGTGCGGCAAGAGATTTTCCACTGATTGTTTCATCTCAACTGAAACATTTTCGTTAACGAAGAGATATTTTCGCTGCCGGCAGCAGAGAAAAATTATGGAGGTACCAGCTCTTATCACAATGAAGATTTTGTGTAAAGGATTGTCGGAGAGCGATTTTATACACCTTTACAGTATATCTTGGGAGGTTTCTCGTCATAATTCCTTTTCAATCGAGGTGTTATGCAAAAGCTTTGATGCACTCTTTGATCTATCAGTTACTGTTGACAATCAAGACACACAAAGCGCACAAACGCAATTTATTGAACTTCTGAAAAAGGTTGAAGGCTATGAGTATATTTTTCCTCGCTAATGCCATTTTTCAAACTTCGGGGAAGCAAAGACAGATCCAAAGCACCATGTTAGTGTAACCAATTGCACTGAACCCGACCATAAGCTCATATATGAAACACTGACATAGAAATACCACATCAGAGACTATTAGAGACAGTTTGATATGACCGAAACGAGGAAAGAGAAAAAAGAACCGCTCCACGTCGCAAAAAGGGTTAAGAATGGCCAAAAAGATTCAATCAAAAACATGCATACAGTAACATTTATAGACCATAATAGACAAGCAAAACAAAATTAGAACTCAACACAAATGAAAGCAAAAAGCAGTAGTCATTCATCCTAAATCATGTAAACCATAATGCCATGCTCTCTCAAGTGGCTTTCAGAGTCAAAAATCACATATCGCATGTGGGTTACTAGATCACGGTTAGTATCATATGTTTCATGCAAACTTTGACACACCCAAACATTGGCTAATCGTTTTCCCGTAATTCTAATCTTCATAGGAATCGTATTGCCCCCACGGCTTTATGCCTTCACATTCAAAATGTGTCCTTGTTGAATTGAATTGACACCCATGAATGTAACCTCCATAGATCCTCTAGATGATACTTGTGAAGCTGGAATTGTTCCGGAAACATCTTGCAGCCGTCTCTTTGTATCTCCATAGGCAAGAATTGTACATCCATGCAGACATTGTTCACGAATTCTCCCTGCACATGGACCGCTAAGGTTCTCAAACTTAAAGACTTGAAGTTGAACCTGCTGATTAGTAACTTGGTACATTGACGCGCTGGTTCCAAGTATACTTCGAATATAGACGAAGTGGGGCCATGGGGAGTTATGCGGTGCACTTTCATGGTTGCGAAGAATATCAACGTGCTGATCACTCATTGGATTTTTTTCTGAGTAGTGTAAGAATTAGGCTGTACTCGATGTCAGATAGCACAAGCGAACAAGCAAGCAAACGAGGTATTTATGCTGTCTTGCGAATCGCAATCCGACAAATGTAGCTAGATTAAACACCGGCATAATCTAAAACAGTTGCATCACGTCCGTTTGCCGTCCGATTTGGGGTTCTGGCTTGCGTGGAGCGGCTCCGAGGCGCTTGAGAAACAATGCGACTTGCTAGTGATTAAAGAGTTGATATTGCCCCCCAAAAGGTTTTGCGCCGGGGCGTATTTATGACTGACTAAATTGTAAGCGTCCAATCCAAATGCATAGCAGAGGTGGGACGCCGCATTAATCCGCCTCCGCGCTCTCAAACGGCGGGCGACGGTTCACGGCGGACACATATGTTTACTGCAACATTGGCCGCTTGTCCACCCTACATTTCAATCGAGATGTTGAGGTCCTTCAGCTATTGGTGTAGAAGTCTAGCGTGCGCTTCTGTACGCTGCTGTGCTCATTGCGCAACTTCTCGCGCATCATGCGCGCTTTTCTTCGCCGATGGTGCCTTTGGAACACCTGCTGCGAGTGATACACTCCTAGCCATGCATGTGCCAGACAGCGCAACACATGTTGGTGCATATTCATCCCGTTTCGATGCTCCAAGCACGCTGCGACATGTGCGTGAGGTTGCAGCGCCATGTATCATGGCTGTGAGCGCGATGCGCGAATGGGAGGGATTTGAGTTGATTTTTGCAGCACTACAACGACTGAGCATGTGCACACATTGCACAAAGTAGAGTCCTGGGAAAGGAGGCATGTGATGCAGAGAAACCTGTGCCCTTGACCGGAGCAATTACCCCACAAAATCGAAAAATTGCTGTCCAATTTCTGCCTCAGTAAAGTCTCTCTCGAGCGATTAGATTTTTGAGTGGGCGGCGTAGCGGGGTGGTTGTTAGCACGTCTATACCGAAACTTTTGCAAAGCGCTGGCGTCCGAAGCACGCGGCGTATCGGAGGAATTCCCTATTTCGCTTGCCATATTGGAGGAATTCCTCCACTTGAGCACCCGAATCGGAGGAACTTCTTCATTCTGTGAACTTGACAATGTCGAGCACTAAGAAGAGTTTAAGAGACTTCACTAAAACTTCACAAATTCTTCCTGTGGCCCTCGTCAGTGCTCAAACAAGTTCCAATCATGATGCGCCACGCGCGCGTGGTGACGTCAGCACGCGCACGCGACGCCACTGCGCGCGCGGTGGCGTCACATGGGAGGGTGGCATCACGTGCAAACGTGGCGTCACGTCGCCAGGTCGAGTTCGTCGTCGCCGCTTTCCCACGGAAGAGATAGACGTGAGATGCGGGCGTCATTGGAGTTAGCGGGAGCTGCTTATTAGTAGGCTATTTCTCTCTCTATCTTTATGAGTGAAATAGCCTAATTCCGGCGTACTACAGAACTGTTCAAAGAAACGTTCTCTCACTAGGAATACCAAAACCTTAGCAGCGTTGTATAGAACGGCGAACATGACGTATTCTATTGTACCGAAAGCGAATGGTATAAGGATTTCTAGTTTACGTACGAGATTCGCGGCGGGGCTGCTGACAGCGTGAGTGTGCGCTATGATGTCGATGGTCGCTGCATTGCGTGTGCGGTGATTCGAGTGAAACACATCGCACAGCACAACAGGAGCGGTTCAAAGTGGCAGTATGAGCGCTGTCGAATCGCGGCCCTATCTATGGCGGCGCGCGGCGCGATGTAGATGCGCCATAATTGACTTTGCTGTTTCAATATCTGCTCGCATGTGGATAGTAGTACCGTGGTAGTAAGGTTAGTTCTCGTTGGAATCCGAATGTTTGTAGTTGTCGTATGAACAGTTTTTGTTGATGGGACTGTATGTGCGATACGCAATCAGTTACGGAACCTCTGGGCTTCTTTTTTGAGTCCCAGTGTGTTTCAATTCGTGAACTGAACGTAGAACATATTTGGCCGATAACATCCTTGATGATGTTACTGACGGTTAATGTCAAGCATCGATGGTACACAAGGCTACGTTGAAGTGTGTGGATGAACAACATATTGTGTCACACAACTTTGGTGAAGCAGCAAAACTGACTGAAAAGGCTTGCTGACTACTGACCTGATTCTTGTTACCGCTGAGTCAGGCGCGGTCTCCAAGTATAACGTTCCCCCTTTCCCCACTGTTGCACGCACAATGCGCCGCCACTCGGCATCGCCGTGTTCGCCACCCGTCGACCAACCGCCCAGCAGCGTCAGCACGCACGAGCGACGTGCGCGCACAGGTCACGCCGTACACGGCACGCGCGGGCATGGACGCAATAAGCGCCCGCGCGCGCGCGCGCATCGGGCACGACGTGGCGTGTGCGGCGCACACTGTGCGCGTGCAAGCGCACTGCTGCGCTGTGCATGGCGTTCCGTGCCACAGCGCACCGTGCGCGCGCGTGCATCTCGTCCCCCCTCTCCTTGCAGGGGGCGCGGCAAGAAGACCGTTACGGCTCCGCCGATGCACGCGTGCACTTTGGTGCTGCGCGGCGCTGCGCGTCTTGCTAGCGCGCCCTCCTCTCGACTCAGAACTTCCGGAGTCGGTAGGATTCGAGCGAGTCCCGAGCGTTCTTTTATAGACAGTTGTGTTGGCTGGGGACTCAAGACTACTGTGAAGGAGTAGTCTCGAGTCTTACCACGCTCGCGTGCTCGTGCTGTTGCTGCCGTTGCGCGCCTGCCGGTTGGCGCTGGTGGTCGTTGTTGCCGTCATCGTCGTCATCGCCTTTTGCTTGTCGCAGCGCACCCCCGACAACACTGCGCGGCGGCGCGTTGTGTTTTAAAGACAGTGCCCAGCTCATCGTGGGGGTACTAGGGTACGGAGCACAATGACGTGCACAAAACACGTTCCAACTCGTTTGAACTTTGGCCCATGTTCTCCGAATCTCACCGTGACACTGGCTGCAATTTCCATCGGAGTTGCCCAAGCAGTAAAGTAGTCAGAGGAAAGTGTGGCAGGACTTTACGGACCTGTCGTTAAGGGGCTTGATAGGTTCAAATCCTTGATTGAGTCCTTCACATCGGAAGAAACGGAGCACAATACGCAAACTGCGACGCATATGGCACGGGTATTAGGAACAAACGGAACTTTGCTGATGTACATGTTCAGGGCCATGTTTGATAAAGACTTTCTGGAGGACACTGGCATTCTCAACTGGGCTACTAACGAACGACGCGAGGTTGAAGCAGGACACAAAGATGGCTCCCTTCTGAACACTATGGCTGATTTTCTGGAATGGTTGGAAAAGTCTGATGATGAAGACGAGGATAATGAAGAGTAGCGGAACAACGGTTCATCTTCAGGTCTTGCAGAGGCACTACAGCTTTCCCTAAGAAGGCGGTTTTGCTTCTACAATCGATCCATCGAATACCTTTCCGTTGCTTCGAATGGAACTGAATCGTTGCCAAGCCGTTCTAAGATCCACAAAAGAAGCTGGGGACTGAGAGCATCATAAGTTCGAGCATTTGTGGTTTTTTGCTGGGGAAAGGTCAGTCCGTGGATTCGCTTCAGGGATCATCTACAGGTGCATTTGCAACATGTGCACTTACCACTTTTTCACGTCGGAGCTTGAATGTCATCCTACATCACCTTGAGTGAAAAGTGCAGAAATCTCATTCACCAAATTATATCTTTGGAATGTGTGCAAAGGCGTGGTGCAAATGGCACAATGTGCCGATTTTGTCAACGATCATAAGGACGACGTACAAACTTACAGTGTGCGTGCTGGCCAAGCGAAAACGTTGAGTACTCCATAAGGAATTGATGATATCAATGATTGGGTCTCCACTTCTTTCGATACATGATTGCAGTTCTTAGCTGTAACCAAAGTTGCCGCTTGGTAATCCCTATCATTAGAGAGAGAGTTTAAACTGCTCTAGATATCGATGCTCCTCTTTACGCGTGAAGCGTTCTCCGACATAACATTCTATAACGGTGAGAATCTTAAGGCTGTACAAAAACGTAAACTTTTCGTCAGTTCCTTTATGAGAGCAGGTAACTTGGAAGGAGTTGTTTTCCAAGCGCTGGTCCTCAGCCACTTGAAATGTACGCAAAAGCTCTCCAATACACCGGAGCATAAAGCGAGAACTGAGAGAGAAGGACCCAAGTGAACCCATATTGCAACGTTTTTGCTTCGCTGAATCAGTATTCCGAACGGTGTAACAGACGATTCTGTTTCGCCTTCGGCGTAGAAGACTTCAGGATGAATAGTGGTCTCCCTGTCTGTGCACGAGCCGCTTGTGTCGGTACAGTCAGAATTGCTCTTCTCTCTTGTGTACACAATGATTATACTCATATGTTTGCAGAGGAACATGACAACGCTCTTTTCATCGAAAATGAAACCCGGAAAGGAGTTCCCCGGTCCGATTGGATTCTGACGAATCATTGCAAGAGTGAAGTTGGTCCATAGCCGGTAGATGATCACAGAAGTGGATCTCTTCTGGGAGTAAGAATGGAATGAGATTGGTATAGACTTCTGAGCACGAAGGGAAGAGCCCTAAGAAGTGGTGCACGAGTGAAAAAGATAGAAGTATCCCCAGGTTGGTTCGATTCGGTCAATGATTGAAAAAGCGTTCATCTCGCCCTATAGATAAGACGCTGAGTTTAGCATGGTTCCGCTACTGATGTTTTTACTATTCGCCCATCACAATGAAGAAACCCCAGTATAGTATGACGGATACAGTAGGACAATAGTTCGCCATACCAGGTGTACACGAAATCTTTGGTCACGAAGAGTATAAATCCTCGAGAAATTGATACACCCCATTACGGAAGGGAACCAGGTCAAATCAAGTAGGAAGGGTAACAATTCTTGCTACATTGCAGACATATCGTCTGTCTCTTGCAGATGCTAGTTTTTGGCGAGGGTCGTCCAGAAATTGGCAAGGGTCGTCCAGTAAACTTTTTGAAAAAATATCGAGATCAATTATTTCAAAATTTGCAGATAATTGCTTGGGTCGTCCAGAATCGCTGTGCAGTAAATACTGGTGGGATTTCCACTCATGCTAGTTCTTTAGTCGAGGGCTACCTGAACGGTATTTCGCGAAGTCTAGGTTCAGTTTTCATTAAGGTGCACATTACACGATACCTTCTGCGGAATGATACCCTGCAACGCATGGAATACTGGTGATAGTACAGATGATGCCCAGTATGAAATCATACCGCTTTATTCATATCTATTTTTCTATGGACCGCTTTTGCTAACCACTACTTCGCTATATTACATGTACCATTTCCCCATGATGGAGCGGGTGTAGGCGCAATCTGCGGCAGATGCCGCAGACTGCACCTCCACCATAGTGCTGTATCGGTAGAACAAATACGCACTCCGAGAGGATGAGGCGCGAAGCGCCTCATCCTCTCCGTTCCTCATGTAGGGAACCATGCCCAGATGCATGGTTCCCTACTTGAGGAACCTGCACCTGCAACTCGTGAGCTACGTCCGCATCAAAAGTCATTAACCTGTATACGCAAGCAGAAAGTATCCATAAGTTAATCAACTCTCCTTTGGATGCATTTGAAATGCGATGGAACCTACCATTGATAAAACAAAACAGAAACGTTGAGCTAGAAAAGTCGAGGGACCTAGTAAATCGCAAAGGGAAGAAGAAGGAAAGGGATCGGTTAGATTACCAGCCCACCATCATCGTAAAGCGCGAAAGGTGTCGAAGCGAGAACTCACAAGCAAGGACACCAAGAATGCCCATGCAGCAAACATATCGCAAGATGCGATAAACGAAAGAGCAGCCTATGTCCCAACCAAACACCAGAATCGCCTATCCCGAACAGTCAGACATCGATCTTGAGAGACGAAATGAAATTGGTCGTTTACCTGTATACGCAAGCAGAAAGTATCCATAAGTTTGTCAATGCTCCGTTGGATACATTTGAAATGCGATGGAACGTACCATTGATAAACCAAAACAGAAACGTTGCGCTAGAGAAGTCGAGGGACCTAGTAACTCGCAAAAGTAACCCAAAGCCTTTTTCCTGCCGTTTACATGTCGCAGAGCGCGAACAGACGTGGTGAGGATTGGTTAGTTTAGAACAAAGATACGTAGAAGGATATGGAAGCACGTACGAAAAGACTGCACGGAATACATCCGTGAGATACGGATGCTGTCCGCTTTATGGAGGCGTCCAACGAGGGCGGAGAAAGAGAATGAGGTACGCTTCATGTCCGCTTAATGGAATCCATTAAGCAGAGATGAAGCGTACTTCATTCTCTTTCTCCGCACGCTACTTCGTAGCGAGTGCGAGGGCGGAAAAAAGTACGACGGAGCGGAGTAGAACGCGAGGATGGCACGGATCACGACTGTAACAGAAGGTCGGACGTCGGACGGGCGGCGGCGGCGGCGGAGGGAAGAGATTTATTTTTCTGTGCGAGATTGGACAAGTGTACAGCCTACTACGTTGCGAAACCACAGGTTTATAACCAGTGGTAGATAATACGAGAAGTACGCCTTTGTGTTGAGGTCGACGTGTACCTACGTTTCTTTTTGAACGAAAGCACGTGATTTAAACTCAAAATATATTCTCCGTTCTCAGCATGACGTCGATCTTGACTGTCGCTCGACCTCCTTCTCCCTTCTTACAACCTTCCCTTGCAGTATTTGTCGTCGTTTCTCCTTCATTTCTTCTTCCCATGGTCTACTACTGTACACATAAGAAGCGTGGGTGCCCCTTCGTTACTCGCCGAGAAGTCTTATCTCTTCAACAGCATGTCAACCAGTGCCCGTTTCGTCTGAAAGCAGCGCTGGAAGACGACAATAGGCGGCCCATTCGGAGAAGCAAGCGTCTCAAGCTTTCCGCGCCCGCGGCCGCATCTTCCGAAATGGTCACTGCCCCTTGTCGTCTTCCCGAGCCTCCGGTGTCCGAGGACATCGTTGACCCTACTCCGTGCGCCCCTCCCATTTCGGACACTTCGCATTGTGTTTCTCCTTCCCCGGGTCCCGCGTTATTAGAGCGAGAACACGGAAGCAGTTCCCGCCCAGTGCCTTCTGAGAAGGCCCTCAGTGATTTGCATATGGATTATCTCACGGTTTGTCTGGTTTCAGTAGATTCCAACCTTGGTCATCGTGAGGCACACGAGCTAATTGGGCTACTTCGGGACCCGCGATTCTCGTAAAAGCGATTCAACGAGACCATAACAAGTTCCAAGCGCTGTACAGAACTGAAGAACGCCATTTTCGAACGATACGCCTCAAAGGACGGTTTCAATCGCAGAACTGTCTCGCCAGAAGGATGTACGTTCAGCGCCACGCTCTACACGAGAGACCTCGTTCAGACACTTGTGAAACAGCTCCAGTTGGCTAACAACGAAAACACATTCCTCCACCCTATACCTCAGACCCACTCCACGAAAATATCTCACCCCATGTCCGGCTCTCTCGCAAGAGACGCCACCTCAAAACTTCAGGAAATGGTCATGGGCTCTTTGGATAGTAGAATAGTGTGGTACTCTCAAGAAATAAGTTACAGTGAATCTTTCGTAGGTCTTCTGCAGGTATACACCGATAAGTCTTCAACAACTCTAAAGCAAACATCGGTTACCGCCTATCCTCTTCACCTCATATTTCTCAACTTCTCCGACGAGCTTCGCCGTAAGTGCATCCGTGATGACCTCACAGTAGTGGCATACTTCCCTACCACACTGATCGAGGTTTCCGCATCTGAAGCAGACGCAATGCCATTCGTTTCTAGCAAGTCTCTACGCGAGTCCAGGATGCAAATCCTTCAATAATCTCTTCGTCAAGTCCTGGAGCCCATTCTAAATCTCACTCAGAAAGCTTTTCAATTCATCGTCGAAGACAAACTAAGTCGAGTGTGCCATCCTCTGCTTGCAAGTTATTGTGCGGATATTCCTGAGGCTAAGGACATTCTGTCTATTCTTCATGGGACCAAAACGGAAACCCCGTGTCATAGATGCAAAGCCCTTCGCTCATCTTTATACAGTCCTATTCCCACCTCATTCAACGGACGTTCTCAAAATCACACGAAAAGCATCCGAAAGACATACACAGCTATCTTGCAACATGCACAAAAAGACGAGGCGGAAAGACGTCCACGTCGTGCGAGGGAGAGGAGATCTCAAGCGGATACTCTGATGCGTTCAAATTCCATATCTCTCATTCCTTCGTTCTTCGAAACTTCCGTAAGCCTTGGAATGATCCCGGGATTGTCTCCATACAGTCTGTTCTCATTCGAACCATTGCACAACTTGCATCTCGGCATCTCGAAGCTGATAAAAACGGCCACAATCGAGAGACTGCAGTCAGACACCCTTTGCACCACAATAGGAACATCGGCATCGCGTTCATTTCGAACGATACGCACCCAAGTCCTCAACCATGCAAACGCAATTCTAGCTGCCATAGAACGCGATTCTCCTGCCAAAGGTTTACATATCGATTTCTCCACGCAGGAGAAAGGCAAATCTTTGAATGGTATCTTCACGAAAGACGGTCTCCGTGGAATGCTGGAGGCCAAAAACTACAAAGCACTTGACATGGTCTTTCCCTTCATAGGAGCATTCTTTGACATATGCTGTGGAGAACAGGACGTTGCCCCAATCACAACCGTTTTCTCTCAGTACTCGGACTTGCTTTCGACCTTATTCAGATACAATCGTGACCCGTATTGGACTGAAAGCTCTCTCCTGTGTTTTAGTTCGGAGATTGAAGCCTTCAAGCGTTCCGCAACAAAGACTCTAGCGGATTTTCATCCCTCCAGACTGGGAACTCTGAAGTTACATCTTCTCGATCATCTCGTGGACGATATTCGCCGTCTGGGAAGTGTCAAGTACTACGACGCATGCATATACGAACATGCACACCTGCTATTTAAGAGACACTACAAAAAGACGTCCAGAAGAACAGCAACGGCTGTGGAGGAGACTATTCGCTCCATTGAGCACGGACATGTTAGAAAGCAATGGAATGGCAATACTCCTTACCAGCGTAATCTAGGTTTACCAGGAACTTCCACACAGCTTCCTCGGTTTGCAATGAGAGGGCGTTCTTTCACTTAACGAGCTCTTCAACATTGTGTTTCAAGTATGTCCAGTCCCAAAACATGGACTGCTGTTAGAGAGATGTTCTCAAGTAGGGACACAAGGTCGATGTTTGATCAAATTGGTGAACAGGCCCTTCCTCCTTTCCTCAGTCTCGTGAAAGAAACACTGGATGAGCACTCTATTACATACTTCCCAGAAAAGACAAGGATATCTCTGGTAAATTCGGCCCTCGTGAAAGGCGGTTTCGTTCCGACTCTTGAACACTTCGATTCGTCTTCTAAGGCACTTGAGCTGGGACGACCCAAATACCCCATCATCCAACGTGTCTTCGCTTCTCCAGCATTTGGTCCCAGTAGAAAGCCAAAGTTTTCCACTGTATTAGTAAGCGGAGAAGATTCAGAGACTTGGGTTGCCCAGGTAGTCGCTCTGATTCGAATATCTCTCCTTGATTCTGCACTTACCGCACCAGAGGTGGAATTCGTCTGGTATTTCGAGGTTTTACCCCCGCAACAAACATCGACCACATATTGAAATGCATATCTTTACGGTGGGCTACAAACGATGAAAAGAACCACACTCTTCCGTTCCCTCGTCATTCCAAAGCGGAGACTATCGTAGAGTCAACTCCTTGGTACGGGATGGTTTCGGCTTCTGCACTACAGGGAACTGTCCATGTAGTTCGATCAAACGACCCTGCTCCACCTTTTTGTCCTCCACTTCAATGGTTTCAACACCGATTCTACATCAATCGATTCTATCATGATTCAGATGAAGGACCAACTGAGCACGTTGATCTTGTACAGCCTTAAACATTAAGGGCTCCATCCTCTACATGTTCACCTTGTGGTGCCTTTTCTTGTGATCCTGTGTTACTTCCGAAATCGTTCATGTCCATTTCTTGAACTCCATATCCCCTTCCTCGCATTCACCAACGAAACAATCGCTAATAGAACCCAATCTTCGGCTCACACTGTCAATAAAAAATTGTTCTTTCACAGTGAGGTAAAGTCTTCCGTTCGACGGCATTCGATATCCAAATGTAGCCTCTCTCATGTCATTACCAAGAACCTTAGTCCAGTCTTCCGTTTTCGTTCCAAAATTATGAAACTCGCTGGAATTGGTCCTCAAGACACGTTGCCTAACATCCCCCAGAACATTCTTTAAACACAGAGGTAGCAGTTGGGCAAACTTCTTTGTAAACAGTTTCTGTCTCTGGCCACCCCTTGACACATCCGTACTTAGAAGGCTCACAACTGTCAACACCCAAGCGTCCAAACGTGCGAGCAACAGTATTGTGCCATCTAGAAAGCTGCCCGTATCCTTGTCTTCCACATCATACCGACTAAACTCTTTCAGTACTTGTACCCCGACACGGTTTCGGAAGAACAAGTCTTGATCTTCCGTCGGCATATCCTCGACATTGTCCGCATTGGAGTACTTTAGACGAACAAATGGGGCTTTTCTCCACCATGAAGTGTTCAGTACACCATTTTCGTCAAGACGCAGTATGTTCTCCTGCGCTTCCTTCAACTGCATTGTGAGTTCGTCAGCATTCTCTTCTACCAGCTTTGTTCTTCTCCAAATCAGATCGTACCCCAGGAGCAGAAATAGTTTATCCCTCGTATTTCTCTTACGAACGCCCACGACGTCACTCATGGTCTGCCGCATTCTCTGCCTAAGGCACATATCTGCACAAAGTTCCAGTATACACCTGTCGGTAAGAGATGCTTTTCTAATACCTTCCCAGCTCAACTCCTTCAACTCTCTTTCAACCATTTTCTTCAGCAAAGCATCTGGCCCCACCTCTACCGACGGTGTGAACATGCCAAAACTGCCCAAGAGCTCCACGGGGTTTTTAGGAACCATGTATGAACCACCTTCCTCCGGTTCAATAAGCCCTTTCCCACTCTCAGTTGCGTCTTCCACCTTCTCGGCACGGCTACCCCAATTCCGGGTGAGCGACTCACCTTCGAGCCATAGCTCACTTGTTTCTCTCCTTGCCCACGTCAGCATGTTGTGATACACTGCTCGAGCAACCCCTCGAAACTCGTCGCACACCTCAATTTTATGCTTCTTTCGACCTGTCTGCCCAGGTTCACCAGCACGTGTACTCCTATCTCCCTCCTGTTTCAGTGCCCTCCTTAGCCCTTCAATGACTAGATCCTTCTCTTCAAGCCTCTTTTTCAAAGCCGTACTCTGCTCTTGGGCGACCTTCACTAGAATTCCCCGAACCATCAAGTCCTCTTGTAGCTTCTTAACCTTTTCTTTCAAGCAATTCAGTTCATTTAAAAGATCACGTCTGTTCATAGAGGTTGATTTCACACCAGTGTGGAAATCTTCCGGATTTCCCTAGCCTCTTCGGCGAGAGGCCCCGGTAATGCCGCAGGATTCGGTGTTATTTCGTTATCGGAACTATCCTCATGTGCCATACCCTTAGACACGAGAGGCTGCAGGCGTTCTGTGTCCACCCTTGGCACGGCTCCGAGCTCCAACTCCCGTGTCTGTCCTCCTCCATGGCATCGTATATCAGATGAATTGGGCCTCGTACGAGCTGTAACGGCCCTCGTTCTGGAAAGAGGGAAGGTCGAGGAGTAACTCGTCTATCAGTTGTCTCTCGATTTCTTATTGTCTTTCTCCCTTGTCCGGACCCATTGCGAGGCATAATACGATTCATGGCGGCCCCAGTTCTAGAAGACAGGGAGGGATGTGACGATCTTAACATACTAGGGCTCTCACGACTTCTCGCCATTGTCCCTTGTTGTCCAGATCCACTGGGCGGCGTAACCCGCGCCTCAGTAGCTCCGGTCTTCGATATCGGCCGGGGACATGAAGGTTTTGGTGTCATACGAACCTCTTCAGTTCCAGTTGTCATGCCCTCCTGTCTTGACCCGCTGGGCCGAGTTACCTCATCTTCTTGAGGAGCAGAGACAGATGCACGATTTGCATTATCGGCAGTTGACGGCACGACATCGCTCGCTGATCCACGAATTCTTGACGCAATCCCGGAAGACGCTCCGCTGCGAGATGGGCGAGAGAGTACTGTAGAAGGACGCCCACTGACTCTCTCCTTCGTCGAGGACGACTTTCGTTTAGGGAGTGCGGTGCTTGTAGCCTGATTCGTATCATCCGATGCTCTTCTCTTCTTCTGTCCACCTTGTTCCGCTGCGTACTATTTCGCTTTCTCGGCGTTATACCCATGTTGTGGAGATAAATGGGGTAGTGAAAGGAAATTGTTGGAGGGGGGAGGGGTGGGGGGTGCATGGTTCAGATATTCCGGGAGACTCCGCAGTTCCTCCTTTTTAGGAATTGGAGGTGCCCAATGGGTCGCAAATATCACCGTTACAGATGAAGAGCTCCAGTGTACAACAACGCGTATTGCAAGCAGCTGCAACATTCACAAGCATATTTACTTTCTATTCGGTACTTAACTCATCTATTGCTCCAATGTCAGAGCCCAGTCCCAGGCGTATTGCTCTCTGTAATTGAAATACAACTCTTCGCCCCTCCTAATATCTCTTACTGATCTACAACAAAGTAGAGCATAGTTAGAAAATCGGACGTAAACTCCATCACGGACTTCGCTTCCACCATCTGCACATTGGCACTTCTAGTCCTGTTTGACCGGGGCTCCGATAAATCGGGATCCTCGGCATGATATCCGGCGTCGTTAATGTAGCCCCCGATACAAAAAGGCGCCGGGACAATGTACACTTCGCTCTCCTTTCTATCCTGAGCCTGTCCTGGTCTGTTCCTCAGGTGCAGAAAGTCCGTACCAGTCACAATGACCATCATAGAAAACAACTTGTACCGCACTGAAGTTGCTCCGAGACAGCCACTTCCATACGTTAAGTGTCTTTCCTTCCGGTTCGTCAGATCCGTGTATACCAAAGTTCCATAAAAATGACAGATAGTTTCCCCAGCCAATATCTTATGTTCCGTGAACACCCCCATACCGGCACGGGGATGTCGAATCTTAGAAGATGCTACATGTAAGCGATAGCGATTGGCTTCAACAGTCAACAGCATATGCATATCCATTAGATTCAGAGCTCCTCGGTACTTCTCCTCCCAAAGATCTACAGTATGCTGTCCACACTTCTCAACAAAGTCCCAGTCCTTCCAGTATCTTCCTAGGAACTGAGTTATATGTGCAGGAATCACTTGGTACTAGGGGTAGCCAAATGGAGCCTCCCATTCAAGCCGACCTCGGTCCCGATGTGGAACCCGTTCATAAGTCGTTGAAGCCGCATCCACCACCTCCTGTTCAACCAGGATGTCATTCTTCCCCCCGCGAATAATTCGGCTATAAGAGTCGTTATATGGTGCTTCGCATGGATGAAACATGGCCTATTCTTCTCGCACCCCAAGAACGTCCTATGCTTTGTCAGCGATAGGCACGCCATACCCGTAGAAAAAGTTCCCGCGAACATGTCCATGACAAGATCACCCGGTCTTGTGAAGCGACATATCAACTCTTTCATCAACTCCCTGGACTTCTGCTCCGGTCTTATGTACTGCCCACCTGGTACTGAACTACCTGGCTCATGTACCTTCCATGTCAACCACTCCCCCGCTCTCGGTTTTGGCACCCGGTCAATTACATTCCTGTTAGCCGGGAAAGTAGAAGGAATGAAATTGTTCTCTTCAAGTGGAGTAAGACTGGCTTCCTCCGATGGTCGCAATCCACGCTTCACCCCATGAACGGCGTACTCCGTTACGGGCTGTATCCCAAACTTCCGTGGTTCCCTCCAACATTACTTCGATCCCGGATGAACACCAGTGGATTCCCATCCACTTTAAACGAAGGCATGAGTTCTGGTTTACCTTCGCTTCCAGCTTCATCTTTCGTACTCGCCGTTTCCGAAAGTATCCTGTGCCAAACATGAAACTGTGCCATGGCACAGAATATAATGAAGTGCCCACCTGACCGAAGCGGGGAACTTATTAAATCATCCGTACGGATCATGTCATCCTCACTGAAGACATCGTGAGCACTATTCCGTTTGTTCCTCTTCCTTCGAGTGTTAAAGAGAGGGTCTGTTAGGACACGCTGTGCCTCACCCCATAAAATCTCACTCGGATTCACAAACGTTTCGTGTGTGTGCCTCAGGTCCTTCATGTCACAGTTGTACGCTACAAAGTGTGACTTTCTCATCCCCTTCCACACCTTGTCCATATTCATTCGAAGGAGACTAATATCCCTTCATGGGCGGCTAATGCCAGTCTTTTGGATGTTGTAACCGGCAACCCGGGATTCATGCTCGCAATATTCACCGCTTCTCTCAAAGTCATCGCTATCGGAGCTCACGAGGTTCATATACTCTCGACGAGGTGGGGTGGGGCAGACTTGGTCGAAGAAGGTTCGGCATTAGAGAGTTTTAGGGGTTTTCGTCAGTTCAATATCAGGTTTCGCGTGAATGCCGACATGGAACCCTGCCGCATGACGCATATCCTGTATCGGTTTCCATAGCAACTCCGAAAACTTCTGAAATCGAGCAGGCAACTCACCGGAGTGAGAACCAGATACGGTATCCATCCGTATCTCCGAAAACTCTATCCAGTTCCTCATCTCATCAGCCCGTAAGCTATAGAGGCTATCGTGGGTGCATATGGTTTCGAGGTCTGTCAAAAATTCCTTAGCCAGTATTCGGAGGTTTGTATCGCATTCATCACTCAAGGTCTCCACCGATCCACTAGTACTGCTCTGTGGCACATCCTGTGTGTTGAATCGAGTACTCTGGCTCGGCGGCGCATAACCAGACTTCCGTGTCTCTAGCGCTGTATACTTCAACGTCTGCATATTCATGTAAATGTATGGTTTCACCATGTGCTGAACGTTCGTGTATCCAAATGAGCCGCAAAACAACTCATGCCCATACGACCTCACTGATAGCGAATCCCAGTCGATCACAGTTGTCTTTGGAGAACGACGTAAAAGTGGGTATGTACACAGATGGTGCATGGTTCACTTTTCGTTTCTTTTTCGGTTGTTTCTTCTTCATCATTCGGATGTTGTCGTTCTCTCCCATTATGTGGCCGAGGTATGATAAGTATAAAACGACCTCAAATGGGTTCACAGCTGTTGGTGGGATGAACACTGTCGTCTTCAGAACCTGCTTTCTCCTGGTCATGAAAATAACCAACCAGGCATCGCACCGGTAGGTATATACCCATATCCATAGAGAGAAGGAGAAAATCGGGAGTCTCTGGTCCTCATCCCCGTTCTTCTTGTCAAGAAGCTTCGTTACAAGATATCCTTGTTCCACAGGTTTGTTATTCACAACACTCTTTCGCAGCTGTTGCAGTGTGAAGTTCCGCAGGTTCTTGGAGTTGGTGGCCTCCTCAAACATCTTCCTTGCCTCCGGAATATCCTTATAGTTCTCGGCGCAGAACTCTATTAAACCTCTAAACCCCACGTCCCGTGGCCGATCAGGGCCTCCATCGCTGTTTGCCAAAGCATCGCGAAGAACCAAGAAGAGTCTGACATATGCATGGAACGCCGGAGGCGGAGCACTCATGTCGATAGGATGTATCTCCTATCCATCATCGGTGGAATCCATCGCTTCAGCGCAAACAACGGAGGCGAGCCTTTAAATGGCGACTTACGCTGGGCACCCCGCTTCGGCAGCTTCTCCAGCGCACTGCCAGTTTCGTCCGTGTCCGTCGTCCGTGTCCGCTCCCTTCTGAGGTCGGTGTCCGTGCCGCTTCGGGCGGGTGCGATAGCGTCGCGTGTCGGCCACGTCGCGATTCGGAGCTATTGCAAAGGTCGCGTATTGTGATAATAGTCACGAACCAAGTGGGTGTGAAGCTCTAGTTTTCTCTAGTGTGATATATGTGCACGGCTTGTGCAGCGAAATCATTACCGAAAGTGCCGGGAGGAGGGTTTTGGGAGGTCTCCCGGAGCGTGCCAGAATGTGGCCATAACGTGCCCGCGGGCGGGGGGTCGGTCCTGTTAGGGTAGGTACCCTAACACGACCGGACCCCCCCGCCCGCGGGCACGTTTTGGGCGATTTTTTGAAAAATGTGCGATTTTATGCCGCGGGCCGGGGGGTCCGGTCGTGTTGGGGTATCTACCGTAACACGACCGACGCCCTCCGCCCGCGGGCATGTTTTGGGCGATTTTTTGAAAATGTGCGATTTTATGCCCGCGGGCGGGGGGGTCAGGTCGCGTTAGAGTACCTACCCTAACACGACCGACCCCCCCCCCCGCCCGCGGGCACGTTCTGGCCACATTCCGGAGTCTTCCCGGGACCTTCCAAAACACGCCGCCCCGCAGTGATTTCGCTACACCCGGCCGCCGGTACGTTGGCGCCGCTGTCCACGTGCATTGGCGGGAGTTGGCTGTACATGAAAGTGAATGAGTGTACTCTTGACTACTATGCAAAGCATTTGAAGACCACGACTAGAGAGCGCGACCATTGCTCGCGTGAGTCATCATTGCGCGAACTCCACGACTCTAAAGCGTACAATCAGCGTGCGAGCGTCCACAAACAAGACACGGACGAGACTGGCAATGCGCTGGGAGGAGCTGCCGAAAGCGGGGTGCCCAGCGTAAGTCGCCATTTAAAGGCTCGCCTCCGTTCTTGTATCGTCCAGAGCGAGCGTATTGTTGACATACACCTTTCACTGCAATAGCTGTTCAACATGAAGCCAACTCGTGTTCGAAAGCGTACGCAAAGCGTGACTGCTCGCACTCGGGGAGCACTCGATCATTGCAAGGTGAAATGCGGGTTTCTCTGCAGATGGATATTGAGAATGAAGGAAAGGTGATAGTCGGGGAAGCGTTGTTGCATGGAATTGGAAGTGTTCTACGCCCGAGTTGAACGGGAAGCAATTGGACCCAGGTCTTGTGGTGGTTCATAATATTCTCATCAGTCGAAGCGGTCAAACGTTCTACCCTTACCGGGCGGAGGGCCTGGATCTTCCACAATACATCCAGGATCTCCGGACGGCCGCTCCTCGGGATGAGAAAATGATGGAACCGGTGGCAGCCAGCATTCCGGCATCCAAGCGACGAACGGTGAGCGCTATGAGTGAGGTGATGACGCCGACAAGCCGCACGGAGCCAATTCGAAGTTCATCAACAGCGAGAAGTAGCGCATCAGTAGCACCTCCGCGGGCCGGTCCATCGTCTGTTACGAAGCGGACTAAGGAGACGAGATCATCCCCAGCTACGAAGCGGACACGTCAAACAAAGTCTACCTCCGCTACGAAGCTCACTGCGTCGAAAAGGGCATCTCCTGCGATGAATCAGACCGTCGACACAACGGGAACTTCTGCGTCGAAACAAACGGTTCAGCACGTACGGCTGTGCAAGAAGAGGAAGATGAGATCATAAAAGGTCCCCTTCCAGACGCGGATGCGCAATCCGCACAAGGAGCTGGTCCATCTGTACCCAAACTGCACCAGAAACTGCGGAGCAGCAGGACGATGACGTTGTGCTTCTGCCGAAAGAATGGCACGTTCAAGTGTTTCTGGTGAGCGGTCTGGAACACAAGGGACACCTACTCGGAGCAAGACGTACAGACGAATTCGTCAGAAGGTACTAAAGGTGAACCTTAATCACTACCGGATGGTTGTTGTTACTGTTGACATCACTTTGGTGGACACTCCGCCCAATTTACTCCGTGGCAGAAGTAAACGCACGTTGAAGCCCTTGTGAAGAGTATGGAGGAGCGGGGGATATTGCAGTCGATGGGTTCTCCAGTGGTGGCCTTACAAGATGCTACTACGGGAGAGAGGGATACTGACAAGGGACGCCTAACGAAGAAGTGCTTCATTGTAGATGGCTTGCATCGTCTGAAAGCTATGCAATATTTGGCAGCGACTGGTGCACAGAAGTGGAAGCGATTAGCCAAGTTTTGGCGTTGCAATCTGCTGATACGAAGAGATGGAGGCCCATTGGGATGAAGGAATTGTTATGTGTTGCTTCGTACCTCAATGAGTCGAGGAGTACCATGCGAAGGATGATGTTTGCAGACAAGATACACTCTATAGTTAGTGTGGTCGCCATTCTAATTGAAGATGTTGAGGGGGTGACGCCGGCAGACGTGGATCCTGCAGAAGTGACAGAAGTGTTGAAGGAGAGCCAACTGATTGGGACTGTGCAAGAGCGTCAGTATCCTGAGATATGCCAATGTCGCCCTGCAACTCATGTCTCGTGAGGGAATGCTGGCCCATTTCAAGGATATATGTGAGACTGTGAGTGACATAGGTCTCACACATCTGTCCATACTCCGCTATATGTTTTGGATTCCAGGAGTTTTCCTTCATTCTTGATTGTCTTCAGATGTTTCTATGGAGGGCAAGTCGACGAAGACAAAGCAATGGAAAAGCTTTGAGGAGGTTCGAGGTTTCTTTTATGATAGAGCAGTGTCTCTGTTCCGCGCGGCTAGAGCAGTGAGGAATGAACTGAACGAGGAAGAGTCCATGGAAGTGTTCCTGAAACGCGAAGTCAGTCTTTCTGCTCCATCGAATGAAGATGACGTGAAGACCCAGACAACAACGCAGCTGCGTATCAGTTCCTTTTGGGACAAGTTGTGAACTTCAACACATTGCCGCGTGTTCGGAGCAGGACGAACTCAATTAGAACTGCCACGACTTCCGTTCAGAATCGATTGCGGACGATGCTCAACGTAATTCCGCCCCCCGCACCAGTGAAGCAGTCCGTGACGAAGAGGAGGACTCCCGCTGCTGCTGCTGCAACATCTGCCAGTGAAGAAGGGAGCCGCGAAGAAGTGCACGAGAACGGGCGCAGGTGAGTTCTAGGGAAATTGAGCACGGCCGAAATCGAGGTGCCATAGAAGTTCTGGATAGCTCTGAAGAAGAACAGCGGGCTCCGCCGAGGAAGAAACGGAGAAAGACTTTCACACAACAGATGAGATCTACTCTGAACAGCATGACACCGGATGACCTGATGTCTCAACTAAATGAACATGTGCTGAGAGGAACGTCGATGAAGGTTCAGTCGTGGCATTGGGAGAGGGAGCGAATGCAGAGAACGCAGGCAGTTCTGCATTTGTGGATGACGATGAGCTTCTTTCTGTGACAGTTCCACGGATTGTCACCGTCGAGAAAGATGCTGGCCAGACGATCAGCAAGAGACAGGTGGGGGGTCATTTGATGACGAGTTACCTACAGCTCTTCCGGAATCTGAGGAGCACGGACTTGTTCGAGGTGACCCATATGATGGCCCACCGAACCCTTCATGGTGCGGGTATGCCAGGCTGAGACCGCAGGAATGGCAAGGAAGAACGTAATTGAGCACAGGACCACTGGCTCAGAGTCATTCACTTGCCGAAGGGACATAGGTCGGAGCTGCTAAGTGTCTCGAATCTCAGAGATGTACACCATCTTGTCTTTTGGCACGCTGCAAGGGCTGAACATCGCCTACGGGCGGAGACATTTGGTATGCGGTATCCTCGTACTCGACCGACAGGTATGGATGATGAAGAGGTGCTGTGGGTTGCTGCGAAGGAGCATGACGAATTTGGGCAAATGTTCTTCGCCGAATGCAAGCTGAGCTAAGGCAGAATGGATATTGCGTGCTTGATGGCTTTGCGACGGATTGGTGTCTCTAAATGTGAGGAGTTCGAAGAGGTTCGGGAGTTCGGAGGATGTGTCGGGGAAGTTGGTAGGCACTTCTTCGAGAAGTGAGTATGGAGCGATGCCGGATATACGGATAAGGGGAGGAACAGAATGTCGTATATTATTGTTCAAATATCAAGCCGATGATGAAGGGATGGAAGGACGGTAGACGGATGACCATTCTGAGGGGAGAGGTGATGTCGACACGTTGGGGTACGATGAGAAGCCGGAGGATAATAATGAGGGACTCAGGTGGGTTGTAACAGTCGCGTGCTTTACTTGATGTTCGAATGGGTCAATTTGCTGCGGCTTTGGGGACTATGGGACAGATGAAAGGGAAGCTGTGAAGATGTACATTTCCGAAAAACTGGTGTCGATTTCTGGGTATCGGAACAGATAAGTGCGAAGCGCCAGACGCCTGCATCCAGCCGCTATATATAGTTACGAAAGGAAACTATGAATACTTGGCAACCCCACCCCGGAATACTTTGTATATGGCCTCTGGAAAGAGGCTTTCTCTCGGGTGAGCGCTTGGAAGCCCATCACTGGTGGGGATGACACAGACCAAGCCAGTTGCGAGTGATAGTGGAGGTGTATCTCCGCGAAGGAAGATAATCATCGCCAGTCCGTACCTGTATCCGTGGCCGTGGTGATGTGACACATGCTGGAGCAAGTGGGAAGGACAGGTGGATAGGTCCGCGAGTCTATGGATTCTGCTGGTTAGATACCAATGTTACATGGTACCAGAGGGCTACGCAACTACCTGACTGCTTGTTAAATCGGGTGCAGGATTTCCGACCCACGGTTTGTAATGGTGACGAGGAGGGAATCGGAGATGAACTGTTGTCCGATAAGGAGGGTGGGGCGGTTGACGATGGACGGAGACCAAGTGGTCGTGAGATTGGTGTGGAAGCGGACGCCGGTAGAAGCCGAAGTGCTCGAGAGTAGTAGTGATGACTAATTTGCCAATAATGAGGGCTGCGAGCGCCTCGAAGTGGTTGAGANATCGAACTGTTGTCCGATAAAGGAGGGCGCGGTCACGGTTGGACATGGACGAAGACCAAAGTGGTCGTGAGATTGGTGTGGAAGCGGACGCCGGTAGAACCGAAGTGCTCGAGAGTAGTAGTGATGACGATTGCCAATAATGAGGCTGCGAGCGCCTCGAAGTGGATGAGAATGAGATGATTAGTAAATTATGTGTGTCTTGCGAGTATTAAGAGTAGTATACTATTACAAGGCTATACATATGAACATAGAAAAGGTGCGGCAGGCTGGTAATTGAACAAATGTCAAACGTCTTTGGTCCAGTTGCGTCTAATTGCAACATGCGAAATGCTCGGTATCGTTAACATCATTGGTGGCACCAGTCAATTCGCAATTGAACATGTAGCGTCCTAACATTTCTGAAACTGCACTTAAGGTTGCTTTTAAGAGAAGTATATGCAGTTCCTGTCTATGCGGTACTTGTGGCAGTATGGTGACTGTATCAGGAAAAATGGCAGAGGAACAGAGAGACTTGGCGGAAATTTCACCCAATACCTTGTCTAAGTTCATATATGCCAATGGTTACGGTATATTAAGTTCCGTTGATGGAACGTTGAGAAGAGAAGGAGAGTCAATCCCAGAAGAAGTTGTGAAGTGTATGAAGTTCATTGACGAACGTGTTGGTTTCGGACTTGTCACAGGGGGTGATGTGGGCGACGTGGAGGGGAAAATGGAAGGACTCGGAGACTATACGTTTGGTGTCTCGGCGAATCATGGAGCTTTCTTGCGTTTCTCTGACGAGAGGGAAATTAAGGGTGCATTCAATGATCACACCCTTGACCATACTGTTGACGGACTACTGTTCCTGGCAAGGGATTTGAATAGGAGGCATGGTATTGTGAATGATGATGACAAGGGGTTCGTGGAGACCAGAAGTGATAGTGGCCTTCCCAATTTCGTGTACAACAAACTGTGGCAGTGGGAAGAAGAAGTGGATTCTGCTATTGGGGACCTGTTGCAGAAGATGGATGCGTTTGTTATCTATCTCGGCGATAAAAGTTGCGAAATTGTGGACAAGCGATACACAAAAGGAAGCGGAGGAGAAAATCTTGTGGATAATGAACCGAGATTTATTGATACGGATGACGTCGTGACGTTCGGAAGTGCTTTGAGCGACGGGCCTTTGCATGAGGTAGGCGTGTACGGCGTTCACGTCAAAGAAAATTGTATCCCGCGTGGAGTACACAACCTGTTCGAAAGCGTGGAGGATGTACATTCGACAATTATGTTGGTGGCTCTGTTGTACGGCTACGAAGAAAAGCAGCACGATAAAAACCACCAAGATTCATAAAAGGGTATTGAGATATACACGACACTTTTATTACTGAGATCTCATATCATAGCTAAGTATTAAAGGCATCGTAGCACTTGAAACAAATTCCAAGAGCATTTCTAAACCTTTGACACTTGCATTTTCTGTACCCGTACAGTTCTGCCACCCTTCTGATGGTCTCATGCACGTCCTCCACCCCATCAACAAGATATGTTACCGCTGCTGGATGGTCTTCTCCCTTCACATGAACTGCCAGGGTTGCCATTTCATATAGAGGGCCATCATTGGAAGCATTCCCGAAAGCAACGATTAAATGTGTGTCGAACTGGGGGTCGTTTTCAACCAAGGCTAGCGCCCCACTATTTTCGTGAAATGAATGTCCCCTATGTCACAGTTTTCATCTTGAGGGTACGCAACCAGGTTCGGAAAGGATGTCAACACTTTTGAAATACCGGAGTTAACTTCTGTTTTCCACTTCGACAGTCCATTGTACGTGAAGTTAGGGAGTCCACTGTCTTTTCTAGTGCTCACCACTGCTTGTTGACGCTCTTCGTGAAGTCCGTGCGATTCATTTAAGGAGAGTGCAAGTCTCTCAAGTTCGGCTGCACATCTTTCGTAACCTTCCCTGTCAAGGTCCTGATCAATTTCGGTGCCATTGGATAATCTCACCCGTGCGCCTTGGTTTCCAGAGATGCCAAAAGTGTAGCCACCCAGGTGCTCCATGAAACTCTCGGCATCCTCTATATCTCGCCCAGTAGCAATTCCGAAACCAACGCGTGCGTTGATGTACTTCATGCATTTGACTGTTTCGGCAGGAATGTTCTCCCCAGCTCTTTTCAGAGTACCGTCAACATCACTAATCACGGCGTAGCCATTTTCGAATATTTCGTTAGCCAGCTGCTGAGGAGTTACTTCTTGGGCTCTAACTTCCGAGTTATACATGTTTTGAAAGCTTTCGAAAGGGTTCGTTTTGCAAATGGGTGTGGGTATACGAATGAGAAGGATGTGATTGATGTTCACAAGGTGTTTCGTAGTATAAAAAGAGTCTAAGAACGACCATATACGGGTATTGTAGTATTTTTTTAAAACGTTACTAGGAGGAGAAGTTTTTGCATCGATTTGAAGTAAAGAAAGGATGATTTAGTCATAAATTATATGTACGGGTTCAAGTGGGTAAAGAAAACTGTAAATATCTTTAACATGAGCTTAGAAACCAAGAAGAGTAAAACATCCTCCATTACGGGTTGAAACCCATAAAAGGTTTACCTTACTTTATACGGGTGCCTCAAGTAATGCAAACGCTTAGTTCTTCAGAAATATCACAATTTTTGTACTTGTTTCGTTACTAGTATCGTGCACTTTAATGATATGGAATGACCATTTTCTATCTAGCAAAATCTTAACGAAGTATTAGTGATAACGGATGTAGGATTTAAAGGGGCATATTTGAACCACAGAAGGAAGAACAATATAAGTAATGTAATAGGAACAGGTCATTTCGATAAAGTAAATTTTATGTCTAACTATGTCTAAAAGGTTCAGAACACCGAAAAGTCATGTGTTCTAACCTCAAAGCTGGGGGATAACTTTTCCTTAACAACGTTGACGTAGTTTGTATGAAAAGGAGCGGGGTCACCGCCTACAATGTTTCTTTCTTGGCGGGAAAAGTCGTAGAAGTACGCGTTCCTAAACTGAAAGTCGGAGAAAGAAGTAGGGAAGCCAACGAGAGTTTTCCCATATGCAAGAAGTCGCCCAACGGTCTCTTCCAGGTTGAAAGTAGTAGCTGTCTTAAGCGAAACTATCTTCAACAGCTCTTTCATTATTGTGAGCACAACCGTACTGCACTCCGTAGCGACTACGTCCATAGGAATGAAACCTCTTGAGGCCCCGACGATGTTGATCGATGATAGCCACACGAGCTCCTCATAATAGCTTACGAGAAATGTGTCTTCGTCGACAACCCCGCAAGTGAGACCCATAGACCTAAACCTGTCTGCAACGTTGGAGGCCCACTTTCCTGTTGCGACAGTGAGACCATCCGGACTTTGAGGAGTGACACCATCCTGCGGAGCTGCGTTTCTTGAGGGGACACCAACGTATAGGACAACTTTTGAACATTTGTCCAAACCGAGCTTCGAAAGCAATGGTATGATGTCTCCATTCTGGAAGAAAACGAGATTCTCTCTGAGCGAATAAGGGCAAGCCTGAATTACGGTCTCCAGGGTGTTCGTTCTTCCACAAACTAGTATCGGTACATCAGAAAGATGAGAGGTAGCAGCTATGAGGCAGAATTCGTGTGCGGAAATGACCGTATCTTCTTCGTTCGCCAGCATGGTACCTATACGCCCCCTTCCAACAATAACGGCCCGAGTCCTTCGGGCGGGAGATGAGGCCTGAGGGACGTCAGAGTATCTGGGACTCGGAGGCGGAGTCGGAGGCATGTCGGACTGGGAGTTCATTGCAAGTGTTCGATTGTTTTTGTGTGACGATAAAAAGGGAAGATGGGGCGGAGAACTGCTGGGGTAAAGAGTGATACGTAAGTACAAACGGTTGGGAAGCGCAGAACGGGAATATGGTTCACTTTGTGAAACTGAGCGAAATGTATGATATGTGATTGTACTGAATGAATGATAGGGCTTGTATGAGACGCCAAGCCACAAAGTGTGATGATGTTTTATGAAAGGTAGGTGGAACAGTAGAAAGTGTGCAATGAATGAAACTGATTTCGAACCTGAGTTGTAAAGTAGTTGTAAAGTACGAGTTACGGGGAGCTTGAATACAGGATGAAAGGAGCCATTTTGGCTTCATAAATGAGGTGAACGGGTTTTATAGCTTCAATCGGATTGCCATAATTAAAAGGATGGAGTTGGATTGCGCCCGAATACGTCTATAAAGGTCGTAGAAGCACTTATGAAGGAAGGAGTTGTAGACATGTTATTGTTGATGACGGTGGAGCCAGGGTTTGGAGGACAGGCGTTTATGGAGGGTGTTCTTGATAAGGTGCGACATGCAAGGGAGTTGTACCCAAGAATAGGGATACAGGTGGATGGAGGTATTGGACTGAGTACTGTGAAAGCAGTAGTGAAGGCCGGTGCAAACATTTCAGTTGCAGGATCTGCCATCTTTGGCTCGAGTAACCCAGCTCATGTCATAGCTGGTTTTCGAAAGGTTGGTTAGAGATAGTAGCATAAAATTATTGTTTATTACATTGTTACCTTTACGTGTTATCACAACTAAATTCTCCGTCTCCATTGGAGATGTATTTCTCTTGTATGACAACCGGGAAAGGATGTGAGAGAACATCAATATATCCCCAGTGGACGCTGAGAGGGAGGATGAACTACTCTACGTGCTACCATTGTTACCCATCCGGTGTCGAGTGGTGACATATTCTTTTTTTGTCACAACCCACAAAGGATGTGACGGAAGAAGAACATGCCCCCAGTGGAGACAGAGGGTGAGCAACTCTAAGTACAATCACTAGTCCCTAGCTTGCCTCCACTGGCAATATCTTCCTGTTTTGCTATAACCATCGAGTGGGGTTATGGTGGAAGAGAAAAATATCGCCGGTCGAGGCGAGGTGGGTGGGGACTATGTGAAGAGGGGACAGAGAGATGGCGCTTAAATAGTGGAAGGTGCGGAGGTGTACAGTGGATGTTTTGGCGGGAAACGGGATGAGGGAAACAGGGACAATCATGGTGCTGGATCTAGCCCGTGTGGTTGGACAGTGGGGGTGGACAGCACAGTTTAGCTCGATTGCACTGTATCGCAGCGGAAATTTCGATCCAACTACTACTTCTTCTTCTCAAGATGTCGAACGGATACGTGAAGGATGAGGAGCTGTTGGCGCTGTTGGAGGGGGAGGAGGTACCGCAGACGCCGTCACCAAAGCGGGAAGAAGACGTGATTACGGCGGCTGGTCGGATGTCGCAGAAGAAGGAAGTGGCTGATGAAGGAAAGAAGTGTGAGGCGAGGAGAGGGGATGGTGATGAGGTGGAGAAGGGGGTCGAATTGGAGGTGGAGGGGGTCGCAATGGAGAGAAGGGGTGCGGTGCATCTGAGTCAGTTAGAGGTTGGAGACCAGATAGAGAGTGGGGGCGGAGAGGGTGACAGGGAGATGCGGTTTGTGGGGGAGATGAAGGCGAGGGTGGGGATGTTGGGGTTGGTGATGAAGGAGCAACTGGACGATGGAATTGTGGAGATTGTAACGGAAATGGGCGGTGTGGTGCTGAGTGGGGGTGGTAGTGGTGTTTCGGTTGAGGCGATTTCGAGCCTGCGGAATTCGTTGTCGGTATTGGGAGTGGAGATGAGAAATCATGTGTATGGGATAGTGGAGTGTGCGGGAAGGGAGGTTGGAGAGTTGCGGGAGAAGAATAGGGTTCTGAACGAGAGGTTGGACGTGCTGGAGAAGGAGGTGAAGGAGCTGTGCAAGAGGCAAAGATTGGTGGAAGAGGAGACGGTGAAAGGAGGTGTGGAGGGAAAGACGGAGAAGGGAAGTGTGGGAAGGGTGGCGGTGCAGAAGGGGTCTCCTGTGACACCGAAGGCAAACGGTGGTGGGGTTGGGGATGGGAAGAGCCGTCTGAAGAAGAGGCGTAAGGAGATGAAGAAGGTGGAGGAGGAGGTGCCGCGGGAGGGAGTGGGAGCTCCGGTGGTGACTGGGTTTAGGAGTGCGGCGGAGGCAGCGCGGACTGCGAAGGGGATTCTGAGGGGACAGGAGGAGAGAAGGATGGGAGGGATTTGAAGCCGTTTTGGGGCGAGGCGGGTATACGAGAAGGGGGAGAGTTGTCCACCTGACTTCTACAAAATGAACGCGTGATGGGCGAGAAATGGGTAAAAAGCGGGGGTGGTGTGGACTGGGAAGAAGTGATGGGATGATTGAGGTGGGATGAATTGCGATTGGCATTGCAACATGGGAGAAAATGGAAACGCAAACTAGCACGAGTGCAGTTTTGAGAGAGGGTCGCGGAAAAGAGTGAATGGGGTGGTGCGGCGAAGTAGAACCTCTACAAAAACTAGGGGACCGAAGCACTAAACTGCGCGAAATGGAATTTAATATTCCAAAATTTCTTAATTTTTTGAGTGCCAGCCTCTGCTACCCCCTCGCGCGCCCCAAATAGCCCCAAAACTAGCTTAGTTTCCAAAGCGAACAGACTATATTCCACTTTGCAGAACACAGACGAGGTGCCGCGGGAGGGAGTCGGAGCTCCGGTGGTGACTGGGTTTAGGAGTGCGGCGAAGGTAGCGCGGACTGCGAAGGGGATTCTGAGGGGACAGGAGGAGAGAAAGATGGGAGTGATTTGAAGCCGTTTTGGGGCGAGGCGGGTATACGAGAATGGGGAGAGTTGTCCACCTGACTTCTACAAAATGACGTTTGCGGAGACGGAGAGAGAGGATGCGAACGCGTGATGGGCGAGAAATGGGTAAATAGCGGGGGTGGTGTGGACTGGGAAGAAGTGATGGGATGATTGAGGTGGGATGAGCTGCGATTGGCATTGCAACATGGGAGAAAATGGAAACACAAACTAGCACGAGTGCAGTTTTGAGAAAGGGTCGCGGAAAAGAGTGAATGGGGTGGTGCGGCGAAGTAGAACCTCTACAAAAACTAGGGGACCCAAGAACTAAACTGCGCGAAATGGAATTTAATATTCCAAAATTTCTTAAATGTTTGAGTGCCAGCCTCTGCCACCCCCTCGCCCCCCACAAATATCCCCAAAACTAGCTTAGTTTCCAAAGCGAACAGACTATATTCCACTTTGCAGAACACAGACGAAGGTCGTTCTAGCTTTCAACGACCGTGTACTTTGCGCAACGACGCCGACGCTAAGCAAAACGATTGCAATCCATTTGATTGAAACCGACAATCCTGATTTGCTTATGTCAAAATGGCGAGCTCTTTAAATGATAAACGTGCAATACCGTTTTCGCTGCAAGAAGCTCTAGTTGACTCATTCGTACCCCAGGACTATGTTTCGGACACTTTAAAATCAATTGTTCACCACCTTTTCAACACTTCCGGCAGATAGATCAAAAGTCTGCAAACTGTGCACTTGGTCTTAGAGGCTATGTTGCTTTCATAGGCTTAATGAATGAATGAGGCCTTTATTTAAGAGTTTTGTGAGGCTTAAGCATTTGACAAAAAACACTTTGCAAAAAGGAAATATTCTGTGATTCAAATTCATGATCTTTGCATGTTCTTTAATGCCTTTCAGCTACCTAAAACCTTGGTGAATCTTATTTCCTCTTTCGACCGCAACAAAAAGGCCTTGATGTCCTTCAACTTGCTCGGCCATGTCTACGGAGAGAATTCAAATCAGATTGTTCGGATGATCGACGCGTAGAAAGCTATTTGCACCTCTTAGCCGTTCTATCTTAGAGAAATGAATCAACAGGAACGTATCACACCTTCCAGAGCGCCATTTGGTATATTTGCTCCGACTCCGCTAGCAAATCGGAGCATTCTAGACATAAATCTTCCTGCTACCGGCCACACCCTGGAATTTACCACTCTAAACTTGACGACCAATATTGCTGGTAACCCGAACGCTTCTTCTGGTGCAATCTCTGTGCCGGATATTCCATTTGCAACGAAGGATACTGCAAAGAAAGCTGCATCGGTTTCTACGTACTTCAAGGATATGGAATTTAAAGGAGAAAAGGAGCGATCCATTAAGTAGACCCCAGGAGACTACGATTTTTGTGCACACCAGTTTGAATTATTTCCGATCAGAAAAGAAAAATTTTGTGAACATTTTTGGTGGACCAGTGTGGTGCAAGCCCGGAAACGGGACACACATACAGGACGTTCGAGATTCTGCTCCATGTTGGAATGGAAGCTCGGCTGAAGAGCCTCTGTTGCCACCGAGAACCTGGGTGTAAAGCCAGTAGTGGGCTAAGGTACAACCTACAGAGGTGAAGAAAAGAAGCCAGAAAGGTAGAAAACCCCCAGAAAAAATGGGGTAAGAGGTAGGAAACTTGAGAGAGTGGACTGTAGACTACAACAGGAGGCGTAGTACGAGACGGAAAAAGGAAAGAAAAGATCCAGAAAACACAAGTCTAGAGCCGTCCGTAAGCATGCAAAAGGCCCGAAAGACGAAGAAACCAAAGAAAAGGGAAACCATAACCAAAAATACACCCTTTTCTCGGTCGGATATCTGTCTTGCAATTAGTAGTACGAAACAAACAAGAATCAAGACATCAGGTTGTAATTCAGATGTCCTGTGGCGTCCCTGAGGGGGGTAGGTGTGCTTATACCTCTTGAGGTCACTCTCCACATAGAGTCGTAGACCGGCAAGGGCAGCAGAGCCAAGAGCCAGCATAACAGTTCTCTCGAACGAGAAAGTATTCTCGAAGACGAACCTCAGTTGACTTTACTGAGTGCGCGCGACGGCGAGGTGGCGTCCACCTAAGTATAAACTAACAATTTAAATAAAGTAGTGCACAGCTCATGAGGTCCATAAATGTGGATAGTCCACTGTCAGGGTGTCTAGAGAGGTGGTGCACTAGCTAAGAACTACACACTATCCACGTGTCCATGACTATGCAATGGCTCCAAGACCGACCTCACCTGACAAGGTTCACCAGAAATATGAACAACATTACCCGAGTAGTGGGGGCCAGTCTCGACAAGAACAAGACTTCATCCCAGCGGGAGCGCCCATCCTAAGCAGACTCGGAAGTACTCGTAAGGGGTGGGTTTGCTTTACAACCAGCTCGAGAATTCTTCTTTGAAAATGCCAACCCCTGGAATAACTTACGAAGAATTGCAGAAAGTTATTCTTGACGAGTATGACCATGACGCTCGTCAATTAGCGGCTCAAGCAAAACTGGAACGCATGAGTATTGATCAAATGATGAAGGAGAAAGATATCTCAGACACCGACACGGGACTTACCCTCCTTGTTGAAAGGATCAATAGCCTGGCTCTTCAGGCTCCACCCCAGTTCCGATCAGACCAGCACAAGAAACGTTTCTTTCGTAACGCAGCTTTCACAAAATCGTGGGCTGCTACACCCATTTCCCAGATGACAACCGCGCAATTTACTTTCAATCGATTTGTCACCGTTCTTCGGGAACAGATTCAATAGAAGGAACAGAAACTCTCCCTATCACAGAAGAACACTCCGATGTATAATCAGCTGTACGGTATCAGCCCTAACCGGTATCGAAACCGTCCCCGGAATGTTCGCTTCAAAAATAAGAACCCAATCGGAAGAGACGGCAAGTGCATGCTGTCTCATCAGTTTGGCAGTGACTAACACCTATCTAGGGATCATAACGTCGCCTCCCGGACCAATCGATACAATTGCATCCACACTGGCGTTACCAGATCACTTCAGGAAGGCATTCCAGCCGTTCACATCCTCTCCGAAGTTGTCAATTCCTTTAAAGGAGATACTGACTCCTTCCAGGCAGACTCAGACGGGATTCATATGAATGACGTTGATGAACTAGCTACTTTCAACATGTTGGACTCCGAAATAAACCAGCCTAACGGACCCCCTGAGACCTCTTTAACCAATATCATGCATGAATCCGCCGTACTAACCAACTTTACGTCGAAATTCAACAGCTCTGCTTCTGTGCCATCCATGCCTAAGAAGGTACGGTTTGAAGACAGCCAGGATTTTCGTCGGGATGCTTAATTGCAGCGTCTATCCTTAGGCATCCAAACACGGCAACTGCGCTTCGCAGTATATTTCTTGGACGCAAGTCCAAAAAACCGCTCTATGGCAAAGTGGAGACCGCTCTATGGCAAAGTGGAGACTATAAACTTCACAAGTATTCCCATCTCATCTTTATGTAAAAGGAACGAAAAGGGGAACCGCCGTGGCTTATGCGTGAATATCGGTGCACCGCAATGTGTTATCGGTCTTAAAGAAAATCGTCGCATTTTCACCCGCATTGGCAAACGCTTCAACTACTTCTATCTTCCCGTAGGAACAGGTTTACTGATTCTGTCTACAACTCCCTAGGCAGAATAATCATCCCACTGGAAACACCGCCTGGTATACCAACAAGTAACGTTTTCCTCGACAAGATCGCAGCCGATATTCCAGCACTACTCGGTATGGATGTCCTCTACAAACACTCTCTGACCCCTTGAACGGTTACCACCACACTCATCAGAATGATCATCGTAGACATAAGGAATAAGAACGAGAATTACATCTTAGACGACTGGTATGTCTCGCTCATTCGCCATGCCAGACATCTATATGCACGAATCTCCGAACCAGTTTTAACCCTATTCACGTCCCAACAACTCTAGAAGTTACATCGCCAATTCTGTCATCCTTCGGCTAATAAGATATACAACCTTCTATGACGCGCGGGCAGATTGGAAGACAGCACCACGGAGATACAAAAGCAACTTGGAGAAATATCGAATTCCTGCGATCCTTGTCAAAGGATCATGGCAGGCCCGACCGGATTCAAATTCTCAATTGGTTGCGAGCATATATCCTTTAATGAAGAGATTTTCATTGACTTCATGTATCTTGACGGCGAACCTGTTCTTCACGTGATAGATGCACAGACCCACTTTAGCGCCGCGCGCTTCTTATCCGATGTATCGACGAAGAAAATTTGATTAACACTTACAGAATGCTGGATAACAATCTACACCGGCCTTCCTAGCCACATCAAAGTTGACCAAGGATCCGCCTTTGCTATATCTTTCATCGCGATGGCGAAAGCATGAAATTTTGATGTTGTCCGAACAGGTCAAGAATCCCACAATAGTATGGGCATTGGCGAACGCTCTCATGAGCCACTCCGCAATACATACAGAAAGTTACGTATAGCTTACCCCCAGGAGCACAAGTCTCATCTTGGCATGATCGGTTCAGGCCATGAATACTACTTTGGGTCCTGAATGCTTGGTTCCATCCGTTTTGGTGTTCGGGGAGTATCCTTCACTCCGTACTATCGGAAAACCGTCACAACCGAAGGCCCCACTTGACGAACGGGCCCAGATCGCGAACTCCGCTCGAAGAGAAATGGAGTACCACATGGCCAAGCTCAGAGTATAAAGCGCGATACGACACAATGTTCCTCCGTCATCCAACAGAACGTTCGAACCTGGCGAAGAAGTTTTGGTATGGCGCGAAAGCTGATCGCTAACCGAATCGGCGAATGGAAAGGACCCTTTACGGTGGTAGCTGTCAACCCTACCGCCAAACTTGTCTACATCCGTGAACAATCCTGAGATACTCTGTCCTCATTCGACTTTGCCCAAGTGAAGCACTATATTCAGCCCCAGCAGCATCCCACACTCACATAACCTAACCCTTAAGGACTTTCGATCTGATCCAGACGAATTGTACCTCACTGAGATCTTAACGCCTACCTACCCAAGGACTCAAGACTCTCGCATGGAAGAGGCAAAAATGGACGAGATTCGGGGACTTCTAAAGAGAGGAACCTTCGAGGTGATATTGAAGGAAGACATACCACCCGACGGTAACGTACTTCCTGGCAGATTTGTCTCAACCATTAAGTCGACGAAAGACGAGAGAGAGAAGTTCAAAGCCCGCTACGTCATCGGAGGCCATCGGGATCGATACAAACATCTATTGGTTCACTATAACCAAACCCTTCAATTGGAATCAGTCAGATTGATTATCGCAATTGCTGCTACATTCGACTTCAAGGTTTGGTCTAATGACATCACGCAGGCTTACCTGCAATCTATGGAACCTATCTCGCGCGACATATATATCCGCAACCCTGCTCCGGAGTTTCGCCTTGATCCAGAACAAGGCTTCAAATTATTTCGGCCAATCTACGGCTTATGCGAGTCGGGCGACTTATTGTTCCGGACAATGGACCAGCACCACCGCACGGAACTTGGCGTGAAGCCCTTCGGGTTGATCCAGCTCTCTATTATGTGAACAGAAACGGCAATATGGAAGAATCATCTGGTTCCTATGTCGACGACCTACTACGCAGCGGTACGGAGAGCTTTCATAAGCGCTGTGATCTAATAAATAAAAGGTTCGACTTCAAAGAGGATGAATCTCTTCCATGCACCTTCACGGGTTTTCAGGCTGGTCGAGACACCGACGGCTCCTACTACACCTCACAGGAGCGTTATATTGATCGTCTTTCCGTTCTTCCTACAGATGCTCACTACGCCGCCTTCGCCTCGATGCGCATGAAACTCGCATGTCTTTCTCACACCGGCGTCGATATTCTTTTTGCTGCCTCGCAGTTGACGAAAGTTACCACAGCCATGTTTGAAAGCGAGCGCCTTGGGATCATCAAAAGGACAATTAAGGTCATCAACGAAGTGAAAACTAATGCCCTCCGCCTACGGTTTCACAAGCTCGACTTAGAATCGATCCACTTAATCGGTATATCGGAGGCATCATTTGGTAATAACGCTGATCTCACCTCGCAATTTGGGTACATTCTGTTTCTTGCTGACCGATATCATAATGTCGTTCCCTTACAATTCAAATCTCACAAGACTCGTAGGGTCACTCGCGTCGTCCTCGCCGCTGAAACTATTGCATTTGCTGATCTCTTCGACGTCGCGTACACGCTTTCAATTGAAATTGGTAACATCTTAAACCGCCAACCTATGAAGATTTGTCTCCTCACCGACTCCAGATCACTATTTGATATAATCCATAAGGGCTCACGTACATCTGAGAAACGTTTGATGCTTGATATTGCGCTAGCACGCGAAGCCTATCTCAAAGGAGAGATATCTGATATTGGTTTTGTCCGCTGTGCAAACAACTCTGGCGACGCTCTCACCAAGTACATGGACGCTGCACAACTTCGATCTGTTCTTTGCACAGGCATCTGGAATGCTTCTCCTTTGCAATTAATAATAAGAGGTTCTGTTGATTCGGTTTATGAAAATGGTGGTTCGAACCCGCGTTCAACCTATACTTTATATGTTGCTTAGAACTCTTTCGTGTATCTGATTGGCAAAAGTTGCAAAACGCCACCGGGGATTACAGCACTAGGTCTGGACACGCGCTCTCATCACCGAAGTAGACCCTCAATTCTAGAATACCAATCAGTGAACCGTCGGAGCTACAGCTAAGCACGCAGCAACCGGAATTATCACAATCGTCTATTATCTAGGTTAATGGCAATGGCGACAGAATGCTCTGTTCCCTTTTATATCTGATGCTGTTTATGCTGTTTGGCCTAGAGTGGAGGTCTATGGTTCAATTCTCAGTTGAGTGTGGGTAGTTTTGTCTTATAATCTTGTTGATGGTTAGCGCGGCGCAAAAGGGGAGAGTGTCGACATTACTGTAAGGAGATATTTGCGCCGCCCCACCTCGCAGTGAGCTCGCCTGCGAGGCCTTGTGTGCTAACGTTTAAGGTGTTTCGGACTACGTCTGCGGTGCCTACTTTGTTCCGCACGACGTAGAACAATACCATTTGGAAACAATAAACAGAGATCTTAGTGTTCCTTTATTGTAATACGAGAGTTGCTTCTCGAGCTTTAAGGTTGATCTAACTTTCAACGACCGTGTAAGTTGCGCAACGACGCCGACGTCACGCAAAGCGATTGCAAGCCATTTGATTGAGACCGAAATGATCACCTCTGTGTCCGTACCTTACTGTTCATCACCGGGGTCCTCGCGTCAGCTTTGCTGACTCGGAGAATCCGGGCAGCGCTCCCGCGCCAGCTCGCGACCTCGCGCAACTCCGCCATTCCGCACAAGGAGAATAAAAAAGGGCTGGCTCAAAGGCCAGCCGCGGGAGGAGAGGGAGGAAAAACAGAGAGCTGACGGTTCTACTCTGCTCGGTCCCGTTTCCTCTGCCTCAGCGACGCGGCGAGCCCCACTCTGCACCGGCGATCCTGTAGCTTCTCGTTTACGATGCCGACGCCTCCCCAAGTTATGGGCCGAGCTCCAGGATCCTCAAAACCCTTCGCTCCCACAGACACGCCGATGTTCCATCCCGAACGCGATCTGCAAGAGTACCAAAGAGATGTATCTCGCTGGTTGAAACTATTCAGGCGGCTGCAGAGAAAGGAACGGACAAACTCTACAAAACGGTCTTCGCCACCTTCTCTAGGCACTTCTATGATCGTGGATTACCCCGAGAGCCAAAATCCATCGTGGACGAAGTGCAAGCCAAGGGTCTAATTAATCTTAAACAGGAAGACCAAATTGAAGCAGATCGTCAGATTGTTATTCTAATTGCCTTTGATCCACCAATTTCTGTCGTCACTCGCTTGATATCTTCCTTCACCGATGTGAATCAATTCACTTGTAGGCGCAACGAACACCTGAAGGCCTTCGTTTCGCGCTTTCGTGGACTTGCAGCCGACCATTTGATGCCTGTTGGATTGTCAACCTCTTCTCAAGTCAGCGAAGTGTTGGCCATCACTTTACTCAACAATGCAAACTTGAGTGAAGAGACTCTGACCACTGCCAAGCTTCAACTTGTGGCCCTTGCTGCAGCGAGACAAAGAGAGGACCTTGATCCTGAAGTGTCGATCACTAAGAGTTCTCACACTCTACCTTGGAATTCTTTGACAAGTTCACCGCACTGTTCAACGCAGATGATGCTCTTCCGCAGACTTCCGACAACGATACCATCGTTCGTCGCAAGGCTACCGATTTGGTTAGGAGAGCTCATGATCTGCTCGAGCAGTACACTGATGTGATCCACTATCTAAGCGAGAAAACTGTTGAAGAAGAACAGTCTCGCAACATGTTCGCCACCGGCCCGAGGTGCAAACTGAACCTTGACGACGCTGTAAAAGTTGTTCGCATTCTAGAACCGAGTTCGTATCAATCCGCCACTGCTGCCACCGCCTAGTTTTATACCACATTTTGATCTCCCTATCAAGAAATTGTGGATATACCAGTTGAAGAACGAAGACCCGAAAGGGAGTAACAAGGAGTGAGAAAAACTCTTGGTGAGGACCACTGGGAAAGCAATAAGTAACCCACCGAGCAACCTAGATGGAGAGATCTTGTCAATGCTCCACAAGAGCGCCAAGCGCACCAACCGGTGAAATACCCTCAACTGGAAACATTGCAAGACCAATTCTGGATAATCCTGAAGAGCTACTCCATAACACCCGATCTGTCCCGCGAAAACGTGGAGCTGTTGGCTCCGCCGCACTTTTGCGGGATAACGAAAGAATAGTGAACCCTACTGACCCCGAACTGGTCCGCAGTGGTGGTCAGCACCAGACGGGAAAGGTCAACCGCGGCGAGGTCCTTCAGGGACCTCGTTTGGAATTGGATGCGATGACCAGATTGGTAGTGGATCGAGCCCTCCCAGAGCTCGTAGACCGAGTGACCCGAATGGCAGTCGAAAATGCCCTGAATGAGTTGAATACCAGGGTGCTTAAGTGGTTCTCCGTTATCTGGAATCGGATCTTAGCGGTCACATAGACCGATTGGTGATGCTGTCTTTGCAGCGTCAGGGGCCGGAACTCAAACCGGAAGTGGTAGCGCAAGCTGCCAGTATACAACTGATGCAGGTACCAAATCCCATAGCCGCACCTCCTGGAGACCTCCATTATAACTCTCCTGTCACCCAGGTCGGTGGGAAGCTAATTGACCGAGTTCGGAAAGGGGGAGACCCCCTCGGAGTGGGGGACCCTGGGTATTATTACCTACCGAAACCAACTGGTAGAGCCATGGAGGGTGCCGCGCCAGGTCAAATGGAGACGGGGATTCGTCGAGCCCGGGAGAGGGGCGTCGCCGGAAACCGTCTGGTAACAAGAAGAAGAAGACCAAAAGAGGGAAGAGTAAGAGCCGTCGGTCAGGCCCCGACCCTTCCCGCCCAGAAACCGAGTCGGATTCGTCGAGTGACGATTACCGGAAAAGTGCAAGGAAGCGAAGGAGGACCCCCGACCGAAGAAGGGGAAGTCACCACGAAAAGGGAAGCCTAGCAAGTATGACTCGTTGGAGTCAGAGTCGGACACAGACCTAGAGGTTTTGCGGCCGCTGAACGACCTGTTCAGTAAAGCGGTCGATTATCGGACCTATAGGTTAGAGAACAGGGATTCTGAATATACCAAGGAGGTCGCTCAGAAGATGACTAAGCATCATAAGAAGCTTCGTTTCCAATTGGGAGAAACCCGGTTATCCGGGGATGATTCCATAGCGGTCATAGACTTCCTGCAGAGGTTTAAGACCGCATATGACAAAATCAGTTTTTCGGAAGGAGATGCCATGTGGTTCTTCCAATTCTATCAAGGGACAAGCTGCAGCCATACTTCACAGCGGGATGCAGGGAAATGCCATGGCGGTAGATGAGGAACAAAGAAAATTGCTAACAACGTATCCAGCGGTGGTTAACTTCTTCCTCGAGACCTATGCAACCGATGAGGTGACCCAAGAGGCCTATTCGGAAGTGCTCTCTTACCACCAAAGAGCAGGGCAAACCGAATTGGATTATGAGCGAGCCCGATGGGCTATCGATTCTCGTTGTGGAAGCGTCTTCACCACCACTCGGCTGAAGTCCATGTTTGTCGATGGAGTAGAGGCACCAATACGGTCACAGGTGCGACATCATCTGTTTGCGAACCGCTACATTGACTATAACTCCCTCGATAGGTTTGCGCAGCGAATAGAAGACACCTTAAGGCTAAACAAGCAGAGCACTGTGGCGGTATGGAAAAGCACGAGAGAGAAACCGAAGAGGTCAGCGTTCCACTTCTCTGCTACCAAAACGACTTCAGAAGGTGATTCGACGGCTTATAACACGCAAAGAGACGCCATAGACCTTGTAGGGGTCGACAGTGGAGCATTTTGCACCCCATACTCTTCCCACTGGTCGAACTCGGGGATGTCACAAGAACCACCATCGAGACCAAAGTCAATCCCTGGCTCGATGGTCTCGGGGTCAGCTAGCGAAGTTCTGACAGTCCCCCATGCAACACACCAACCTCGTCGCTATATAAATAGCACACCCAACCCACCGGGAGTTTTTTCTTCCTCCTCATACCGGAGCGCAACTTCCCAACCTCATCCAATCCCCACGGTCAGGAGGGGAAGGGCTGCGACCGACTATGGCGACCAAGGACCCCCACATGGGAAATCTTCTCTGTTGGTTTTGCTTATCACCACACCACTTGGCGACCGCATGCGCATCGGTAGCCCAACAAAACAGAGCAGCGCTCGTCCAGGCACGCAGACAAAACCAACAGGACGTCTTTGGTGGTCCAAACAGAAACACAGCATCAACAAATACGGACAACGAGCGGTTGCGCCAACCTCAACACGTTAATCTGGTCCAGATGCCTGACCACCAAGACCTGCCCAGGAACCAAGCGGAAAACGCCGAAAGGATGGAATAAAGGCCAATCCCAACCGTAATCTCTCGGATGGCCCACCAACACCGATTGGTCTACATCTCAATGACTTTCTCCCAGGCTCATGACTGATCCACCAACAACCCTATAAAGCAGTACGTAAAGCAAGGGAGGTCGAACTAGTAGAAGTGGAGAGGATGCTTCGAGAGGGGGTTATCGAACCGCAAATGCGGAGTGGTCTAGCCCAGTGGTCCTAGTTTAGAAACGAGAGGAATCTCGTATGCGGTTTTGCATAGATTACCGAAAACTGAACACCATAACAGTCAAAGACTCCTACCCGATACCCGGAATAGATGAATGCATCGATTCTCTAGGGGATTCGAAAATATTTACCACACTAGATGCCAACTGTAGTTACTGGCAGATAGAAATACCCAAAGAGGACAGGGAAAAGACTACTTTCAAGTGTCACGCAGGCATCTATAGGTTCAAGAGAATGCTCTTCGGATTGTGTAATGCCCCTGCTACCTTTCAACGGGCCTTGGACATAATCCTCTCAAAATTGAAATGGACAACCGATTTGGTGTACTTGGACTATGTAATAATTTACTGCCGCTCAGTTGAGGACCACTTTGACCATGTTGGAACAGTACTAAGTCTACTAAAGAACGCTGGAGTCACGTAAAAGCTCCGCAAGTGCAAATTCTTTGACCAAAAGGTGGAGTACCTAGGATGCACCATAAGCCCGGGGCGGCTGGAAGTAGCCCAACGAAACATCAAAGCGATCCAGGAAGCGAAGCTCCCGCTTTCACAACCGGACATCCGTTCCTTTAGAGGTCTATGCAATGTTTACCGCAGGTTTATTAAGGCTTTTGCAACGATAGTGGCCTCAGTGAACCGTAAGCTGCAGAAGGAACAACCAGTAAGGTGTGAGTACCTCGAAGATGACGAGGTCAAAGCTTTCCAGGGGCTGAAAGCAGCGCTACTATCACCACCGATATTTGCACCACCGAAAACGGGCCTACCGTATATCTGAGACACTGATGCATCGGATGCCCAGATTGGTTGCTGTCTCATGCAGGAACAGGAAGACGGCACCAAGCTACCAATAGGATACTGGAGCAGGGCCCTAACCAAAGCGGAGCAGAACTACACTGTCACCGAGAAAGAATGCCTCGCAGTGGTTTGGAGCATGCTACTCCTGCTACCTTATCTCTATGGCGTACGGTTTACCTTTAGAACGGACCAAGACGCCTTCCGCTGAATCCTGGGACTCGCAGACGCCTCTTGAAGGTGAGCGCGATGGCCGTCGCGGCTATCGAAGTTCGAATACGACGTTCAGTACCGCCTGGGCATCAAGCACCGGGTGGCTGATGCACTGTCTAGTCTCAGTACAGACGGAATGGATACCGAATCGGTTGACGACGACATACAGTGCTAAATCATCAGGTGGCAAGGAGCAGACGGAACAGAAACCCTCAAAGGTACATGGAACGACCCACTGAGCTCGCGCAGAGGAGAAGGCCGAGACAACTCACCGGTCATAGCATCGGTCTAGCAAACTAATAAAGAGGAGGACGCTCCTATCACCAAAGAAGACTTCCTGCGCGAACAAGCAAGTGATGCCTACTGCAAAACATTGGCGGACCGGGTCGGTACAGCCCGCTCCCAATTTGACGTAGACTACGAGGGGTACTTGGTTAGGCGCTCATTCCTAGATGGATCCCTACAGAAGGTAGTGCTAGTCTCTCTAAAGCAAAGGGTGTTGTACTTAGCGCATTGCCTGCGCCTTTCAGGCCACCCAGGGGCCACTCGGCTATATTACATCCTACGGAGACAATTCTACTGGCCTCACATGGCTCACGACGTATACACCTTCGTGGCTGACTGTGAATCGTGCAAAAAAACCCGTGGGGGCCTAAGAAAGCATCAAAATTACCTCAAATTGTTCCCGGCGGCAGTGCCTCTCGAGTTCATCGCTATCGACATCCTTGGCCCACTACCGAAAATCTCCAATGAGTACCGGTTCGTCGTAGTCATCACCGATTGGTTCACGAAACTGACAAGAGCGATACCATTGAAGGACATGAAAACACCGGCCTTGGCGGAAGCTTTTCTGACCCACTGGGTCCATCCATATGGAGCACCGCTTGAACTGTTGACCGACAATGGTTCCAACCTCGCATCGAAGTTCTTTGAAGCAGTCTGCACCATGCTGGTCGTCAAACACTACTTCACAACAGCGTACCTTCCCAAGACTAATAGAAGGATGAGCGCTTTAACAAGACCTTAGTGGTACGGCTCCGACATTATGTCGAAGAACACCAAACTGGCTGGGCAGATTATGTGCAACCCCTTACATATGCCTATAACATGCAGGTCCACCGTACAACACAGACCACTCCATTCTACTTGGTCCTATCCCGTAGCCCCCAGAGAATCTTAGTGCAAGCAGGAATCGACGGTATCCACGCCGCAGGGTCTACCACGCCGGCGCAGGTCAAGAAAAACATCCCAAACCGGCTTCGCACTACCTTACAGGCTGCAAGCGGGAAGTTCACAATGTAACAACCGAGATAAAAGGCCGACTACGACCGGAAGGTCCGGCAGGTAACGCAGGTCACGGAAGGTGACGAAATCTACCTAGACATACCACCAGATGGGGCTCGCCCAACCGCAGCCGAAGAAGAGGACTATATAATCATCGACGAAGGTATCCGCTCCAAGCTTTCACCCAAGTCAACCAGACCTTACAAGATGATTCAAGCCGACGCCCACACCGTCAAAATCCAGATGGGCGGACTGGAGAACACCGTCTCGGTCGATCGTATTGTCAAAGCGACTCCACGCCCCCGCGAAGCGTCACCTAACGAGGAGAATAGCCCCCTAGGGACTGAACTAAACACTAACGTACAGTCTTCACCGGTTCCAACCTCGACGTCGGGAGCAGGAGCCCATACCAAGGCGGCAACTGCAGACCCTACGTCGGAACCACAACGGGAGCGGGTAACAGACCAAGAGGTAACGGCGCCACTACTTGCCCACTCTGCGGTCTTCACGATAGAGTGCGCAATCGACACCGTAATCAGCCACGCTCAAACCAATGAAGGACTCAAATACCGTGTGCGGTGGTATGGATGGCCGCCAATTGCCGACACAATGAAACCTCCCCACCACATCCCACGTAACTTTATTATCCGTTAGTGGCGCAAACGCGGGCAAATCCCACCACCAGAGGCCTTGCCCGATGCGGGACATCGGCCTCAGGAGGGGGGAGGAGAAGCTCCCGAGCGCAGAACATGACGGAGCTAACAAGGGAGAAACAAAGATGTTGGTTCGCACTGACACATATCATAACTAATTGCGACTTCAAGGTGTAACAAACGCATATGACCCAAGGGAAGGTGCCCAACCTCATAAACAAAACGACGCAGCACTGCCACCTGCACCACCGCTAGGCCCAGGACCACTAGGAGAACTAGACGGAGTAGGAAAAGCACCTGGAGCCCACGCAGGAACAGGCCCGGCGCCGGCATCAACCGCAGAGGTAGGCACCGTACTAGCACTGCTAGCCATGGGGGTGGACAAAGAAGGAGTATGTGGAGCACCAGGCCTAGGCGGTGGAGCACTACCGCCACCCTCGGTACCCGTCGGACCCAATGGTGGCTGCAGCACATTACCAACAGGGTACGCACCATTATTCGGAATCAAGGGGCCGACCAGAGTGCGAAAAAGAGGATCCCCAGCGGTCGGAGCGGCATTCAAATGACCGGCCAAAGCACCAACCTGATCGGTCATCACGCAGTACAAGTCGGCCTGAAACTGAGAGCGGAACGCGGTAATGCTGTTAAGCGCCGCGACATACCGAGCATGGCGGGGAATAAGGGCCTCCAGCAGGGCCAACGCTTCGTGAATGAACTGTGGAGCAGGACGGTTGAGTGTCGACAAGCACGACTGTTGGATACGGACCAGGGCGCAGGCCATAGAGGGAGAAGTGAGAGGCTCACCCCCACCCATCCGGACATTCGGAGCCGCAAACAGTCGAGAAGGACCAGCAGAGGGAACCGGAAGAGAAAGAGAAGCAGGGACAGGGGCGCACTGACCAGAGAAACCAGGAATTGGACCAATACTCGGTGTGGCAGCGTCCCGAGTCTGCACCACATGACCATACTCGGCATCATCGGGCACGTGAGAATCCCCAGGAAGAGCCCGAGAACCATGAAGACATACCCTCTGGTTCTCATAATCCCACACCTCCCAACGCCGGTCATTCCTCCATGGGTAGTCCGCCGTGGCCGTGAGATAAGCGTCCAACTGCTGCTACGAGTGGGAGGTGTTGACCACCAAATGGTTCAACCCCAACTTTCGAATAAGACTGATGACCCTAGTCGGTAACCCGAATAAGTGACCAACTGGTGTATACCCGTGTGCGTAAAGAGCACTCTCGGGGCTACGGCAATTCCAAGTAATACCGTATCGGGCGACTTCCAACGCAAGAATTGCAACGAGGACTCTCCATTCGCACAAGGCCACAGACCATACGGTGTGAAACCAAGGGGAACCCTCACGGGTAAGGCTCGCGAAGTAAGCAAAACCAGGGGGGATAAGGACACACAACCACCGTGGAACTTCGTACGGCGACCAGCAAGCGAGTTGCTGGACATACCATTTGCGGCGGTCATCATTACTTTGAGATAAAAGCTCCGTGTTGTGAAAACCATGCATGGTACGGACGAGACTGCCACGATGGTGAATGCGAAACTCCAGCGCGGCGTTTTCTCCCAACCTTCGATGGTCTGTCCAGTGAAGGCGATCATATGACCCCGGTAGGCCAACCCAATCGGTATCGAACTCCTTCCAGTCGGAAAGAGGCCCTAGCTCATGCATGATACCCACGAGGTTCCGGAAGTACAGCAGGTCGTCATCCAACTGTAAGTAGAGCAGGTCGCTAGGCATCGATTCGGGAATATAGAACCGAAACGGTGAATGGTGAGACCGTTGGTGGAAGCACGTTTGTCGACCAGGACGGTGACGCGACTCGCGATTCCGTTTTGGAGGATTGTGGGGCACAGCTGCCATGCGGTGACTATCTCAACGCCGCCAGGAGGTGTAACGAACGAAGTCGAGATGTTCGTAAGGACGTCCAACCGCATCGGTAACATTCAAAGTCCAAGAGGTAACTTTCTCCAGTTCGGTTCGGAAAACATCGGGAGTCAAACCGAATGGTCCAAAGTTCACTCGGTCGGTGGGTGTTGGGGTGGTGTTGTACGGATCATAGGCCACCCGGATACCCGTGAGAAGGACTTGAGCCATGGCCTGGGCGGAAGCAGAGACACTCGTGGACGCACCCCCGACGGCGGCAGTCAGCGATCCCTGACCGCGACCCCGAGACCGAGAACCGGTACTTGATTTGGAGATACCACACAAGCCACGCGACCCGCGCGACTCGCGACAACCCCGACCAGACATGGCGATTGATAGGATGCCGGAGGGCGGAAGAAAGGAAATAGCGCGGGAGTTAGAGCCCTTATAACCGTGCGGTGTGTCGGTATTGCCCCCGACGGACGGGAAATCGCTCACACCATCGGTCGGCGGCACCATGTCAGGCGCAGGAGAAGACGTAGGACGGCGAACGGGCACAGTCACGGCGGCGCAAAACCCGGTAATGGGATTAACCATATGGTCAGGCGAATGTGCACTCGCGTCCGACGGCGAGGGAGCTGTGATGCGCTCCCCGACCACCAAAGGCTTATCCTCGGAAGGACCCATTGCGCCACGCCGGGAAGAGTCAGCGCCACGACAAAAATCAGAACGATAAAGAAGGGACGTGCGAGGCGCATCCGGCGATGACGTACACCGTTAAGGTACCACCTCACCGAGAGAGAGGGCGACGAGAACCGCAGTGCGGTAGGCGCGCTGCCAATGGGCATCTTCACTGACACCGAACTGGTCGTGGTGGGATGCAATGCATCCCAACCGCCCTGCGATGCACTGCACCAGATGCCATTTTGGTCAATGTAATCGCCAATGACGCAGTCGCAACCAATGACCGTCCCTCCTTCAAGCTGCAGCCACGGGGGCGTGCCTGGCAATAGGAGGGGGTCTGTCGTACAGTACCCGGCGACCAATGTCGGTAATGGAGATCAAGCCACACGGTGGAAGAGAAGGACATGTGGCAATCACCATTGAGGACTAACTTGTAATTTTTGTTCTAATTTGTAGTTTTTATTGTAGAATAGTTAGACAATGCAGGGCGGAAGGGCGCCGCACCTCGGCCACACCTCCCGTGGCACACGTGTCTATTCTCCCACGACGTGCCGGGGCTCCCACCACACCATGTACTCGGGATGGAAGCCCCCCCACCGTTATGGTAAAGTCAAGTACCTGCTACGCTAGATCTTGACCATAAGGTTTCTACAGTTAACCAAGTGGTTAGTGTAGTATCGTCAGGGCGATACCGGGCCGTGAGCGCTATACATCGCACTCTACCCAGGCGGTTATAGTAAACGCACCGTCCGCATTGCACGCACCAGTGGCTGGTGCTGCCACACCTTACAGGCCGATCTCACATCCTTCCCTCCTACGTTGAGCACCCCCCAGGCACTCCCTAGAACCGAGTTGGTACCAATCCGCAGCCACTGCTGCCACCGCCTGGTTCTATACCACAGGTGAGCAGATTTCGAAGTTTTGGCGCCGAGTAAACTGTTCGAGCCTGGTTGTTACGCCTATGGCACCTTAAGGTGCAATAAGCGTAACAACCGATGAAGCTTCATCTATTTTAATTACAGATGAACCCATTTGAGATTCAATTGGAAAGATCGAGGTTCAAACTGATTCTCATGAGATGATACAACTGATCTGAACATGCAGAATTCTTCTTGAAAACCAATTGGTACCGTTTGTGTCAAAACAACCGTCGGTATATGGATCTACCTGCATGCATTTGATGGTGTGTTAGGATTCCGTTAGTTCTGGTCATGTTTTTATTTGAACTTGTTATATTGCTGTGCTTTTATTTAGTAATTTAATGTCTTGATGCTTTCTTTGAATTTCCCGTGATCTAGCGATCCGATTTGATACCCTTATGATCTTCAGAGTCTTTGTTTGACATTAGTTGTCAAAATGTTGCCAAGACATGTCACATGTGATGTCTGCCTCGTCAGTTGACGTCATAACTGACTTCATAGTTTCGGTGCCTTGCTGGAAGTTCTACAGCTGGTCACGTAGCAGGAACTGCTAAAAGCTTCTAGAAGACTTCACTGTCGATTTCTACTCACAGTTTCGACTAATTCCGACGCAAGGGCCAGTACTCATAGACTCGTTAGTTTGAAGGATATTCTAGGAATCTGCGATAGCGACCTTATTTGCGAGAGTCCGATTCTCCATATAAACCCTGGTCGACTGCCAGAGTTCTCCTCGGCAGTCACCATCGTTCACGTTCTCAACCACCGACCCAAGTCCTCAACCACTGGTCCAGTGTTCTAACATTTTGGAATATATACAGCTCCAAGATCCGCGACAACACGCATCTTAATCAGAACAGACAGAACTGTCCCCAGCCCTTTTACTTGGCCGCACCCATGCCACCTTTCCTTTGCCAATTAGATGGAATCGATACGGACTAGGGCTGATCTCCGTAGCAAAACTCATGGTCATTGAATTATCATGCGGCGGTAAATGAAAATGATGCCTTTCAATAAAACGTAAGGGCACTTTTGAGGAATTTAATTTTTTCAAAAAATCACACTCATGGAAATGTCAGGGAAACAAAAACTTACTTAATTTTCAATGACGTTGGCCATATTACCTTACTACACCAGTCATCTTGCATGCAAGTCTACTGGAAACCCTTTTAGTTTTCCCTTAACGAGTTTTGCCTGGGTCGTTGTCGAATGGATGATGCATTGAACGAAATTGGTCTCAGCAGCATTGGTCAAAAAACATCGTACGAAACACCACACAAAACCTCAGCCGATAATGGTATCCAGATTACACATCTCTACACATCAGTCTGGAACAACCATAGTAATGAAACGATTGCTACCGCTCGGTTTGAGAAGAAATACATTAAGGGAATTGAAGCGGGACTCAATTGAATCCGAAAGAGAAGGAAAAGTTTATGGCAGGGGAACGTTCCACAATTCTGTGTAGTGAGAGATTACATAACGAACACACTTACAATCAAGGCCCGGCACAAAACGTGAGAAAGGCGGTCGTCGTCACGCTTGCAGCGCCACGGAGCAAAGAGCTCAACTTCCTAATGATCTTATGAAATTTTTTTGGAGGTAATTTTTCCTCGCGCTCGAAAATGTACTTCAAGCATGTACCACAATCAAGAAAGTTTTGAGCTCCAACGTTTTTGGAAGTACGCTTTCACCGAAATCGGAAAACAATTGGATGCATACCTAGAACAACTTTCTCCGAGTCAAGAACCCAGTCTGAGCGAATTGTTTCTCCGTTTTCCGAACTGTCCACTAGTTTTTGTTTGCACCAGAACATCGTATTCTCAAGTGGGTATTGATGCAAATGATGCCATGGAGCGTCATTTTGTCAGCACTTGGATTTCAATCGACTGTATTGTTTACTGTACTTGCATTGGAATGAATAGATTCCGAATCAATGCAACTAGAATGCAGTTTGAAGAAACCTCCTGAATTCATTGGAAGGGATTCTCAGAGTTTCTGCAACGAATATCCGAGATAGGCGGAATTGACCATGTCACTATAGGGAGTGTGGTTGCACAGCTTTTCCACTCAGTATCGGAAACCAATCTTGAAAATACATTTCCCATCCTCATTCTCACTGCTTTTTAATGAAACAGTTTGTGTCTTGTTCAACATTGAAAAGCTTTCACCAAAGGAAATTCTTTTCATTGTCTCTGTTCGTTGCATTCGTGGTGGCTTGTACTAATGTGGCTTTTGTGATACAGCGTATCATGGAGGGTACATGCACACTCGCCTTGCTCAGGGACATACAAATGAAAATGGTGAGGATAAAGGCAATGCTGGAGAAGGATCTGTTGTGGATGAAGAAGATAAGGGTCGGCTCCAAGGGTTCGGAGCCACGTTTTTAGCAAAGTCACTGTCACATTTGCCTCTAGCACCCATCAGTTGCTCCAGAGCTATTCAGGTAGATATATTGGCCTGCAAGTTTGCCTCTCTGGGGCAACCATTTCTTGCGCGATTCACGCACTTATTGTCCTATTTTTCACAGTTCGCGGAAGGAAAACGCAATGATAATTCGGAAAGATGTCATCTTAATGTGTACGCGACGAACTTTTCCTTTTCACATTGAGGAATATTTGTGCACGAATCCGGAATGCATGGCCAAGATAGTATCAGAAGGGCTGAAGCAGTTTATTTTATTGCTCAACATGTGCACTGCTGCAACTCATGCCGTGCTGCGAAGGGAATTAATTGGTGCAGTTCTTGTAAATGTACATTAAACGGTAGTTTGAGGCATTTCCATTCACAAGTCCAAGCAAACGTAAATGCTGGTTACTCTTCGTCGAGTAATTCTGTAACGTGCAGGTCAGTTCGAGTTATCCAGTACAAGTGTGTCCCAATGTTGAAGCTTATGAATTTGGATCCAGATAAAAGATTGTTCAGTTGTGTATGCGACTCTTGTACGGCACCTATTCCAGTCGTATGCATAGACGGTATCCAATTGGGGGACTTGAAGAACAAGCAAATGATACTGAAGAACATTTCGCAAAAATGTGACCCCTTCGCAGATCAATGGCGAGGTCAATGGGCAGCATTTCTTAACCGCTGACCTGTCTTGTAAGAATGGAAGCCTTAATCAAGATATCTCCCACAGTATTGAAAGAAAACGGTATCGCATGCACAAGATTTAACGTTCGTGAGTTTTCCATGTATATTAGGCTCATCAATGGGTATATAATGCCTGCAGCATTTTGCGCCGGTTCGATTTGTGGAACCACGCCAAACGAAATCCCTAATGACATCGGTGACATTTGCCTTTTGTCGTCGTTGAGAAGATTTTTGAACTCTCTTCTTGATGAATCTGCTGTCTTGTGCCAGTTTTCGAAACTATTAAACCAATACATATCAAATCTTTCTCAAGAAGGAATACAAAGGATTAAAATTCTTGGAGAGGAGTATAGTTCAATTACGATAACTGGTCGATTTCTCGGAAGATTTACGAAACAGAAATGCGAATCAGAACTCAGGTACTTCATGGGCATCTTGGATTTTGGTTCCTACTGATCGGCAGAAAGACATAAAAAAAGAATTGTTGAATATTTTCATTATAGTCACTCAAGGACCCGTCTGCCAATTTATTCGTCGCTCCGACCTAAAATCGGTTAAAAGATTGGAACAGATATGTCTCGAACAAAACATTCAGACAAGTTTGAATGTTATTCGATACCTAGACACGCTTGTTAAAAGTGCCGAAGAAACAAGCATACTTTCAAATTCGAGAATTATACAAGCAGGTATGCTCACATTTATCGAAATTGAGATTGATGTCTCCCAACCCAGAGAAACAGAAATTAGATTTGCTCTTGGTAAGATTCTAATGACCTGTTACAAATTTGTTTTCGACTTCTACCGATATTATGAGTTTTCGTTCCGAGACAGTTCAGCCTTGCAGTAGGCAAAAATGTGGAGACACAGTGATCAAAGTCTTCTTTCTGACATCATGAGAGCAAAATATGCTCGAATATCATTAGAAAATCGTTCAAGTCTAGACAAGCATACTGCACTGGTACCTATTTTCCCGGCAGAAAACAGTTTCGGCCTCTTCCATTCAACCAAGAAAAGGTATCCGAGAAAAGTTACGCTCGTCAAGGATATTGTTCGAAAGATTACTTCCAAGCACAAAAGAGTTTTACACCCGGAGCATTAACTGTATCTTGTGCTTGTCCTAGTCCGATTACTTCTGAAACGAAAGGTTTGTATGCAAATGAAGGTCCAAAAGTTGTTCTGGATATGGTAATATAACGGTCTGCAAGACTTCCAAACTTTTGCTTTACGATTTTTCTTGTAGTTTGTACAACTCGTGCGTCAATTCGTTATGGTGAGCGCTGGAACAATCTATTATTGTAAATGACAAGTTTCACATTGGAAATCGCAAGCACTGCTCTCCGGGATATAATTCAAGAGCCTAATTTGAGTTGGACAACAAAAATAATGTCTGTCACGAGCAACGTAACAGTGGAATCAAATAATTAGCACGTTCGTTGAGAAATCGTGGTCAAGAATAATATATCGCATTGTTACCATATCAGGCGTGAATTCGAAACATCAAAGCCTAAACGAAATTGAGGGAAAAGCTTAAAACAAGAAGCAATTCGTTATCTGAACATGATCTATTGGTACGCATCCGTCTTTCAGGCTCTGCCATGTCATTCCAGTACACTTTGTCCCTCATCCAATAGATTTGGTCACATGGGAGAGGAAAGGACATTAAGCCTAACAAATGTGACGAGGAGGAGGGAACTCACTCGAGGGGCTGCCAAACATATCGAAAAGACCCTCGAGAAGGGCATCGACTCGCCTTTGGTAGTCCGTCTCCGCCAACGTCCCAAGGAACGGCATGTCCACTGGCACTCCCCGGGCGCACTCTTGCACCGTTCTACCTTCGACAGGAACGTGCAGCCATCGCTGATACCACGATACGGCGGGAGCACGTTTGGGCTCTCGGGCACCCTCTCTGGGAGGGCGGCAAAGCGACGGGCGTCAAAGAACTCCCAGCTTAGGCTAGTGTAGTGCTGCACAGGATACGGCAACCCAGGGCAACGCCGGCGGAGATCTCCACGGTCTACTGTATGGTCATACCGGTCCCCCGGGCGCTTCATGACATCCATATTTAGAGGAGGCGGCACCGTTATCGCATCGCCGTTGTAAGGCGGAGGTTGCCTTGCAGGAGCAGCTGAGGTAGGGAGTAGAGGTATAGGAACGTCCCAGGGGCTCCCTCGGGTTTCGGACATTGGGGTAGCCCTTGGACAGCACTCTCGACGCAGTGAGTGACATCGTGGACATTGTTGCTGCGCTTATAGTCGAGATGGGACGCAGTGATACCCGGTACCGGCTGGCAGGATTTGTCGCAGCAGAGACTACCGAGGGCCCGATTACGACTTCTTGACGACCGAGTAAGGAAGAGGAGGGCAAAAAAACCTAGGTGGAACTACTCTTTTTGCCAGGACGTCGACGTCTGAGAGGGGGATATGTGGTACTTTGAATCCTTTGGATTATCTACCTGGAACTCGTGAATGGCAGCAGACACCGGTGGTGCGGACGACGTGTGAAACACGTGTAGCTTTGTTGGGCCCCAGTGGTTTCCTATTTTCTAACTAGTAGTTTTTGTACCGTAGGTAGTGTAGATAGCACACGTGGTGCACTGCGTTACAGTGAACAAAGGCCGAGGTCGAAGCGCCTCGCGGCCGATGCTTAGGCTGCTCAAGCTGTGCCTCCCTCCTGTGGCAAAGTAAGAGACCCCTTGGCAATTATCTGACCCCTTAGGTTATTAGCAAGTACCAAAGACCTTAAGGTTTTCAAGCCATTGCAACGTCACTCGCCGTTTCCTGTAGCCAGGACCGATAGCGCCCGCGCAATGCACCTTTTTATCAGTGGTCTCGACGTTGGCCCCTCTTCTTTTGGAGTGTTCCTCCCGTGGTTAGTGACCAGTGCCACTATACTACATACGGTTTGTGCACAAAACCTGGTTGGACGCCGATATTATCAGAGACGACCATCCTGAATTTGGCAAATTTCATAACTCCCTCTAAAACATGCGACAGCGAAGTACCCACAAAATTCTTTCAACTGCTCGAATATATTTGCCCTTTGCTGTTCAATATAAGGTGCTGCATTCTTCAAATCTAGGATGGTTTGGTGATGATTCAAAAGTTATTTACGTGGATATGGAGCAATCGCTTGTGGACGAATATTCAAAGGTTAACAACACAGAACAATCTGTTGTTTTGTAGCTGTTATAATTTGAAACTCATTCGTTTACAATAAATTCACATCAATCTCATCGCAAAGGTAAAGCCTTCTTAGGCTCGCGATCGAAGCGATAAAACAACGATAAGTACCAACTCAATCCTAAGCAAAAGAGAGAGAGTGTGTCTTGTCGCTAGAAGGGAGGGCGAGCGAGAAAAGAGAGAGACACAGAAGCGATCAGTAGCGCCGGTTCTGGATCCTCTCGATTGAGCTTGATATCGTGGGCGGCCGTCGCCGCCAGCGGCTTGCGATCGCCAGTGCTATAACCCTAATTGACCGAACGCCTGGAGATCTTCGTGTAGCGCAATGCCCTCTCGAGGATACCCACTTCTATGCGGTTTCAGCGGTAACGCCCTCGATGGAGGTGGTGCATTGGTGGTAATGGCCCTATTTTGGGGTATGCCTACGAAAGGTAGTGTTTCTGCACACGTGTGATGAGTTGGCCCCCATGCCGGGAGTGCCGTGGCAAACCTGCGACGGTTTCACAAGGTGTAGAGTGCTTGCCGGCAGCGCCGGATAGTTACATATTTTTAGTTGATATTTTCAAGTGCTCTATATAGGTGGCGGCACTTGCCGTCACTGTACGGGAAGTAAACCTCAAGGAGACCTTGGGCTCTAGCTTCTTGACGCGTGCGAGCGGTTCTTTGTCCCTAACCGGGCGAAACCGCCGCATCCCCGGAGTTGCTATCCACCTCTGTCCCCGAGGAGTCCTAGACCGTCGTTATAGCATCTTTCTGTTGTTTATTTGTTATTAATTTCGTCATACGGCTCTTGTTTTTCTGCCCTATTATACATGTTTGGCCCACTAGTCTCGGGACTTATTCCGGTTTATCACGAGTCAGTGCTCGGCAGTGCGATTCGTTTGCTGATCCCTTGTTGCCCCCTACCGTTGGTCTGGATACTCCCTATCGCTGTGACTCTCCGGAACATCCGGATACCTACGCCGATTCTTTCCCTCTACCTCCGACCGCACGCCCAGATCGGGGCCACCCTGATTTACACCAGGCATCGCGCTGGCCTTATCGGAGGGTTCTACTGCTGCATTTACTGCTATAGAGAGCAGGTCTCGAACACCCTGTCGGTGCGATTTCTGCGACGCGACTCTTGTGAAGTCACTCGTGGGATTGCAGCACAAACGGGTCTTCTGACCTAGAATCGGCTTCATTGTCCAACCTTTGTGGGAGAAGGTTGGCTGTTTGGAGCCCAGATGGTTGGGAATATCCTTTCTTACGGTTCTTCCATTGTCCTTTTTCGGAAGTTGTTTTGGTTGCCAATTGGTCGACTGTGTCGGTGAACGATGTCGTCCCGTCGCAAAAGTGGCGCGCCACGTGCTGCATCTGTGCCCGGTTCGTCCGGCTTGCCGGCAAGTCTGCCTCCGCTGCCGAGGGACACCTTCGAGGTCCCCGGTAATGGCGCTCCGAAAACGGCTTCCCGGGATCTCCGTTCAGATAACGAAACCCCACGTACGAGAATGATCGCTCTCGGCAGCGCGCCTCCCGTTCGCCGGCCACTGAAGCAACGCAGAGCGTCACGCGCAGCCGTACGAAAGGACGGAGGCACCTTGGATTGAAGGAATTGAAGCCGAAGAATCTACTGTATCCGAAGCTACTATCGTACCGATATTATCAGCTTGAAGACACGACGCCACAGAGGACCCCACGTGGGACTGGCAAAGTGCGAAATCATCTCCGACAAATGGAGCTCACGCCAAAGCCCCACAAGTTCTCGGGGGAAGATCCAATTCTAGTCTTGGATTTTCTTGGCCGCTTCGTGGCGGAAGCCGATGTACTTCGGATGAGTGAGGCACAGGCCTACATTGCGCTGCCGTACGTCTTGCCCAGGGGAACATTTGGGTGGTATATGTACGCTTCATGTCTGATATGGGGGTTCAGGTGCCTACTCTGTGCCATGTTTGGCACAATGTCGTATATAAGTCGTATCTGCGTCGCATATGTGCCGTATGAGTGCCAGGTGCATGACGGATGATGGCAGATGTAACGGAATAAAAAACGTAATTTTTTGAGATTGTCACTGTGCCTGTTGTGTGCGAATACCATCCATAAACCAAGCATGCGCACGCCATAGATACGGCACCCATACGGCACACATCAGTTTTTCGCCCACAACAGCCACATAGTAGACACTTGAACCCTTTTGTGTGGCACAGATAGTACATGTACCACCCAAATGATTACCAGGGTTGACTGGCGTAGCCGAAGATCAATTCAATTCGGTTCGTGGGTCGTCTCGCGCCTCCAAAGGAGAAGTTACGTGCTGGCCGGAAGCGGTACAATATCTCCTGTGCTCTTACGCGACAGACAATGCAATACAGGGTGCTATCGCGCTGCGAGACAGGAAGCAAGGAGCAGACGAGTCGGGAACTGTTTATTCCACACGCCTGAACAAGGCTTTTTACCGCTGTGGTAACGTGAACTGTGCATCAGAGCGATGCAAGATGTTTGTCTATGGCTTGGACGGATCAATTCGGACGTTGGTAGCCCGTTATCTGGAGAACAAACGCCGGATTACCTATCTGGAACTCGTACAATTTGCTCAAGCTGAGGGAAATGCAGCTCGCGCACGCGCTGGTGTCAAGACGCGTACGCGCCGCCTCCTTCATGTAAAAGGCCGGGACTCTTCTTTGCCTCTATCACGAGGTTCGTTCCAAGCGGGTTATGACAACCTACACCTGTTACAGGCTGATGGTTCAGTGCCGACTACGGAGTTGCCGTCAACAACAGAGCGGTCTACTGTCGACGTAGACCGCGCTCTTCACACCGGTCAACACGTTCCGGCTTTGCACGTGCCACAAGCTGGTGGATATCGTAACCAACGCCCTGGATGGAGGGATCCCTATCCTCCACGACAAGAGCGCCGTCAGCCGAATCCGGATCTTCTCTGGCACCTTATTTGCCACACCTGTTACAGGCCTGGACATATCGCTCTGAATTGTTTAATGCCCATATAGGATATAGCTAAGATCGTGCCCCAGTATGAGTCAGTGACGCCGGCCGAACGGGAATGCTTTCCCGACAAATCGTACCTTCGTGCGAAGGCGGAGACTCAGCCTGGGAGGCAGGAAACGGTGCCATCGAATGGTGGAACTGTAGCCGCTCCTGCGGAATCGAAACCTCCGCAGATTGGCTGCGAAGCTCAGAAAAACTGACCATGGGAGCCTCCAGCAATGGAGAGGCGCCCCCCAGTGACGGGGTGTAGTGTGCCTGAGGCTGAAAAGCGTCGCTCCCGGACCACAATCCTTTTGAGGAAGATGGCCACTACCGATGTGGACTGCGAGCACCTTGGTGTCTTGCGTCGCCAGTGGATACGGTCGAAGAACAGCCGGTCCCTCTATCAAAACTCATTGTCATTGAATCATCATGCGACAGTAAATGAAATCGATGCCTTTCAATACAATGTAAGGGCACTTTCCAGGAATTTAATTTTTTCAAAATTTCACACTCATGGAAATGTCAGTGAAACAAAAACTTACTTATTTGTCAATGACGTTGGTCATATTACCTTACTACAACAGTCATCTTGTCTGCAAGCCTACTGAAAACCCTTTTAGTTTTCCCTTAACAAGTTTTGCCTGGGTCCCCGGATAGAGTCCTGGTCATGGCTAAACGAAGCTACAAAGTTTACGCCGACCTAGGGGTTTCCGACTAGTATATGGTTCGGCAGTTGTCAGTGCTCGATACAGGAGCAGGGCCAAAACTTTTTGGTTCAGTCTATAATTCCGCCGCACTTGCTGTCTCGCGTTCGTGCGGCGCCGCATATTGATATCGCGGATGCGAATAATCGGCCACTCTCTACAGTGGAAGTGATAGACCTGCTTTTCAGGCTTGGCCGCTACGTGCTGAAGCTCGACTTCTTGGTTTGCAAGCAGCTCGCTGCGCCGGTTATACTCGTATGTGGCTTCTGTGACCGCTTCGTCGAATCAATTCGACCGCGGCGAAGAACCATCGAAATGGAAGATGGGACCATTGTACCCATCGTTCGGCGTCCCCTTCGACGGGCTTCGAAGAAGCAAGTTCCCTTGCCTGCTGCGCAGGAGCCTGCTGCTGATGAAAGGAAGTCTACGAAGATCCGAGTTGCTCGGTCTATTTGCATCCCGCCCGAATCGCAGGCCTGGGTTACTGTAACATCTCCACAATATGCCTTACAAACCGTGCAACTGTTGCCTGCGTTGCAGGGAAAGTATCAGCTCGCCCTGAATAATGGGATTGTTCTTGTCGAACCCGAGAAGCCTTTTCAGGTGCTGGTTGCGAACCTCAGCCGTTTTCCTCAACGATTGGTTAGGAGCCAAGTTATTGGATCATTGCTCCCGCACCCTGTGGCTATAGTGCCCACTCAGGTTTCTATGGCCACAGTTCTCGGTATCCTCGAAGCTGAGGAGGGGGAGGCGGAACGGAACGATTCCAAATCGAATACTGGACCAAAGATTCCGTCGGGAGATGCTACGCCGACCTCGTCGGATGCGACTGACCGCAGGTTGTCGAAGGAAGCAAGGCGGATCTCGTCGGACGATAATGAAAAGGACCTGAGTGGTGCTGACACGAAGGATAAGGCAGTACAGGAATTGGAGTCTCTGGATTTTGAACATGTCCCAGAGACTCACTGCGATAAATTGCGGCACATGCTCGAAGAGTTCACGCCCATGTGGGATGGCACGCTCGGTAAGATTGGAATAACCGAACATCGGATTGACCTAATGCCGAATACACGGCCAACCTCACAGCACCCTTACAGGGCAGGACCGACAGCTCGGCAAGAGGAGAACGCTCAAGTTGAGAAAATGCTCCGCGCTGGAGTTATCGAGCCGGCTCAGTCACCTTGGACATCGCCGGTGGTGCTCGCGCCCAAAGCTGATGGGTCTGGGCGATTCTGCATCGATTACCGCAAGCTGAACGCAGCCACCGTCAAGGATGTATATCCTATCCCACGAATGGATGAGTACATCGATTTGGTGGGCGACGCGAAAGTTTTGACAACCATAGACGCGAATTGGGGCTCTTGGCAAGTTCCCGTGAGGGCCGAAGATCGTGACAAGACAGCCTTCGTTTGTCATGAAGGATTGTACCGATTCAATCGGATGCCCTTTGGGTTAACGAACGCACCATCCACATTTCAGAGAGCTGTGGATATTGTGCTCGTCCGCTTCAAGTGAAAGACTCTCCTGGTTTACCTGGACGACATCATTGTCTATTCCAGTAACCTGGACGAGCACTTGACTCACGTACTGGATGTGATGCGAATCCTACGCGACGCCGGCATTACGCTCAAGCTCAAGAAGTGTGAGTTCTTCACCGAAACCTTCAGGTATCTCGGCCACGTTATCCGCCCTGGACGGCTGTCGATAGACGACGTTCGCCTGAAATCCCTCAAAGGGGCTAAGCATCCGCGGACGCAGACTGAACTCCGATCTTTTCTCGGCTTGTGCAATGTTTACCGCCGCTTCATACCGAACTTTGCGGACATTGCGGCCCCGTTGAATGAGCTCCTCCGCAAAGGAAAGCCAGTCAACCTGGAAGAATTCGACGACGGCAAGGCTGCGGCTTTCTCGTCGCTCGTGTACGCGGTGACATCGCCACCTGTTTTATCCCTACCTAGGGCCGGTTTGCCGTATGCCATCGATACGGATGCGAGCGACTACGAAGTTGGCTGTGCACTGTTCCAGACGACCGAAGATGGCGAGCGATTGCCAATTGGGTATTGGTCAGGAAGCCTCAACGTTCACGAGAGAAATTACTCGGTATCCGAGAAGGAGTGCTTGGCAGTTGTCTGGGCATTACAGACACTGTGGCCCTATCTTATCGGAACTGGCTTCATTCTTCATACCAATCATTCGGCCTTACGATAGCTACTCTCCATAGCAGAGCCATCTGGCCGCTTGATGCGGTGGAGACTTCGCTTGTCGGAATTCGACTTCGAAATCGGTTACAAGAAAGGACTCCTGAACACTCAGGTTAATGCACTGTCCCGCTTGGAAACAGCGGCTGAAGCTGCGCCAGTCGATGACTTGGAAATACCGTGTTTCCTTGCGGAAGACGGCTCGAGCGATGCCGATGAAGAATCGGAAGTATGGGACATCTACGATGCTGTTTTAGCCGTGTCAGACACGCACCCAGAGTCGGGCTATTTCGTACCGATCAAGCCGGAAGAACTCATCCGGGAGCAGCACAAGGACCGTTTTCGTACGGAGATTCGTAGCCGTTTGAACGGCAGAGCACGGCTGCCTTTCGTCGACAACGACCAAGGATTCCTCATCCAAACTGTCGGAAACAGGCCACAGATTGTGGTTCCGCACTCCCTTCAGTCACGAGTACTGCATCTGTCGCACTATGCGAAGCTCTCAGCCCATCTTGGTGGCAGAAAGATGCACTATACCTTGAGGAAGTACTTCTACTAGCCAGCGATGGCTTTCGGTGCGTATGCCACTGTTCGTGGATGTTCTGATTGCTTAAAGAACCGCGTCAAACTCCGTAAGTACTCCAAGAAGTTGGTACGCTTCCCTGCTTGGGCTCCACTCGATTTCGTGGCTATTGACTTGCTCGGCGAGTTTATCCGCACTCGCCAGAGGAACCTGTTTCTACTTGTGATCACCGACCGCTTTTCTAAGCTGGTATGGACTGTGCCTTTGAAGGAGGTTACCGCCAGTGCGCTCGCCCAAGCTTTCGTGACACACTGGGTTTTTGTCTACGTGCCACCGATTGATTTGCTATCAGATAATAGACCGCAGTCTGCGGCTAAGTTCTTTCAGGACGTCTGCCGCTTCTTGCCGATCCAAAACTGGTTCACGACAACATATCATCCCCAGATTAATGGGCAGGTTGAACGCTTTAGCCGCACAATGCTCAATGCATTACGGACGTTTGTTGCCGAGCATACGTCGGAATGGGATCAATACACCGATGCGGTGAGATATGCCTACAATACGCAGATTCATCGCACTTCTCAGATCTCGCCCTTCGAGCTTGTGCTATCACGCGTTCCACAGTCGGTGGTCATCGAGCCACAGCCAGTACTGGACAAGTTCCCCTCGCCCCGCCTACATAGGGACGCGTGGAATGGATGGCTCACGAAGATTATCCCTACGGTTAGGCAGAATATCGCTAAGGCACAAGCCGCCTACAACTCGAATTTCGACGCGCGAGTGCGAAAGAATGCCCCTCAGATCAAGGAGGCTGACCACGCTTTCATACGGAAGGAATACTACAACCCCGGGAAGGAGAAGCGGCACAAGCTTTCTCCTATCGCGGATGGTCCCTACCGGTTCATTTCAGATATAAACACCACGGTTGTCCTTGACATCAAAGGAGAGCACGAGCGTTTCTAGCGGGATCGCCTAACGCCTGCGCCAAAGCCTGTTTCTCAGAAATTGCAATCGCCATCGTTGGCTCCTACCGCATCTACTGCGGGAACAGCCGTGGAAACGGAAACGCGCCGTCAACTGCCTGCCCTGCCGCACCTAAACTACGAACTCGCTGATCTGCGGTCAAAGCCGGAAGCTGATCCGTCGGCTTCAACTGCCCCACATGTTCACACGGGGATACTGGCCCCTCCGGGCATACTTACCACCGTCCGCGACGCTCCAACTGAGGAGGGAAAGGAGGAGACAAAGCGCTCGCTGTCGTTGTCGCCGTCATCGACGGAATCGCCGTAGCAGGCCTCAATGTCGCACGCAAGTCGTGGTGAACGCCCGACGCACAGCCGGACATTCGGAAAGACGCGAACAACGCGCAGCTATCGCGGAAGCCTGAGCAGGAACGCACCACCTCCGTAGAGCACAAAGCCGGACACTCGGAAGAGTACCAGAGTGTAGCTGCTGCAGAAGCCGCCGCTTCGCCCGCGGATGGTACTGTATTGCCGTCACAAACGGAGGGACAGGAGTCTGTCCCAGCTGAGCAGCGTGAGACCGGCACGCCAGAAATGAGTGTCGGAAACGGAGCAACAGCCGCGTCAAATGCGGAACATACACGTTTGCCGCAGTCCGAGCCCGACAGCGGTAGCGCACTTGTGCTGAAGAAATCCTGAAGTCCAGAAAAAAGTTAGTCAAAAAAGACCGTGCTGTTACGGCAGACCCGACTTCGGGAGATCTTAGTGAAACATCGAGTGACGAAGCCGTTGAAAACACGGAGGAAACTGCCGATATGGCAAGCCGATAAGCCACAGTAAGTGGGAAGCAGCACAACGCTGGACACGCGCGCACATTGCGCCAAGTGTCTGGCTCCGCCGACGATCCGCCTCCACTGAAGATTGACAGCACACAAGCCGGGCACGTGCCTGCTGTAAGGCTTGCGGCCGCCGAAAACGGAAATTCCGAATTCGAATCGTCAGCGCACAGCCGTGCAACAGCGCAGGCCCCATCACCAGCAGTGAGTGGCAAAACGCCGCCACGGCGCGCACAACAGCACCACTTGCTGGCGCACCACAATGCGGACGGTTCACCCTCACGACGGGAGATCCCACCGGAACGCCGGAAGCTCGCTGTTCGAGAAGACCAGAGTAAGCTCACAGCCCGACAACACGGGGAGGAAAGCCAGAAATCTGGAAGCCTGAATGTGAGGAACACACAATCGTCACCAGGACCATCTGGCGTACAGAACGCACTGCCGTCGACGGCCCTCTCGAGGAGAATCATGTTTTGTCCGAGGGTGAATACGGGGTGGGCATGGGTTTATTTGGAAAATTGGTGTTCATTTACGGGGTATGCAAGGCACGCGCACGCGGTAGATTGCAATTTTGCCCACCCAATTTTCTAAATAAACCGGTGCACACCCCGTATTTTCCCTTATGATTCTACTAGAGTGTCAGGACGGAAGCCGTTTGGCAATGACGCCCACGACGGGAAAGCAATCAAAGACAGCTCAGAAGAGGGCACAATAACCGAACCGCACACTGAGCGGCGTGTCCTCAACAGGGAGTACGTTATAGACCGACTGATTAGTCACGGCTACCCCTCTGATGGAGAGAAATTGTATCGAGTCCGTTGGTACGGCTGTCCTTCTTCGAAGGACACACATGAGCCTATCGAGCATCTGCCTCGCTCTAAGGTCCTACAGTACCACCGTCGCACACGGACACAGCGATACCGGCTACGCTGGACAAAGCCCAAGTGGGTTGACCACCCAAAACTTGTGAGATGTGCCGTCTCAGACGGAAAATGCGGCTTCACGCGGATGCAAACACGTTGATATCAACATGCCGCTCTATGGGGAAGCCTTTTGCTGAACAGACAAGCCGCAAAACGCGGAAGCCACTTACAGTGGAGAAGAAGATGAAGAAGAAAGAAGCCTAATAAGAAGGAGAAGAAGCCAGGACACTGGAAGGAAGCCTAAGAAGTTTTATCGCTACAGCCGCTTCTGCGGAAAGTTAGCCTTCTCTTGTGGGCCACTCGGAACAGCCTCGAACGAGGTATTACACACTGAGAAGAGGGAAAACAAGAAGAAAAATTTGAGCCAAGCCAGCAAGGCTGGGGAAGTTTACCTCTAACTATTGAGTTTGCCCCTCATCATCGTGGTCTACTACGGACTACTGTAGCCTGTCAGGGATCTCGAGCCGGAAAAGTACGCGCCGGACGGCCCAGCACCTGGGGTGCCCCCACTACCGGGAGCCCCGGAGAAGCGCTGTGCCGCTAGCGCTTGCAATTCCGACTCGTCGGTCACCGTATCGGGAACGGCCACTCCCAAGCCTCGAAGGAAGTCTCGAATGAACACCGCTCGCGGAGTGAGAGAGAAACTGCCGGCCCCGGCGGATGCTACGTCTTGAGCCCACGGGCCGGTCGGAGTGGGACCGCTATAGCTGGTGGGACAACAACCACGACTTCGTCGTCGTCTCCCATAGCTTCGGGCTCCGGTACAACCTCCACGCTCTCTGGGCTCCCCTCATCCATGGATATTCCTCCCTCGGCGGGGTCATCACCGTCATCGTCGACGTATACAAACCCACGCGGGTTCCCTTCCGAGATATGACGCTCCTCTAGGCGGCGACCAGCCGCCTCAGCGGGACCAATTATCTCCCAAATTCATGGGTCAAAGTATACGAAGTTGCCGGCATTGACGTTCCGTCCCGGAGAACGGTCCGATTGCCAAACAACCCCGTCGGAAACCTGGCTACCAGGCACCTCGTTCCAGTCAATCTGGTCAATGACGTCCACAAACGCGGTGGCTTCGCGGGCATTGCGGACCGAGCTGAGGGCTTCAGAGAGATCTAATGCCCAAATCGCTTGCTGGATGAGCTTCGGAATGAACCATACCCGGTACGAATCATATGCCTCGATGAGGAGGAAAGCCACAACGCGGACAGGCCATTCTGTCGCAAGGATGCTCCAAAGGCCGTGAGGCGGATCGTTCATGAAATGGGAGACTATGTAAGTTAGGCAGGGCGTCAGCTCTACGTGACACCCTCGTGGGACTTCGACCGCAGGACAGAACGACGGAAGCGGCAGGTATCGCCCACTATGGGAGTGTCGCGCGATCCGCTCAACTTCCACCTTCGTACACTGGTACGGCACCACTACCCCGAAGCGGGAACGCCATTTCCTCTCGAATCGGAGGCCTTCATGGAATTGAGACCGTGCAGGACGGCGAAGAAACCGGAACTCGGCACGAACAATGGGCCGAGCCCACAAGATCAACTCCTGCTGCGGCTGAACGGTGTCCGAGTATCGGTCAATTTCGTCCAACGCATTTGCTAGATGGTCGCCGTAGCCGACCTCGCCGAAAGTTCGGTGAAGTGCCACGTCATACTGGTACTGAGCCGGCACCGGATGCTCGTTCGGAGCTCGGAAGTGTCGCGCGTACCCAATGCGGGCCATCTCATTGCGAGCAAATTGTCTCGTCTCGTTTCGACCTACAAGCAGGCAACTCGGCGTGACCGCAACGCAGGCGATCCAGTCCCATGAACGGGTAACGTCAGCAGGAAGCCCACCAGGGAGTTGACCGTCGACAGCGTATCAATCGACGAGCTCGGTATCCCGAACGGCCTCTGCGTCAAGCCAGGGAGCCTGGGCGCAAAGGAAACTGTGCCGGTGCGGATCCCGGATGCGTAACGCGCATGCAGTAGGCCATCCACCCAGCGTAGCTGGCATCTCAGCGCTGAACCAATCCCATACGGGCGCATGACCAGCCTGATCTGGAGCGTGATCTTGTCCGGAAGAACCCGGCTGGTAGGCAGCCGCCGACTGCGGAAGAGGTACAGACCGGAACGGCGGGTTGAAAACTTGCATACGTGCCGTCGAAGACGGATGGGCGTTGGGTGTGTTGGACATCGCGGGAGGGCTCGAGATGGCGAGGTCCGCTATTGACACCGGAAGTGTTGGTGGTTCCGAGCAGTTCTCGGCAGACCCGTCTTGGGAGACTTCCTTATATACCTTCATCGCGAGGCGCATCGAGCTGACGGACTCGGTGTCTCAGCCTGGGAAGGGGGAGATGTAGAGCAAAACGCCCTGCAGAGGGATGCACCGAGGTGCTTTTCATAGTTTGTTGATCCGTTACCGGCTTCGACACTTCATGTTATGAGAGGCTACTGTAATAGTGGCCCTATTTTGGGGTATGCTTAGGAAGGGTAGTGTTTCTGCACACGTGTGCTGAGTTGGCCCGATGCAGGTGTAGAGCAAAACCCTGCGATAAACGCTATGGGGAATCTCCACTAGGATTCCGAGTCCTACTCCCTATTAGAGGTAGGCTCAGCGATAGAACCCTCTGTCCGTACTCGAGTCGAGTGACAAGCCGGGTGTAAGATCGGAGACGGTGACTGGCTATACATACAGAGGTGGAATGCAAAGAACGGTGCAGATCCAGAGATAGAGTGTGATCCGAACCTGAACAAAGGGAAGAAAAAGGGGACCGTGTACACGGGGAAAAGCTCACCGTAGAAACCACCGGAGCGGAGCTACGGACCGTGCCAACCGGCGGGAACAGGTCCGACAACGGAGCAACGCACTCAAAGGCGCCAAAAGTAAACCCAATACTGAGGCGGAAGCGATAACTGAAACAGGTGAACAAGTGTAAACAACGAGACTCAGCAGAGTGGCAACACAAGAATTAGCAACAAAAACAGAACAAGAAGCAACAAAAGACAACTGACACGGTGGTAAAGACAATCAAAGATCCAAAGAAGGCGAGACAAGTGCTTCCTTAGTGACTCTGAGGGGTAGTAGTACCGATACCAGTCGTGGTTACTCTCCAGATGGAGTCGTAGACCTACGTAGGCAGCAAGCTACTATAGCCCAATCCTGAACAGGATTCGATTTGAGTGTCGACTCAGTTGTCCATTTACTTGGAGGCTCAAGGGTGAGATCACCCGAGCATATATACTATTACTATATCTACGGTGCACACCTCCCGAGGGTTCTACACGTGGACAACCCACTGTCAAGGGGTGGGGTAATTCCCAGCGGGTGTGGCATAACTATCTGCAGGCTAGCTTCGACACGTGGCCAACTATTTCACTTACTACAGAGGATTCAGCTATCGAGGTTCCGTTAAAACCCTCCAAAAATTGCCCGAAATTAAAGGGAGTTTTCATAACTTCGCCACGTCACCGGCCCTCGGTACCATCTCATTATGAGCGACATGATGCATCCGATAGCGGAAAGGCGTTGCTCTACAGCAGGATGCGCCGTGGCAAGCCTGCCCCGCTTTCACAGGTGTAGGGTGTTGGCCGGAAGCGCCGGATAGTTAGATATTTTTAGTTGATATTTTCAAGTGCCCTATATAGTTGGCGGCACTTGCCGCCACTGTACGGGAAGTAAACCCCAAGGAGGCTTCTGGCTCTGACTTTCTTGCCACTTGTGAACGGTCTTCGTCCCTAATCGGGCAAGCCGCCGCAATTCTGGGCTAGTGATCCGACCTCTACCACTGAGAAGTTCTAGTTCGTCGTTGCGGCATCTTTTCTGTTGTTTTATTGTTATTGTTTCCGTCATATGGCTCCTATCACTCTGCCCTGTTATACAAGTTTGACCCACATTGTCTGGGAATATTTCTCCATCTCGCGATTCAGTGCAGCGCTGCGCGGCGCATTGGTTGCCCGTTTCACCCAACACCGTTGGCTTGGATATCTCCACTCGCTGTGGCTCGCCGGAATTACCAGGATTCTACGGCGATTCTACCCACCCTAATCTCCGGCTGCACGCCCAGGACGGGGCTGCCCGGATTTACACCCTGCCTGTGTAAGCCCTACCGGAGGGTTCTACCACCGACCCTACCCCTATAGGGAGCGGGGCTCGAACACCCTGTCGGTGCGCTTCCCGCGACGCGGCTCTTGTTTGCCCACTCGAGGGACTGCACCACACTCGCCACTTTTGCAGATCTTTGATGCTTTGATGGCTGAGCCTCCTCCGGTCCTTTCCATCACGTTTTCCCTTGCAAATGTCCCAGTACAGAGACCTCGTGTAGAACCTTGTCCATGGCATGGCTAGCGAGAGAGACACAAACTCCACAGAAGTGTTGCAACGCTTTCAAACCGACATATCGATGTCCTACAATTACTTGCCTGAGCAGCTTGCGTGCCAAATTTCGAACTCGTTCTACCTTGCGAGGCTGCAAATAGAACTTGAGCTCCACAGTATCGATTAACACACCGAGATGGCTGACTCTTTGAGACCCCTCTGTAGAGCAGCGCATACAGTGTGGTAATTGGGATGATGCGACTCATATAGTCAGGGATGAGCCTAGGAAGATGCACTCCCAATGTATGAGTGGGACCCAATTTTGGAGGTTACTTTTGGATGGCGTTCCCAGATTTTACCTGTAATCAAGGGCGCCATATCTGGCTTTTAGCGTTAGGTGGAGGCGTGTATGACCTGACCGTGTGTGCATAGTATGGGAGGATAGGTGGTGCACCTGAGGCGCCTGACACTAGATTAGCGACGTGTATGGACCCCTGCGGGTGTGCACCACGTGTACATAGTTAGTTTAGACCTACTTAGGTGGGCTCGACCTCACCGTCGCGAGCACCTTTGTAAAGGCAACCCGAGCACTCCCCAAGTGAACTCTTTGTCGAGTAGCGCTCTTTTGAGTGGACTCCGCACGAGTGAGGCTCTGGCCGCAACCGCCTACGTCGGTTATGACTCTCACGAGTATAACTGCGTCTGGTTACGGTGGTCCTACCCTCTCGGTACCCCTGAGGAACATCTGTCGTTCATGTCAGGACTTGCGAGTCATACCGAGGAGGTATCAGACTAGATTACGAAGTGATCCGACTCTGTATAGAGTTTAGCCGTGCTTACGGAACCCCGTGCATCCCTGTTGAAGGGTCTCGCCCCGCTCCGGGCACCGTGCCGAGGAGGCCCTACCCGTCGCGTGTGGGTGGTGGTTTTTTTTGTTGTTGTTGTGTGTTGCTTTCCCTTTCGGGACTATTCTGCCATTGGTCGCGTCGCATCGTAGAAGATACCACCCCATCTCTGGAGTTTCTCATCGTTTCCCGACGACTGTACCTGGCACCTCTGTAGGTACAGCCAGTGTCACTTCGGTCTTACACCCGAGTTACGGTGGTACAGAGGGCTCTTGTCACTGGTCTACCATCTCGCAAGAGAGCGGTCCTTCGGACAGTCTGGTAGGTTTTCACTGTTCCGAGTTTGCCCCACACCCTCCCAGCAACCTTTCTGCTCGTTCCAACCAAGTCTCACCCTCTTGAGAAGTTTTGATACTACTCTCCTGGCTTACTGGCAGTGGAACGATTGAGCCACAACTCGCAGTGGGCTGGGCGCGATAAGAAAGTCGTCTAGATAGGCGAGGACTCTGTAGCCCTTGCGACGGAGTTCTGTCACAAATCGTACCATTAAACGTGTGAACCATAAGGGAGAGTGACCCCATCCAAACGCCAAGGCGACACATTGAAAATATCTGCCGTAAGAATGAAACAAGAACCAGTTCCTCATTTTCGGAGCTAACCGAAGGTGATGGTAACCTTTCTCTATGTCCATAGACATCAAATGATCCCCTCGATTTAGAGTCATTCCGAACTCGGCTACTGACTCCATGCGGATGGAACCTTTGTTCCAGTGCTTCGACTGGACCGAAAGAATGACGATGAACCTGCCTTTTCGCCCTTTTTCTCTCTCCTGCCAAGTTGTGAAAGAAGAAGAGATGAGCGCTCCCAACTACACTTGCTCTTCCAGATACATTCTCGACACTTCCTTGTAGACGACCAAGCGGCACACTTTTTCCAAGTCTTTCCATGCAAAAGACTTGTCCTCCTCTGATTGTGGTAGGTTGCCCATTATCCCACTATTTCCGGGCAGAAAATGGCGATCTAGTTTGTCGTACACACCATATTTGATTGCTCGGTAGAGGTGATCTGAGTAGCCAAGGTCGCGCCATGCTTCGGCTTTCCGCTGAGTAGCTGGCCAAAGCCGACGCGAAGATCGTACCATAATCATTTGTCAGCCGCAGCGCCAACCTTTTTCCGGAATGCTTCGTTGCATTGCTTGGACTGAGGGTGGCAACCGCCTTCATAAGCTGGGTAGCCATATGAGATTCTAACTTGTCCATGGGTTCCTGCAAGTCGTCAGCTGCAGGCATGTCTCCCCTACGTTCGAGAATAGGTAAGAAGAGATTGGCGTTGGGTGGATCTTTTGCAGCCAATTTATAGAATTAGCAACGTAAATCAATCACTCGGAGAGCGTGTCGTACGGAGATGAAAGCTCACATGTCAAATCTGTGAGGTTCTTTTTCCTTCTCTTCCGAAAGAGATTATTGATGTAAGACTACTGCCTACTCATAAAAAAAAGCCAATACTCCGTAGCATTGATATAGTTCATCTCATACTCAGCAACGGGACGCAAAGTGGACTGCTTTTATATTTTTAGGCGCAACAGCCACTCCTTATGCTCGAAAAATGTCGTATAGCCACGGCGGTGTTCGTCGGTTGTGGGGAGCCAACGAGGGCTCAACCTACAAGGTACGAAATAGGAAACGAACCACGACGGTAGATGAGCACTTGAATATCAAGTGGTACAGTAGGTAGAATTGCTAGCTTCGGCTGTATGGGAAACAGCAAGCGAGAGCGCAAGTGCACGTATAAGACCTTAGCGGCGGTAGTCCTCGACCACAAGGGGAATAGATTACCACGTTGGTGCTTACTTTACAATCTGTAGAAGACGGGGACCTCGGCAGCGCCTGAATATGACTCTCGGCTCAACGTGACCTCGCACACGTGTCAGGCCTAATGTCTGGTGCACCACGCGAGTCTCTAAAATATCTAAATAAGTAAATAAAGTACGTAAATTAATAACTAGCTAGTAGAATGTCTTAAAAGCCGTCAACACCAAGGAGGCAGAATTTTGGACATTTAAAAATCTTCAAATGGTTAATGTTGTAGATGTGAGACAAATGAGCTACAAAAGCGTCTGGCAGATCAGATTTTAAACATCGTCGACTGTGTTTGTAGTTATCTTTCACGTGTGCAAGGTACAGCTAAGTGTGAGTGTACTTGGCGTCTTCCAGTGACCTTTTACATTCTTTGGTCAAAGATGGTAAAGCCGAGCATAGGCTTGCATGTATCTTGTAAACAGAATGCGATGTGTAGAAGTATTGATGTTTCTGTAATGGTGGTAATGTGTAGATGTAGAGCACAGACGGTGTACAAGAGAAATAATCCTCTGTGATTCGATATTACTGGGGAATTGTGGAATGCGAGAAAGGTGGCGATGGCGGCATTTCGGGATTCGAACTCAAAACCACAGTAACAGCGGTTGGGGCCCATAATCTGTGAGACAACTGGGCTACAAAAGCGTCTGGTTAGACAGCGTTTGCACCTGGTCGACTTTTTTTGTAGTTATCTCTTACAGTAGAAGAATTATTAGGTAAAATTAATTGTACGACCAAAAGTTTTACGTTAAACGCCGCTACGGTTGCTTCCTGTTCGTACGGGTAACAGATAAGTCTAAACTTTTTGTCCATTTGGCGGCGGCGTGCTACATGGGAATATGACGTCATTTATTCTGTTTAGATTCCGACAGCGTCAAGCGACCTTTTGCTAAAAAGCTGTTTGGTCTTGTCAATTAAGTTGGCAAACAGACTAATTTTTCCGAAGACTTTTCGGCTCATTTTTTGTTCTCGGGCTATACAAACCGCCTTCCACCGTCGTTGCGGGGACTGTTGAAAAGATAAGAGGGACGAGCAAGATCACCCCGTCTGATCTCAAAGCTGACTCTGGCGCTTATAAAAGAAACGCACCAGCATCAATTACTAATTGAGATCGTACACGGCGAGTTGGGCGCCGTTGCGCTGCATCTTGCTATCCATTATGACAGCGTTTTACAAGTCCACACTGCACAAAACGAATGGGAATGTGCAAAAGATTTGTAAAATGAAATGAAAAAAATATGTTGGCAAAATCTGTTTGTTGTGCTGTTTGATAAACCTTACAGATTAAATTTGATATTTCAAATTCGTTGTTAAAACTGTTTTGGTTGTAGTCTTATAAGCTTCATTAAGAAATTACAACGTTTCTGTCCTCATAGAAGTCAAATCTGAACGGATCTCTTACATGTTGAAACACGTATTCGGTAAAAATACGTAACATTGGGAGAAGAGACTGATTCAAAATTATTGAATTAAACATTGAGAAGTACTCAAACCGGTCCCATAAGCTTCTTATAATGCTCAACATAATATTATTACTATTACAAATTTCTCGTTATGCTATTTTAACATTTTCCTGCACTTACCTGGCGATTGCTCTTGTGCCTTTTTGTATGTACGCTAAATTTTAATAATGCCGCGCTTTTGGTTGCGGAGTAATGTTTAAGAGAATATCTTGGGTTATATAAAATTTCGTGGATATTTATAAGTTTCGACATATTGTTTTTAAGTTCACTCGAAGGTTTATTCATCGTTTTGTAGTTTCTATACCTGTTTCTGTAGACTTCTATGCGGGGTGAGAGTACATATTTTTATTTACTGTCTAATGTTATGTGGTTCTCAATAGGACGTAAAAAGATTTTTGGATCTATAGCAATTTCGAGGACTGTATCAGTTGATCAACTATCAATGAGCGAGACGTTTGCTGATTTTGTCAGTGATGGTGACAGGCCTTGGCTCGGACTGAATCTGAATGAAGGGTTCAGGTTTCTTTACAGTCCGCAAGAATCATAGCGCACCTTACATCAGCAGGCATGACCCCACAATATGAGAAAAAGGCTGAGAGATGTCATCGAAACTAGCAACTGAGTCAGTGGAAGACTCGTCGATAACATCACGCGGACTTTCTCTGCTGCTTCGATGACTCTCTATCTCATGCTCCGTTCTTAGACCTTCCTCCTCTACCAACTCCGACATCACCTCGTCCGCACTGTTAGATGTACTATCTCCTCCCGTAACCACACAGTTCTCAACTACCTGAAAGATTTCCATATCCCGGCCTTGCTTTTCAACCCCTTCATGGGTTCTGGTAACATCTGTCACTCTGATTGATTCGGACCCACCATCTTTGCCCATAGCGCTTTCCACGGTTGCCTGCCCCTCCACTTTTACGCTATCACCGTCCTTTTCATCCTCATTGCTTAAAACGCCACTATCACATGACAGCCCGGATCGAATATGATACACTCCTTCAAACTGCGATTCAAGTTCAAATCCATCACTGTCTGTCTCGCCTGAACGTGATTCAAACATAGATTTCATTGTCTGCACACGTCCTGAAAGGTGCCTTGAAAGATCGTGAATGGAGACTAACGGTGGTTGCTCTACTTCTTTCAAGTCAGTTGTTGAGATGCTCTTTTGCACTTCCGGTATACCCTTCATCTCCTTGTTCAAGGTTTCAGGCCCTAATGCCAGTGCTGAGACCTTAAGGGCAGATGACACCCTGCGAATCACTACTTCATCAGCCACATGGGATTCGTCTATATCCAAGGCGCTTTTCACCGTCTTGATTGTTCCAGATGTCTCAGATGCATGTGGCAGATCGGTAGCGTCATCAAAACTTCCATTCTGTAACTCAGTGTCTTTTTCCACATTCTCGCAACCTTTTGTGCTACGACGACGGAGTTCGTCACGTTTTGCGCTGTGTTCCAATGGTTTTCTCTCTTTTGTTGCTTCCAGCTGGTGCACTAGGACTGCATCAGCTACACCAGAACTATCTTCCTCAAACACGCTTCTCAATCGCGTAACATTGCCCACCAAAACGCCATCTTCAGCTGCTTGATGTGTATTTTCTACCAGAGTGGTCTTTTCCACCACTACGATGTGTTCGCCCGCACTTGCGTCATTATCCGAGCCTGAATGAAACAGTTCTCGCGGGATTAGGCTGGCGTCCTGCGATCTCACATCTTCTCTGGAAGGCTGCGCGCCGGAACCCTGAACCACATCTGCAGAATCGTTTGAGAGCAGGCACGAGGTTTTGACCGCGTTGAAGTCCCCATCACTGCGGTTATCATCTTGCGACACCAATGAACGTGTGTCTTTGAACACAAAACTGCCGGTTGAACGCAGGTTCGTCAGGGTCCTCACTACTGTCCCCTTCTCAACTACAGATAAGTCGTCCCCACTGTCCACTTTGCTCTTCACCCGGCGAGGAGTTTCATCCACAATTCTATGAGAATCTTCTTCTGCGTGCGCGTCAATGGCTTCGACCTGCTCCACATGGTGCTCCTCAATTGCTTTTCTTGGTTCTTTAATCTCGAGCAATTTGTCGCCATCAGTGAAGCGTTTGCCATGAGCTGGGTCTGGTCGGTCTCTAGGGGATGAAGATATACTTGCAACGGCATCCGGGGGGGTGACTTCAACCAAAAAGGGTGCACTATTTGCCGTCAGGTCTATACTCGAGGTGTTGGGACCAAAGCAATCCATGGTTTTCGATAGCTTTCCCAACACGCTTCGTACCATACTACCCAGTGAGTTCGGCGGAAGAAACCAAGTGTTTCCAGTACGATGATTCTCTGTGCCCTTAACCAACTGCATTTGGGATTTGGGGCTTTTCTCTCCTGAGCTCGTCATCTCACTGAACACTCTAGAGTCTCCACGTCCGTAAAGATCATAATCAATATACTCTCCGGGCTTTACGTTCTTCTCAAAGTCCAACATAGCCCTCATGCGCTCCATCTCCTGAGGTCCCTGTCCTATTCCACTCACAATACAATTTCCGTTAACATTCATCTTTCTTCTTGTTTAGTGTCTTCAGAAGACAGTTGTTTAACACCAGAAGCTATCCACAAATACTGTTGTTTCAGAAGCTAGACGTATCGCGAATGAGTCTGGCAGCCGAACTTCCAGGGGACGGTACTGTCTGAACTCCCTTCCCTTTTATACCAAACTGAATGGGAGAGTGCACCATACAGATGCGGAGTACAAGTGCACTCTCCTGTACATCATAATAATTTGTCAGCCATAGCGATCCACGAAACAGTGTATTAGCAACGCATCTGAAGCTTTAAGGTTTCCACACTCCTCTCCAGGCATTCTCTTCTGCCTGGATTCAGCATCTGAAATGTGGGAGATGCTCCTCTCTCTCCATTTGAGTGGTGGTCAATGTGCATTCCAGTGCCCAGTCGTTCGTCCATCATTTGTCAATCAATAACTTCTCCAATGCTCCTCTAAGCGAAGCAAGGTCTGACCTGCACAAGCGAAACGTCTATTGTCACCTTCTTCCCACAATATATTTCTACTCCCATCCACATACACGTACTTGTATTCGGTTTCCCCTCTCTCGACTAATAACTCGGCCACCAAAACATCTTGTGCATTCACTAATCGCATTCCGTAATCAGCATTCCATTCCCCCAATTCGGGGCGATTGCCAACAACTCGCACACAACCATCACCCAATGCAACACGCACCGATTCAGGCAGACTGCTTACAGAAAGCTCGAAGCGTACAAGGAACCATTCTCTCTCAGCCTCCCGCGGTGGAGTATACTGTGGCGTTATCTTTGGGGTATGGGCTTCGACGCACCGCGCGTGACGTTCCTTCCTCTTCAGCAAAAAAAGAGGCTTCTCATTCTGTGTGTCATCTACACAGAACCCGGCATCAGCAACGAGTTGTGGTACTCTATCTAGTGAGGACAACAGCACAACCACACTACAAGGAGCGCTCATCATTTCGACAGCCTTGAGTTGTTGCAGCGTATTTGAGGCTGAAGTGTGCTGCATACGCAAGAGCCATACTGTGCTCTCTCTCCAGTCGAACCCTGTCAGAGCTAGGGCCACGGGCCACTCTTCCGGGCGGGGTTCACAACATACGTGCAAGCACTGCGGCGGCACATCAACGCGCGGTGATACAACGAAAACTTTTCCGCTGGGAAGCGAAATAGGCACGTCGCCTATCACTGCGGTTTGTCCATAACAGAAACCACGGACCAACGCTGAAACCTTTGCTTCTATGAGCCGCTGCTCCTCATTGGGTCGGTAGCGCCCGTAGCGTCTATCCGTACGCTGGGTGACGTTGCGAGAACTCAAACGCGCTATCTCAGAACCTCCTGGAGGCGCAGAGGTGAAGCGGACATTGGTCTGAAAGCTGGGGTTGAGTTTTGTACCACAGGATTGTTTCGGGGAGCGAGAATCGCTTGCATCATGAACACAGTGTGGATGATCAGCTGAGGTCGAGACTACTGTTGCATTTGGGTTGGAAACATGAGCGGTGGGGACAGAAGTGAATGGCTGTGACCGGGATTGCGAAGGAGCTGTGGAGCTCTGTGATGAGGAGATTGGACTCGTGGCGTTGGGAGCGATCTGATCGCAGCAAGCAGAAGCAGATGGTGGCGGCGTTCCGGATATCCTCGCAAAGAGACGGAAAATGGCAGTCCACAGTAAACTGCGCATTGCTGATTTTATACTGTTCCACAATGGCCGTGATTGAGTTCAAGGGCGTGAATAACCTGTGGTATGACAAGTGCGTCCATGTGCTAGGCGGCACAGAGCTCGGAGCTTGGCGCGCAAGGAGATATCTCAAGCGCTTGCAATAGGCAATGTTGCGCAGGCTGCGGCTTTCCTCCCGGTGAAGGTGCGCGGCAGTTGCGAGGGTAGAGCCCAAGGAGGCACGGACCCCGTCGACACGCTGCCTGAGGCCAAACGGGGCCCCGCAAACGAACAGCATGAGGCTCACACGCTGCACTTCAAGCGGGTTCCTGAGAGCGTTCCACGTGTGCGACGCACACGGCGCGCGGAAGATGATCACGTCAGATGTGTTCACCGACCTCCCCGTCACGTCGATCAGATCTCCGTCGTCGCGTATCGGCCTGCCCATCATGCACCTAACAGAGTGAAGCTATCGAGTCTACCACGAAAGTGGCTTGATGCCAGCAGTCCAGTAAGATGGCGGTTGCCTTCCTGCGACCGCTGTCACTCCCGCAAAGATCCGCCTCATCATGCAAGCCACACCTCTCAGTACACCGCCCGCCTCGCGTGGCGCACCGCCACAAGCGCGTTGCCAGAATGGCGCTGGGGGTGGCTGGTGGCAGCTTGCAGGGCGCCACTGTGGCGGGCGGTATCGTGTTGACAGCGCTGGCGAAGCTACTGAGCACGGTGGGCCTCGGTGTACTCGCGGCAAAGCGCGGCATTTTGGATTCGGCCACGTTAGCAGCGTTATCTCGTCTGGTGTACAACGTCTTGTTACCGGCGCTTTTGTTCTCAAACGTGCTTACGACGTTTCGTAGCGGCGTTTCAAAGCAACTGGCGCTGATGCCTTTGGCGGCGGTGGCCCAGATTGTGACGGGCTTGTTGTTCTCGCTGCTTATGGCGAGAGTTTTGAAGTTGACTCGTCGGGAACGATCGCTGTTTTACGTGTGTGCGTCGTTTGGAAACTCCTCTGCCATGCCGTTGTTGTTGTGTTCATCGCTGTTTTCGGGTGCCAAACAGGTGGGGAGTATCTCTGCCGTGTCATTTTTTTTGTTGGGCTGGTCACCGTTATTCTGGTCCATCGGCTTTCAGGTGCTAGATGCTATGCCATCCGCCTCTGCTCAGGCGCAAGATGAGAAGAAGAGCGCAATGTCCATTACACAGTTTTTGAAGAAGTTGGTAACGCCGCCACTAGTCGCAAGTATGAGCGCATTGCTCATCGGGTTGAACCCGTTTCTGCGCGGACTTGTGTTGCGAACTCCAATTCCAGGCGCGTTACAAACGTTGGGATCAGGCTATGGAGCCGCAGCCGTGCTGGTTCTAGCCGGCTCTCTAGCACGCGAGACTCCCAAAGAGTCGTCTACATCGTCGTCTGCTCTGCGCATCGGTCGTCTGTCGTTGGGGCTTTCGTTGTGTCGGTTTGTTTTGCTGCCTTTGGTTGTGTTCTTCAGCGTTCTGCGACTGCGAATTGATGACTCGTTCGTGAGATTTGCCATTCTGCTGCAGAGCGTCATGCCGTGCGCGCAGAACGTGACGGTGATGCTGACGTTGCAGAATCGGCCGAATGCGGCGGCGGTGGCGGCTCGATTGCTGTTGGCGGTTTATGTGATAGGCGTCGTGCCCATTGCTTTGGGGCTGACGCTTTTTCTCGCCGCTTCGGGACTTTGAGCGTGAGCCACATGCCACTGGTTGTAACCCAAGAGAGGGAACAAGATTTTGGCCTTGCAGCGGCAGGCAGGCCGACTTTGGATGTGGCGGCGTTCATTTTGTACTCCAGATTGCAACGAACGACTTAGCGTAGGCAATGTACAGACGAGCACTTCATGCTTGCTGCCTGCCGGTGGAGATGCTCTTAGAGCATCTCCACCGACGATAGTGTCATGCGTTTAACTGCAGAAGCATGTAACGTCTGCCGTGAGGTAAAATGCATCTCGGAAGTCGAAGACGTAAAGACGGAAAGAATGAAACACGGCAGAACTTGTCCAGAACCGTCAAAACAAAAATACGCTCGACTCTTCATACACGTGGTGTGCAAACCGGAAACGAGAGGAGCACCGCCTCGCAGCTCTCGACACAACACGACGCGTCGTAGCACATCCAACACGCCGTAGATAAGCGTGAGCCGTCGGCATTCAGATGCCCGCGCCACTCGACAGACCGCCCGCAAAGCTCCAGCTCCAAAAGATATGGCGCTCGTGGCAGCGTCTCGTGCAAAAGGGCGTGCCATACAACAACCGGCGCATCTCACTCTCCCGCGTCTTCGCAATATGGGCACTCATACTCGTCACAGTGCACGTAATCAACGTCTTGCTCCGTCTATCAAGTCCGCAACGCGCCGCCCATTCGTACAGAACCAGGGCTTCGTTCGCCACTGACACACACTTCTGGCACGGCCGACACTTGATCTTCTGCGTTTCTCCCGGACGATCGGGGTCAAAGTACCTGCGAAACGTTCTTGATGTCGCGCAGAATGTCATTGCAAAACATGAACCGGAGCCTAAGATGACTGGCTCCTATCTGCAACGGGTCATTCTACAAGGCATGAGAAAAGAAACGTTTGAAGAACGAGCCAAGATAAAGCTCGCCGCCATTCGACAAGCTATAGAGGCTACTGCGCCGAATGTTGCCTATGCGGAGACGAGTCATATGTTTGTCAAGACATTTGCAGACGTTGTTTTACATCACTTGGCAGACAGCGCCAACATCTCCGTCGTCATTCTGCACAGACCTGCCAGAGATTCAATATGGTCGCAACTGCGTTTAGGATGGTTTTCACCTGCTCACTCGGGCAAGAACGTATGGTACTACGATATCAACGACGTTCACGACAGTGAACGCCATGTCTCGTATTCCACAAATTCATCCAATCCAATCGATTCTCTGATCGGATACAATTCCGATGTATTACAACGCGGCCTCGAACTCAAGAGACTGATTGAGAACAAGCATCGGGAAGGAGTGTGGAACAACGTTCATGTCATTGAAACTTGGCTTCAATATGTTTCTGATGCTGAAAATGGTGTCCAACACTTTCTCTCCTCCTTAGGGCTGAAGACCGATCTGCATAGACTGGCGCAACTCAAGACGTTGGATATCAATGCCAGAGATGTCAAGAAGGACAAGTTCGTCACAAAGGCAACCATTGATGATGTAGATGCACGAATTCAATACATGCTCAACAAGTTACCGTTGCCACGACAAGCCCTACAAGGACCCGTATAACAGATAACGCATCGTTACTTTTCTAACAATTTACCTGCTTTCTTCACCGTAACTCCTCACACGCCAACTAACCATACCTGCCGCAATGATACTGAGAGTACACACTCGTTCCGCCTCGACCTCGCACCTTGAGTGTAGACTTATCAGTCCTGCTTGACAACGCTCTCAACGGCATCCTTGATTGCATCAGCAACATAATCAACCGTATCTTCCGTCAGACCTGCCATCGACACTCGTCCATTACCGGTCATATAGATGTGATATTTTTCTCTCATGAACGCAACTTGCTGACTCGTCAATCCCGTAAAACTGAACATACCAATTTGATTCACGATGTGATCCCAGTTCCCAGGTGCCCCATTCTTGTTCAACGCGTCTCTCAATCGAGTCCTCATCGTCTGAATACGCGCCGACATCTTCTCCAACTCCATTTCCCACTGTCGGAAAGACTCCTTGTCGGACATTATTGCGGCCGCGATACGAGCTCCGTGTAACGGAGGGTTGCTGTACATGGCACGGATCAACTGCTTTAGCTGACTTCTGACTGCAGTGACTGGTTCTGATGATGACAGTATTACGTTGAGTGCTCCAACGCGTTCGCCATACATTCCCATGTTCTTCGCGTACGATTGAGCGACAAACATGTCAATCCCAGACTCCACAAACAGTCTAGTAGACCAGGCATCAGTGTCCAGGTTCCCGGAAGCAAAGCCTTGATAGGCGTTATCAAAGAATGGAACAAGTTTCTTCGATTTGACGACTTCAAGAATGCGTTGCCAGTCAGCTTTTGAAGGGTCCGCACCTGTGGGATTATGAGCGCATCCATGGAACACAACGATGGATCCTTCGATTGCAGTGCTCAAATCTTGTAACAGTCCTTCAATGTCAACTGCTCGAGTGTGGGGTTCAAAGTAGCGATAGTTTTTGGTTGGAGGTAATCCAGCTTGTGGAACCACATTTCGATGATTCGACCACGTTGGGTTCGGAATATACACGAGACGGGTTCCGATAAAATTGGCTATGAACGCAAAGCCAACCCGAAGTGCCCCGGTACCTGAGAGAGCCTGTACGGTGACGACACGGTCCTCTTTGAGAGCGCTGCTATCATGACCGAGTATAAGCCGTGCGGAATGATAGTTGAAATTCGTCAAACCGTCTTGTGGCAAGTATTCATGAGTAGTTGAAGGATCGTTTGCAAACTGTTGTTCAAAGTGCTTTACGATTGGTAGTACGTAAGGCGAGCCATCATCCGTACGGTATGCACCGACTCCAAGGTTTACTTTCTTTGGGGAGGGGTCTGCTCGATATGCAGCAGATATAGAGAGGATGGGATCTGGTGGGGCCTCGGGCACGGTTTCAAAGATAGAGCTGGACATTTCGGTCTTTGATACCTGATAGTTGGATAGCCAGATGCTTGTGAAGGGGATCCGTGTTCCACGGAGGCGGATAAGGAAAATCAAACTTGTTTATTCGTTCTGCGCGACGAAAGAGATCAGGTATCGACGCAGTGACGATGAAAAACCCCATCTTCTCCGGTTATCAGTGCTGGGGATAGTGAGGGCATTCCATGTGAATCGAACATTGTCTGAGATTCACAACGTGTGCTGAACGTGTGAATCAATGCTCCGTATGATGGGCACTTCTCATTCGTGGTTTTAGAGGTCTTATTTTTTCGAACATTGCGGTCACATCTCAGCTCAAGATTTGCTGACAGCGAGGAAGATCATCGTATCATATGCAGCAGATCACATGACCTAGGAGTTCCACATTAAAGAAGAAGAGATGACCTAGTAGGCACTAGGAGAATGATTCTCTATTCTCTATTCTCAGAGGATTTGGTAATGAGGCTTCTCGTACATCGTTAATGCCGCGTCCGTGGACCTGAAATACTCCGCCTTTCAACCCTCATGAACAAAAGGAATGTGACTTCGTATCCCTTCGATTCCAGACCCTTCGCTTCCATGGCTAGTAGAGCAGCAACGGAAATGGAATTCACAGAGCCGAGTCGCTGCAAACGATATCGTCGCCGCTCATAGCATGACCGACGCATTTTGCGGGTTCGCGGAGGAGCACGATGCCGTCGCTTTCGTCGGAAAGAAATGGCCCACACCATAATAAATGACCCGGGTTTCGAGGCCCGAATACACTCACTACTTGTACCGTTTGTTACAGTTGCGGATATTGCTATGTAGTTTGCTGTGCGTGAGGGATGCTTTTTGCTTAACCGGGTAATGATATCACTGGAGTGGTGGTTTGCCTCCCAAGGCTTTTTGCATTGTACTTGGACGTTGATGGCAACGATCGAGACGCGCTCCGCAATTCGTTTATCTTTTTGCTTTCGTCAACTGCATTGATCTTTCTCACTGTGGATGTGTGTGTGTGTTCGGTTTCGGGCTTTGTGACAAAAGTCGGTATAACCTTATATTAGGCACTCGTAAACGTTCTGGTTAGGGATACTTTGAAGCAGAACAAAAACGGTAGGGTCTGAGTGAGAACATGATCAACGGCTAAGTGTATTCGTTCCCCGAGGGAACGAATACACGTCACTTTAAGCCGTTGATCATAATCCCGCTTGGTACGAAGGCTCTCGGTCTCTGTTATATATATTCTCCACAGGCTATGGAGATATATATAAAAAAGACAGATACCTTTAGTACCAAGCCTTAGTAACCAAGGGTAGGTGGCAATCACTCGCTTCAAAGGTCTTCAAAACCAGGTTCGTTACGTCGGTAGGTGGTACATATATCAAAAAAGTTAGTTTGCCGAAAACACTTTACCGGCCCCGGAAGGGCCATGCTCGAAATGTCGGGTAATGATTGCTCTCTCTATCACACAGGAAACCTCAATCTCCAGCCTCCCTGACTTTCACCGTAGAATTGTTGCGGGTATTCTGTACCCTCAGCTTCTCGACAAAAACATTGAGCACAGCAATATCAGCGGGATTAACTCCTCCGATACGAGCTGCCTGTCCAAGTGTTTCCGGACGAATCTTCGACAACTTTTCCCTCGCCTCAAGTCTCAATCCATTGACAGAAGAATAATCAATGTCAGGTAATCGCTTTGAAAACGCTTTCTTCGTCTTTTCAATTTCGTCAAACTGTCGCTTGATATATCCTTCATACTTGACTTCAGTCTCCACACGTTCTCTTTCATATGCGTTTTGAAGCTGTCCATCTAGTCCTGTTTGTTGTAGACGACTGTAGCTAAGCGCTGGTTGTTTGAGCAGGTCCGCGAGGGTGGAGCTTTGCTTTATCGATGCTCCAATCTTGCGAAGCTTTTCTGCATCCTCGCTGCTTCCAGATACACGCGTGTGATATAGGCGCCTCATCTCACGCTCTATCCGTTGTGATTTCTCTTCGAATATCTTCCATCGGTATTCGTCAATCATTCCAATCGATCTACCCAGCGGCGTCATGCGACTATCTGCATTGTCCGCTCTCAAAATTAGGCGATACTCTGAGCGCGATGTGAGCACGCGGTATGGCTCTCTCAATGGTTTTGTGCAAAGGTCATCAATCATTGTGCCAATGAACGAACTTTCCCTCGACAACGAAATCATGTCCATTCCAAGCGCCCGCCTCGCGGCATTAATGCCAGCAATAAGCCCTTGCGAAGCAGCTTCCTCGTAACCAGTGGTACCGCATACTTGTCCCGCAAAGTATAACCCATCGACATTCTTGCTCATCAAGGTAGTATGCAACTGGGTCGCAGGGATATAATCGTAGTCAACACTATACGCTGGACGCACCATGGTAGCGCTTTCCAATCCCGGAATGGTGCGCAGAACTTCAAGTTGGACATCTTCTGGGAGACCAGTGCTAAACCCCTGTATATAAAGCTCCGGAATGGTCCGACCTTCGGGTTCAATAAAGATCTGATGCGAAAGTTTATCGGAAAATCGAACAATCTTGTCCTCTATACTGGGGCAATACCGAGGTCCGGTAGATTCCATAAAGCCGCCGTACTTGGGCGTGAGATGCAGACTTTGCTGGATCATTTGATGGGTGCAGGGTGAGGTTCGCGTGAGATAGCAGGGCATTGTTTCTCGTGGATTCCATTCGGATGGGTCAAAACTGAACCAATGATCGTGTTCATCAGAGGGCTGCGGCTCCATTACAGAGTAGTTGACGGACCGAGAGTCAATTCGAGGTGGTGTACCAGTCTTCAATCTTCCGGTCTCAAAACCCAGGTCGGCTAGAGTCTGTGTGAGCCCAAGGGCCGGAAGTTCGCCAGCGCGACCAGCAGGCATGCTGCGGGCGCCGACCCAAATGGTACCCTGCAAGAAGGTTCCTGTGGTAATGACCACGCTTTTTGTTCGAAAGGCGGCACCGAAGAAGGTGGTGACGCCGACGATGTCATCATTATCACCCATGACGAGGTCATGCACCATGCCTTCTCTGATGTCAAGAAATGGAGTGGACGCACGCTGGTTTAACACATGAGTCATCATCTGCGAATACTCTCTCTTGTCTGTCTGTGCGCGCAAGGCCCACACCGCAGGACCCTTTGAGCGGTTTAAAATGCGGCGTTGCAAATATGTTCTATCGGCAATACGTCCAATCCAGCCGCCCAAGGCGTCGGTCTCATGTACCAAGGTAGACTTCGCCGGACCACCGACGGCAGGGTTACAAGGCTGCCAGGCAATCTTATCGAGGTTCATGGTAAGCAGGAGGGTCCTCGCGGAGAGCTTCGAAGCAGCTAGAGCAGCTTCACAGCCGGAATGTCCGGCACCGATAACAATCACATCGTAGCTGGTTGGATGCCAGTTTATCTGACGCTGCGACTGGCGAAGCAGTGCTGTCGGACGCGGCTTCCGCCTGCGCGGGGCGGACGAGACCGGACGCCGGGAGGATGCGAGAGAGAGGTGGCGCGGGCTTCGATGCAACGGAAGGGGCGAAATGAAGGACGTCATGTCTCGCAGAATGGGTCGCGCCATGCGAAGCAGCCGGCCTCGGAGGCCGCGCCCCCGGTTCGTGCTCTACATTTTTGAGATGCGATTTGATCCGAGAAGCTCAATTTGCAAATGCGAAAAGAAATTACAAGTCGCTGGCTTACAGAGTATCTCAATCCTGTGCACCTATATAATAATATCTACCACGTGCTTCATATCTATCGATACTCCCCACAACCTCAACGGCAATTATAATCTTCACATTGCGTCGACTGCGTCTCGTACCTCCATCTTCTTCCCGGCGGTTGATGGCAATGGCCCAAGGGGCCGAAGCGCGTCATGTTATGCAGCAGCATGAGGATTTGGCTGTGCTGAACAACGCGCATGTGATCGGGCGGGAAACTTGCTCCAGCTGAACCGGATAGCTTCACTACATGTAGTGTGGATGATCACCGCAAACTATTGGTAGACTTGGGTCAGGTAGACGGTATCTATAAAGTTTTTAACTTCAAGCAAAGACCTAATCTTGCTATCGTACCGTCGTACCTTCGAAAGATATTTGACTTCGAATCGGTCTGCTCTTGGCTGTGTTGCCGCCAGCGCTAATAATGAAAAAACAACGCTGCGCAGATTCACGCGCAAAATTCCATTTGATTGGCTCCATGAGGAAGTTTATTGCAAATGAGATGTCTTCTGAACGAATTGGCGTTACCAACGGCAGTTCACCGCTACTGTACAGTCAATACTGTTGCAAGCACAGTTATCATAAGGTGGTAATACGTGAATGCTGTACAATCAACGCCAGGGGTATCTAAGGATAGATACCCTTCTTGCGTCTCTCACAAAACGCGTAAATAAAGGCCTCATTCATTCATTCATTCATCATCATCATACCCCGCTTCGCGTAAACCCATATCTCAAATCTGGTAAGCCACCCCGCCGCCGTCGTCCGTGCCCCCTTCACAGAGAGCGTTCGACCTTGCGAACATGACGCTTCGCGAGCGTATACGTCGAAGTCAAGTGCAGAGCCGCGTGTCGAAAAAACGACCCGCTCGTCGTACAGTCGCTACAGCCCCTTTACTTGCTGCTTTATTCACGCTACCTCTTCTAACATTTCTCGCGCCGTCTGGTGTACTGCCGTCATCTTCTCCTCGCTCACGCCATTCTGCAGAGCATCCTCACTCTCTACATGAGTCTTCAACTCCACAACGTTTTCTCAGATGGCATGATACTACACCGCTGCCACTTGAACACCCCAGACTTTCCAACCATTCCTTGGCAGCTGTTCGTCATCAGATGCCTTCTGACAATCGTCCATCGCTTCATGCTGTTTTCGTCTGTCAGACCCCGTGCTGTGCTAAATTGCTCAATTCTTCATTGCGCGCACTCGTTCGACAGACCTTTGTCCCCTCTGTATTAACCATCGTCCACGCATGTGCATCGTCTGCTCAGTCTACTTTGCTTCACGACGTGCGAAGAGCAATAGCGGATGAGACAGAAGTATCCACAAGTTATGCTTTACGACCGGAACTTACTACGCATTCTTGTCCGACGCGTAACTATGCCAGCTGTGTTCTATCATATCTCGCGAGGGCTGGTCAGCGAGACGATGGGTTTGGGGTGCTGCTCGATGAAGGTGTCATCTTTGAGCCTACTGCTATGGAAAAGGCATATATCTCTTTACTGCATCGCTCCGACACCTTTGCCATTCGAATGCTATCATATAACTATCACTCACTCTTGAAATCATACCAACAGGAAGATCCCCTTCTCGTGCGCCGTGTACTTCCCCGAAATGTTACTTCGGAATCACACGCCATTGTTCCCTTTCCTCTATTCTACAGCATCTCGTCATATCAACGAGCTGTAACGCAGTCGTATCATATACAATCCTCATTCGCAAAATGGGCACCTCTTGTATCAATTCTTTCCCATTCGTCATTGCTACGCGAAGCTCTTTTCACCCGCACTCACAGACACACAACTCTATCACTGGATCTTTTCCCCAAGTCATCGATTTTGCTACCGGCTCATCTACACTCCGAATTGGCGTTCTACAAATGGTCAGCGCGGAACGAGGAGTCGGAAATGTACCGATATGATGTGTTCGACATGTCCAACTCGTTCGCAACTCTTGATTTATCGCCGATCCCATTCTGGCCGATTGAGAATCGCAAGGAACATCACATCATGTTCCTACTCCCATGGATGCAAATGGGAGGAAGCGAGAAATGTATACTGGACATTGCTCAGAAAGCGCTGTCACTGGACTGGCACATCACATTTGTGCTGACGATGCCGTTCTGGGCGGAGGATTCTCTTGGGGAGATGTCATTGCAACATCAGTGGCTGGATCGCGCGCTACAACTGACCCCCGACACTTTTGATCTGTTACAGCTAGCTCCACATCAACATTCGTCACGGCTACTTCGTCACCTGCTGGCATCTCGTCGACCGGACTTTGTGTTGATGGCAAATTCACGGTGGGCGTACTCGCATGCGTCGTTGATCAATGCGGTGGTTCCGAATGCAGTGGTTGCGGACTACAACCACATGATACACATGAGCTGGGAGGGGGGTGGGATGCCTCGATTTGGGGCGAATCAGACACGGAGCTTTGACATCCATTTGACGGCTTCCCACGACGTGGAGAATTCGATGCGAAAGTGGATTGCACCTGAGGTGCTGGCGAATAACCGACAAAAAGTGCGCACATGTTATATCGGTACGGACCCTGACCTACTTTACAGCGGGGAAGAACGGACGAGTGTTCGTTCGAGAATGCGAGCGGAGCTTGGGATATCGGAGGAATCGACGGTTGTTTTGTATGCGGGGCGATTCATCGTTGAGAAAGGTATCGATATCGTGGCAGATATTGCGAGGATTGCTGCGAATGATGCGGAGCTGGGGGCGAGGTTGACATTTTTGTTTGTGGGAAGCGGACCGGAGTTGGAGAGGCTAGAATCGCTTCCTGAGCTTGGAGCGGATGGAAATCGTGTGGTGATTGTTAAACCTCCAGCGTATGGGCTTGGGGAGATGAGGAAGTACTATGCGATGTCGGACATCTTCCTGCTACCGTCAGTTAACGAGGGAATTGCGTTGGTTTTGTACGAAGCGATGGCTTCTGGGATGCTTGTGATGTCGACAGATGTCGGGGGCCAACGGGAACTGATCACGAATGAGACTGGTGTGCTGTTGACAAACTACCAGAGTTATTCGAAGATGCTTAACCACACTGTGATGAGGCTGCAAGAAGTTCTTGAGCACCCGAAGAGGTACACGAATGTGATAGATGCAGGGACGCGTCTTGTGCGGAACAAGTTCACGACGAAGCGGTTTGGGGAATGTGTGGTTCGCAATCTGAAGGAGGTTCAGCGAAGAAAGGAAAAGCAAAACTTGTTGTCGCGGGAGCACTGGGAAGATATGGACGTGATTGAGAAGCGAGTGGACGATGTATCGGATCATGTCTTAGACGGGGTGGCGGTGGAGCGATTCCATGGGCTGTACAACCGTGATCGTGTTGAACGTTCCCTTGAGGGATTTATGACAATTGGGGTGAAGACGTACGTGTGTGACGAGACCATAGTACGTCAAGTGGAAAACCTTGTTCGTTCGATCCGCGTACACTATCCGAGAATACGAGTTATCCTGGCCAATGATGGGCCGATGTCTTTAGGCAACGAGAAGTTCCTGCAAGAGGATCCGTTCACAGAGGAGCATGTATTGCCGGCGGACAGTGGCATATCGTACGGACGGAACCATATGGTGAATGCGACAGTTTCGCGGTACTTTCTACTGCTGGATGACGATCATGTGTTTGACGACACAACTAACTTGACTGTGTTGTTGAATGGTATTCATAAGGATGATTTCGACATTGTCGGAATACGCGTCAGAAATCTACCGGGAATCGACGAGTTGGAGCGGATTGGCATTCTCATACCACGGTATGTGGCAAACATTACAAGGTTTGAAGACCGAGAAGTGACTCTTTGCGTATGGAACGAAAACGATGGTCCGAGTGTGTACGGTATCATGCATCCATTCCAAGTCGATGTGCTTCACAACGCGTTTGTGGCGGGAGTGGATGTGTTGCGGAAACATGGGTGGAGAAACGAACTGAAAGTGAACGAACACATGACGTTTTTCCTCGACGCAAAAGACGCTGGCATTAAGGTTGGATACCTCCCGAGCGTGTTTGTTCACCATAGAGCAAGAGATTATTCAGATTGTTACTTTAACGTGCGTTTCCGGGAGGACAAATATGCCGAACTTCTGCCGTACACGGACCAATTCTTATGGGATATCGAATGTCAACGCAAGTTTCCTGGGCGGATTAGAGAGCACATAATTGAGCGAGAGCTGGCAGATTAGATCTTGTAGGTGATGCTCGACGACGCATATATGTAAATATGAACCAACAACGACGTGAAGGAAGCCGCCTTTTCGCTTGACTCTGCACATAGGCCATTATCATCTGTCATGTAAAGTGAAGTTTTCGAAAACACTGTCAGGATATAGAGTTACTACGCAAAGGACCACCATGCAAGGGTAAATGATCCAGCTCAAAATGTTCAGGTCGTCGACGTGACAATGCTAGGCTGCCTGGGTTAGAGGGCTAACAACGCGCACAAGTCTTTTTATAAACCTGTAGAACTCCAATGGCCGACAGTTCGATTCTTCGTCAATGACTTCGAGACGCATTATCGCACGCTGCTGACCTTCCAAAGGTCTATCCTACTCTTCAATACCCCCCATTCCACGTAATCTCTTCCATAGATCGTTCCAACACACTACCATCCTGTGACTCGCCGGCTCAAGTCCCGTGCCGCTTTCCGCACATCTGCATGACACGCGGAGAACGACTGCGTCGAGCGCCAGGTGCAGCGCGCTTTCCGAAGAAGGCGCCAGTTCGATTACGTATTGTGCACTCTGCGCTGTTCTTCGCGACTTTCGGCCTGCTTCTCCTTGTGTTGCTCGCCCCCTCCACGCGGTTACCCGACGCCCGTATCTATGATCAACCGCAAAGCGTTGGGCCGCCTCTGAACCATCCTCAAGGGCTTTCTCACCCTCTGAGATGGAAGCCAAACTCCTTTGATGTTGAGTCTCCGCGGTTGTCAAATCAATCGTTGGTGGCGGTGCGTCGTCAAATGCCTCGTGAGAATCGTCCCACTGTACATGCCGTATTTGTGTGTCAGACACCATGCTGCGCTCAATTGCTAAATGCTTCCTTGCGTGCGCTTGTTCGACAAACATTTGTTCCGACTTCTTTAACAATCATACATTCGTGCTCAGGACCGTCTAACTCAAGGTTCATCGACAACGTTCGCAGCGCACTTGCAGATGACACAGTAGTTCCCACGAGTCTTTCGCAAAGACCGGAGTTTGTCCCTTATCGATGTCCACTGCATAGCTATGCAAATTGTGTGTTAGCATATCTTGCCCGAGATGAACATGCCGAGGACTCGTTCGGTGTACTCTTAGATGAAGGTGTCATCTTTGAACCTACTGCTATGGAAAAGGCATATCTCTCTTTACTGCATCGCTCCGACACCTTTGCCATTCGAATGCTATCATATAACTATCACTCACTCTTGAAATCATACCAACAGGAAGATCCCCTTCTCGTGCGCCGTGTACTTCCCCGAAATGTTACTTCGGAATCACACGCCATTGTTCCCTTTCCTCTATTCTACAGCATCTCGTCATATCAACGAGCTGTAACGCAGTCGTATCATATACAATCCTCATTCGCAAAATGGGCACCTCTTGTATCAATTCTTTCCCATTCGTCATTGCTACGCGAAGCTCTTTTCACCCGCACTCACAGACACACAACTCTATCACTGGATCTTTTCCCCAAGTCATCGATTTTGCTACCGGCTCATCTACACTCCGAATTGGCGTTCTACAAATGGTCAGCGCGGAACGAGGAGTCGGAAATGTACCGATATGATGTGTTCGACATGTCCAACTCGTTCGCAACTCTTGATTTATCGCCGATCCCATTCTGGCCGATTGAGAATCGCAAGGAACATCACATCATGTTCCTACTCCCATGGATGCAAATGGGAGGAAGCGAGAAATGTATACTGGACATTGCTCAGAAAGCGCTGTCACTGGACTGGCACATCACATTTGTGCTGACGATGCCGTTCTGGGCGGAGGATTCTCTTGGGGAGATGTCATTGCAACATCAGTGGCTGGATCGCGCGCTACAACTGACCCCCGACACTTTTGATCTGTTACAGCTAGCTCCACATCAACATTCGTCACGGCTACTTCGTCACCTGCTGGCATCTCGTCGACCGGACTTTGTGTTGATGGCAAATTCACGGTGGGCGTACTCGCATGCGTCGTTGATCAATGCGGTGGTTCCGAATGCAGTGGTTGCGGACTACAACCACATGATACACATGAGCTGGGAGGGGGGTGGGATGCCTCGATTTGGGGCGAATCAGACACGGAGCTTTGACATCCATTTGACGGCTTCCCACGACGTGGAGAATTCGATGCGAAAGTGGATTGCACCTGAGGTGCTGGCGAATAACCGACAAAAAGTGCGCACATGTTATATCGGTACGGACCCTGACCTACTTTACAGCGGGGAAGAACGGACGAGTGTTCGTTCGAGAATGCGAGCGGAGCTTGGGATATCGGAGGAATCGACGGTTGTTTTGTATGCGGGGCGATTCATCGTTGAGAAAGGTATCGATATCGTGGCAGATATTGCGAGGATTGCTGCGAATGATGCGGAGCTGGGGGCGAGGTTGACATTTTTGTTTGTGGGAAGCGGACCGGAGTTGGAGAGGCTAGAATCGCTTCCTGAGCTTGGAGCGGATGGAAATCGTGTGGTGATTGTTAAACCTCCAGCGTATGGGCTTGGGGAGATGAGGAAGTACTATGCGATGTCGGACATCTTCCTGCTACCGTCAGTTAACGAGGGAATTGCGTTGGTTTTGTACGAAGCGATGGCTTCTGGGATGCTTGTGATGTCGACAGATGTCGGGGGCCAACGGGAACTGATCACGAATGAGACTGGTGTGCTGTTGACAAACTACCAGAGTTATTCGAAGATGCTTAACCACACTGTGATGAGGCTGCAAGAAGTTCTTGAGCACCCGAAGAGGTACACGAATGTGATAGATGCAGGGACGCGTCTTGTGCGGAACAAGTTCACGACGAAGCGGTTTGGGGAATGTGTGGTTCGCAATCTGAAGGAGGTTCAGCGAAGAAAGGAAAAGCAAAACTTGTTGTCGCGGGAGCACTGGGAAGATATGGACGTGATTGAGAAGCGAGTGGACGATGTATCGGATCATGTCTTAGACGGGGTGGCGGTGGAGCGATTCCATGGGCTGTACAACCGTGATCGTGTTGAACGTTCCCTTGAGGGATTTATGACAATTGGGGTGAAGACGTACGTGTGTGACGAGACCATAGTACGTCAAGTGGAAAACCTTGTTCGTTCGATCCGCGTACACTATCCGAGAATACGAGTTATCCTGGCCAATGATGGGCCGATGTCTTTAGGCAACGAGAAGTTCCTGCAAGAGGATCCGTTCACAGAGGAGCATGTATTGCCGGCGGACAGTGGCATATCGTACGGACGGAACCATATGGTGAATGCGACAGTTTCGCGGTACTTTCTACTGCTGGATGACGATCATGTGTTTGGCGACACAACGATCTTAATCGCTTTATTGAATGGGGTGCATAAGGCGGGTTATGACCTCGTTGGGATGCGTTTGAAAAGCGTCGTTGAAGATGATGTGGTTATTCTGCAGCAAGTGGGAAATATCACCCGCTTCAAAGAACGGGAACTAACACTATGTATGTGGGACGAGAATTTTGGTCCCGAAAGCTTTGAGGATAATGCACATCCCTTTGCAGTCGATATATTGCACAATGCATTTATAGCCAACGTGGATGTATTGCGCAAGCATGGTTGGAGAAATGATCTAAAGGTGCACGAACGTATTGCTTTCTTCATCGACGCGAAGAAGGCTAATATCAAGATCGGTTATCTCCCGAGCGTTTCGGTCTATCACAGAGCACAAGAACGCTTTGCGTGTCGCTCCAAACTCTTTGACGTGTTTGATTCTAGTTCGCTCCCTTATGAGGAAAAGATAAGCTTTGACACAAAATGTGGGGAAAGCTTTCCCAGATGGATTCGGCAGCATGGTTTACAACAATAACGAGCGGGGTAAATCGTACAGCACGACCTATTGACGAGACTCACGTGCATGTATCGAGGTGGATGAGTCTCGAGAGAAGACGCTTCTTTTAGGAAGCAGCAGTACTCAAGTGACGAGTAGTTGGTCGAACACAGAACTGAAAATTCAGTGTGTGTCGTCAAAACACTCCCAAGTACCCAACCAGAAATGATTTACAACACGGTCAAGAGAAACAGGTCAGTGGTTATAGCGTTGATCTGAATCAGAAAGTAAGAGATCAACGCTGCTTGATCTGTGGAACTAACATGCTTGAAAGGACCGCCAAGGTTGGTATCAGATGCTCTAATGTCGCAGAGGTAGCGGAGCTGAGTTCTGACTTGAAAAAGGTGTGTATGAAGCTTGGACGTGACAATATCATGGATCAATTGGAATTGGACTAAAGCGTTCGCACATGATGATCGGATTGAAGATAGGACAGAAAAACTGACAGGCAGAAACAGAATGGAAGCTTGATCATTGTTGGTTAAACACAATCGAAAGTATTTTAACAGTGGTTGCAAGTTTCTGAAGCCAACGGATGTGTCCAAGGATGGGTCGCGTTTGCGTCATTTAGTCCAAATAGAAAAAGACTAGGGCAGCTTTTGCAAGAAGTGAGGAGTAAACTCGATGAAAAGTTTAAATACGTTGGTGTCTCTATGACGTGGGCCCTATTCAACAGGTTTTTCGAGTAATTGGGATTGCGCGTCATCTGTTGTGGTGCGTGCGACTCCGTGTTGAGCTTGGTCGTTTTGTGAGCCACCAAAACCTTGTAACTCGAGAGTAAGGTACAGCGCCTGTGGGTCATTAGTGGTTGGCGTTAGCAAAAACCTTGCTCTTTCAATCTCTACCGGTGTGCCCACGGGTAGACCTTTGACGGCAGTCGAAGGGATGACGGCTCGCAATGTGCGTGGAGCAGAGCCTGAATTGCTGACAAGAGCCTCAATGTTGCTCCTAGCCTGTGCGAGGTCGAGTTCTAATTGGCGTGCACGAAGCACCTCCAGCGCTAGAGCGACCTTGTCCGCTGTAGTCAAAGCCGGTGTCCGACTCTCAAGCGCGTTGTGCACGGCTTTTTGCAGCTCAGAATATGGGGAGGAGGCGGGTGGGATGGGGGAAGAAGCGGAAGGCATAACGGTTTCGCGGGGGGTTTGTAGCTTTTGCGAAGGAAGGGGAGATGTGTTGGCATCTAATCTGGGGCGCTTGTGTGGCAGCGGGGCAGATTCGGAGGTGGCAGGGCCGCCGTAAGGGGGGGGATTTGTATCGTCGCGCTTCTCAGCGCTGAGCATCATTGCGAGGTCCATGTCGGCAGATGCGCAGAGTTGCACGAGAGAAGAAGCAGCTTATGAGGTGGGAACACGCACAGGAGCATCTGCAACCGACTGAGCGGTGTATTTGAGACAGTGACGCTGGTGGCAGACGGTGCCAGGCGAGTGCGAAGTCGGAAGGCGGGGGGTTTTGGTTGCTGGGATGGAAGAAAGGAACGGCAGCTCGGCTGACGTTGGGTTGCAATGCTGGGTGACGCAATGGCTGGAAGCGAAGGGGAGGGGAAGGGAGGAGGGAACGACGAAGGAGGGGCGGAAGGGGGGGTCGGCGCGAGTAGGGGCTGGCGCGTGCGGGGGATACGCAAGCGTTACGTGCGCAGTGTAATGCGTGGGGATAGATGCATCGTTTAGCGCGTTTTGGCGCATTTCGAGTGCCGAGTGCTGTCGTCAGGCACCAGTCCGAAACACACGTCGCGCAACCTTTTGAATTGAGCGGCCTACGCTCTGTCTACGGAGGTAGATAAGCTACTGCACCAACTGCTCGAAGGAAGCATCCGATTTCCGGTAGTGGCACAGGAGCCGGAGGCGGAATTTCGCCATGCGAATGTCCAGTAGTTCCAGCACCTTGGCCCTTTCAGGAGTGAGTACATCGCCTTTGTTGCAAACGGTGAAGTCCTGAAGCAATGTGATGACGCCCTTTTTCAGGCCAACGGGTAATTCAATCTGCCTCAGATTTTGCTCCTGGCTCGGAGCAAAGCGTTCCAATGGACCTGCGTTCAGGTGCACCTGTTCCGTTGCAACGAAGCCGCTTCTGGCAAATTCATCTTCACAGTACGAGCTGAAGAATTTGAGCACTTTAGCATGGTCACGGTTTGTAAACAGAAGGCCTACGTTGCCCACGAGCTGTTTTGATAGCTCGCGCAGCCCGTCGGCGTACTCCTCCTCCGGCGAACGACCCAGTGCTATTTGCGCGATTTTTTTCCGTCCAAAGAAGAAGGTGGAGTCGTTCCACGAGCTGCGCAACTGCTTGAGCTTGGCGTTGCGCATGTTGTCGGTCGAAAACACGTAGATGTGTTCGTACTGATCGATATCGCTGCGGATAGCTTCCAAGAGTTCCTGCTTCTTCTTTTTACCGATGACGTGCTTGCGCGTCTTTGTGAGCGCCACCACTCTCTCTCTCTTCGACCGTCCCATAGCTGCGGATAGAAAACAGCCAAACTCAGAGATACTCGAATGTAGCAGCCGCGAAGAGGCCGTGAACACAGTTCTAAAAAGCGGTTCAACGGGTTTTGTCAAAGTCGGTTGAACTGCTGAACATGAAGCCGCAGCTTGTCGCCGGTGAACCTCTGCTGCACCAGCACCTGCTTTGCTGTGTTTCCGCCGCGGCCGTTGCACTGCCACGTATGCCACCTGCCAAAACCCACATCCAACCAGCGTGCGCGCATGCTCACCGTTGTTTTTCGAAAACTTTTCGCCGCCGCCCCCCGGCACCCGCCGACGTCGTCCGATCGCGGTCGAGTGGCATGCTTCGTCGCCGCATTGCTTCACCGCGCGGCCTCCCGTCGACCCCATCGTCAACGTTTCCCGCAACCTCGCGCGCTCTGTCTTCTTCCTCGTCCATTCCACTGATCCTCCATGGGAAAGCGTACAAGAAAGGTTGGCGTCGTCGGAAAGTACGGCACGCGATATGGATCTTCGCTCCGTAAGCAGGTGAAGAAGATGGAAATCGCGCAGCACGCCCGCTACACATGCCCGTTTTGCGGCAAGAACTCTGTCAAGCGCATCGCCGTTGGAATCTGGAAGTGCGGTAATAAGACTTGCAACAAGGTCATCGCAGGTGGTGCATGGTCCGTCAATACGCAGGCTGCTACCTCTGTGCGAAGCACCATTCGTCGTTTGAGAGATACTGTTGAACTGTGAGATCGCATCGTCTGTTGCGTTGTTTCCATGTGTTTCGTGTTGAGTGTCGAAAGGAAGGAACTTCTGCGCGTTGCAACCCTTTGCCGGGCTCAACAAAACCTGAACGCGCTGTAATTGCTTCGCCACTGTCGAATGCGCTAGCGCTCTTGCTCAACACGTACACAAAGTAAATTGACGCTTTCAACGCCATTTCTTCGTTGCGATCTTTACATAGATGTCCAACAGCCGTTTCTGTTTGGTTTGCTCGCTTACTACGCTCCAAGTCAATCACACGGCGACTTGAGTGCTAACATTGCGTCCTAATTCTCTTCCTTAACAATTTCTTTGCTTTCTCCCATCTAGTCGTTCACGCCGCATTCTTACTGCCAGTCGTGTATTTTCGCATAGACGCACGTCAGTGCATTCTAGTCCCTTTGTAGACACGCTCCTTAAAAGCTCACATCGCAATGACCATCTTGGGGTAACTCACCTCTCTTCAGCCTCCAACGATCGTTTAAGGTGTTTGATCTGATACTTCAGTTTTGTATTCTCTTCTTTGGAGGTGGCCAGTTCTCGAAGACGTCCATCCAGCTCACTTGCGCTCGTTATTAGTGCCGTTCGCAGTGTTTTCAGGTCCATAAGCGTTTCTAGCATTACTGGTCGCAGATCCGTTCCGTCGCCACTCCCGAACACTTCAGTAGTTCAACATAAATCAAGAATCACATGTACCAAAAATTTTCTCTCGTGTTAGCGGCGGCTTTCTTTTTGTCAATCGAACGTTTGTTATTGGAAGAAACCTACCGGATGTTTGCGCCCCTTTTTCAAGCTCAGCTACTCGGAGAGACAAGTTTGCAATTGCTTTGTTCACTTCTCCGAACTCCGTTTGAGTGCCAGTTGTTACTTGTTTGTTATCTTCCATTCTTGAGAGCTTACCGGCAGACGTTAGTCTTTTTATGACAAACCTTCGTTACGAAGGTCCGTCTCCTGTGTTCGAGAAAAACAATGGTGTGTCTCCTTCGAAAGCCAAGAGAGAGAAACCAACACTAAAACCGGTAGGAAGTTTTATTGTGCGCATACACATCAAAAAGTGATATCCGCATTTCGCAAACAATTTTGAACGCCGGCGTTAAAATCGCCGGCCGGCCTAGCAAATCCGCCGATATTCGACGAGTTAAATGGGTATCTGCTCGTCAACGGTTTATGTTTCCTCAACCATTCTGTTGGACGCTTTCCTGCGTCAGAAGAGATGACTGTTTGAATAACCAAGTCATGCAACGGTCTGAGATTAGTCATGTGCATATCAAAGTAGAGCTTTCAGGCGGAAGTTTTTGTCAAGTGTTCTACGCTCTGAAGAGATTCAGAAAAAAGCAACTGCTTCCAAGAGACCTGTCTTTTCTGCTGGCTTGAGCTCGCTTGCACTTCTTCGCTCTGTCAACGAAAGGAGAGTGGTTCAGGTTTTGCGACTTGAAGATATGGCTGCGAAGCGAGAGGCAGCTTGTACAGCTGGAACCAATCCTCGTAAGAGGCCACGCAAGTTCTTTGTACATGTTGAACGAAAACCTGAAGTGCAAGCGGCAAGGTTGCAATTGCCGGTGTGTATGCATGAGCAAGAAATCATCGATGCCATTCACCACAATGACCTAGTGCTTGTAAGCGGTGCCACCGGAACAGGGAAAACAACCCAAGTACCTCAGTTTCTTGTGGAAGACGGATTTGGTGATCCTGCATCCCCAGAATACAAGGGCATGATAGCAGTAACTCAGCCGCGAAGAGTTGCAGCTGTATCATGCGCAAAACGCGTCGCTTTCGAGATGAATTCAGATCCTGGGAACATCGTTGGATACCATATCAGACATGAGGCAAGGCTCACAGACAAGACGAAGATAAAATTTGTCACAGACGGCGTTTTGTTGCGAGAAGTGGAAAATGATGTATTGCTCAAGAAGTACTCCGCCATCGTGATCGATGAGGTGCATGAAAGATCACTGAATACGGACTTGCTACTGGCATTTCTGTCGCGGACTACCCAACTCCGTCGCAAGGAAAAAAATGTGTATGGCCTCTTAAAGGTTGTGGTGATGTCTGCCACTTTGGAAGTGGACGGCGTGTTTGCAGGCAAAGGCGCCCTATTTCCAAATCCACCGATGGTCAAAGTACCATCGCGTCAGTATCCGGTAACAATCCATTTTGCGCGCAAGACGAAGGCTGACTATGTGGAGGAAGCATTTGCCAAAGTGTGCAAGATTCATCAAAGATTACCACAAGGCGGGGTGCTGGTGTTCTTGAGCGGGCGTCAGGAGGTAGAGCAACTCTGCACACAACTCCAAGAAAAATTTGGGAAGCGCAAAGTGGTGATTCAGGACTCTGATGGGCAGAAGACTGGTATGGTAGTTCTACCGTTTTACGCTATGCTTGCAGACAGCCTGCAGCGACGAATCTTCAAGAATTTCGGCGAGGACGTGCGCAAGATTGTGGTGGCGACGAACATTGCCGAGACTTCTGTAACAGTACCTGGAATTTCGTACGTGGTCGACTCTGGGCGTGTGAAAGAGAAAGTGTATCGGAAGGGTGCGAGTGGGCTACTATCGGCATATGAAGTGGGATGGGTATCGCAAGCAAGCGCTGAACAACGCGCGGGTCGCGCGGGGCGAACCGGTCCAGGGCACTGTTACCGACTGTACTCGTCAGCCGTTTTCGACCAGCAGTTTGAAGAGTATCGCGCGCCGGAGATCCTGCGCGTGCCGGCGGATAGCATCGTGCTTCGGCTACGAGCAATGGGCATTCGTCATGTGGCGAAGTTTCCGTTCCCAACGCGACCCAACACTGAAGATCTACTGGCTGCGGAAAAGTTGCTGATGCAACTGGGTGCGCTGCAGAACGACGACGGCCAGGAGGAACATGATGATTCAGTACTGGGAGTGACACAGATTGGGCGGGATCTGGCACGCGTGCCGTTGCCACCGCGGTTTGGGCGAATGCTTGTGGCAGCGTGGGAGGACGGGGCGGCGTTTCCATACGCATGTCGACTGGCTGCAATGCTGACAATCGGAACGGTGCTCGATCGCGGAGCGGAGCAAAGAGCAAAACACAAGGTTTTCTACAACGCGAGGGGGGAGGTACTAACGGAACTGGCGGCGCTATGCGCAGCGGAGCACCACGGACGACGACTCGGGGCGAAAGTAGACGTGAACGGGGTGCGGAAATTCTGCGGAGAGTTTGGGCTGGTTGGGCGGCATGTGGTGGAAGCCATACGCGTGAGTGAACAGCTAGAAGAACTTTTCGCGCGGAGGTCAGAGGCGCTGCAGCCGGCCGATGAGCGAACGGAAACTAGCGTAATTCGGTGCTTCCTGCAGGGCTTTGCCGACCGCGTGGCGCGGCGCATGACGAGATGCGAGGGCGCCGAGCTGGGCGTCGGGCCGCGACGGTTACGCGCAGCATTCATGATACGTGGCGGAAAAGCGGCGTTTGTAGAGAACGCAAGCAGCGGCGCGGACGCCGGTGAATTCGTTGCGTTTGCGCAGTTGATTGAGCGCGATGTGAAGGTGAGGAAGCGCGGCGCTGGCGACGGGGCAGATGACGGCGACGACTATGTCGAAACGGACGGCGAAGACGCGTGCGGCGACGGCGCGGGCGGCGCGGGCGGCGCGGGCGGCGCGGGCGGCGCGGGCGGCGCGGGCGAGGAGCGCGAGCAGGGGCGGCGCGAGCTGGTGCTGCGCGGCGTGTGCACGATCGACAAGCAGTGGCTGGCCGAGGACGCGGCGCAGCTGTGCGAGGTGCGCAGCGTCAGCCGCACGTGGTTCGACGGCGGCGCCGGCGCGGCGCGGCACCAGGCGCAGGTGGCGTACGGCGGCTGGGCGCTGGGCAGCGTGCGCGTGCGCGCGCGCGCGCGCGGCGCGCACGCCGACGCCGCGCTGCGCGCCACGGCGCGCGCGCTGCTCGCCGAGCTGTGCGGCGCGCGGCTGGCGGCGCGGCCCGCGCCGCTGCGCGCCGCCGCGGAGCGCGCGGCCGCCGCCGTGCTGCGCCGCCGCCGCGTGCTGGCGCTCGCGCAGCTGCGCGCCGCCGACGTGCGCGCGCTGCGCGCGTGCGTGGCGCGCGCCGCGCGCGTCGACGCGCGCGTGACGCCGCGCTTGCTGCGCGCCATGGCCATGGCGCGCCGCCGCCGCGCGCCGCCCGACGCGCGCGCCGAGCCGTGAGCGCTACAGCGCGCGCAGCCGCCGCCGCCGCCGCCGCCGCCGCCGCGCGCGCGCCGTGTCACGTGCGCCGCCGTCACCCGCGCGCGCCCGCGCTCGCTGCGCCGCGCGCAGCCGCGCGCAGCCGCGCGCAGCCGCGCGCGCCACGCGCGCCGCGCCGTTCGCGTAAGCGCGCGGCGCTGTTGCGCCAGCTCACGCCGCATAAATGCCGAAAACGACGCGCCGCATTGATTGCTGCCACCTCACGCTGTATCGCAGCCGCTGTGCGTGCTCGTTGCGTGTTTCATATCCCGCTGCCCGTCGCCGTCTTGATTTAGTCGTCTGCACCTCGGCCCAGCCATGAGTGACAGCGATCCCAACGAAGTCCTCTTCTCCGACGTCGCCGACTCGCCGGCTTCTACCCCCGTCATCCCCACTCCCGCGCCGCCCGCCGTCCCGCCCACGCAACCGCTGCCGGCTCCGCCTCAGCCCACCATGAGCTCAGACCCCCAACCCGCAGCTGCCGCTGCCGCCGCTGCCGCCCCCGCCGCTGCCGCCCCCGCCGCTGCCGCCCCCGCCGCCGCCGCCCCCAAGCCATCCCCCGCCCACCCGCTCTCGGAACAACCACATGAGACCACCCCTCTCGTCGGCTTCTCCGTCACGCCGCAGCGCGTCTCGGCCACCGTCCCCACCATGGTGGGCGATGAGCCTGGCGAGAAGCCCCTCGCTCACTCGCGCTTTGGCCCCGACGCCTTCTGGGAGGATATCTCCGATATGCAGAACGGCTCCGTGCCCATCAACCTTTTGATTGCCACCGTCATCGGTATCGCCTGCGGCTTTGCTGCCTTTGTATACTACACCATTCTCGAATTCTTTCTCGAGCTCCTGTGGAAAACCATACCCGAGTTCCTCTCGGAGCACCTGTTCTGGCCAGAGTGCTTGCACTGGATTTGGATCCCTATTATAGGTATGACCATGGCTGTTCTCGTCGGTGTCTCCATCAAGGTCCTCGGCTTCCCCGGAGATCTTGCTTATACCGTCAAGTGCGTGCACAAGGAGGGATATGTGCCAGTGTCACATGCTCCGTCCATGCTCGTCGCCTCCCAGGTGTCTATCCTTGGCGGTGGTTCCTTGGGACCTGAAGCGCCGCTCGTGGCTATCTGTGCTTCGATTGGTGGCTGGGTTTCTATGACCGTTTTCAAGCAGCAGTATAAGAATCTTGTCAGAAAGCATACTTTGTGCGGCATGGCTTGCGCTCTCGCCGCCTTTTTCGGCGTGCCGCTTGGTGGTTCGCTGTTCGCGCTTGAGATTAACAATCGTCTTGGCTACGAGTACTTTGAGCACGCATTGGAGGCCATCGCCTCTGGAACCATTTGTCTGGTTGTGTTCCGCGGACTCGCGCAGTTGCCCATTGGACCTATCTACTTCTTTACCGACATCAAGCTCGACTCCTCTTCTGCCCATCTCGTCGTCGTCGGAGCGGTTCTCGGATTGATTGGCGCTGGTTTTGCCGCGTTGTTCGCCCATGGACACTGGGCGGTTGTCAAGCAGTTGAAGAAGCTGGGCTGGGATACCGACCCCGTCAAGCTTTCCGTGTTTGGTGGTGTTGGAATTGTGATTCTTGGACTCTTGTTCCCTCAAACTCTGTTCTGGGGTGAGTTCGAGATGCAGACAATCGGTTCCTTGTCGCCAGCTTCAAAGTTGCCTCACATCTGGCCGACGACCGGCCTGACTGGTTTTGAAATCAAAGGATGGTTCTCTGCGTTCCTCGTCGGTGTTGCTAAGCTAGTTGCTATTTCGTTCACAGTTGCTGGTGGATACCGCGGAGGTTTCATCTTCCCGTTCTTTGCAGCCGGTGCTGCGTTCGGAAGATCGATTACTTTCTTGTTCCCGTCTATCCCCCCCGTCGTGGCCGTTCTGTCCTTGGCGTCCGGAATTAACGTTGCCATTACCAGAACAGCTTTGGCCACTCCGTTGATTCTTTGCGGTCTTGCAGGTGAAGTGAATGCTACGCCGCCAGTTCTCGCGGCTTCATTGGCTGCGGTGTTTGCTACATACTACATGGTACGTTTTTTCACACTCTACGCGATCCTTTTTCTTTTTTGTTCCTTCTGGGGTGCGATACGTTCAATGGTTCTAACTGTGCGCTTGCTTATTTGTTTGTGTTTTTTTTTTTGTGCCGGTCTGGATTAGCCCTTTGTGTTTGCTCAACAAGCACGTGAGGATATCTTTGAGTCTCAACTTCACAAGTACACATTCCATAACAAGTGGGGAGAAAAGGGAGAAAATCCTTACGTGGAATCTACCACGCCGGACGCTGTATCTGACGTGGAGAGTCAACCTGCTGGCCAGTAGATGCCATTTTTCGCGCGGGTTGGAGTGCGGGACCCGCACGGAGGGCGGGAATGTCTATTTTTTGGTTTTCGAGGTTCAAGTTTTGCTCTTGAACGGTTGTAGTATGGTTGAGGGTTTCATCACTAATAACTTTTGTGTTCGGTTTCGACGTTCATCTTTTTTTTTTCTCAATTGCTGACGCTGCTAACATCTGGAATGAAACTAGAGGGCTATTTCTTTTCTTCTTTTTGAACTTGCTAGGATAGTCTTTTGCTGTTTGAGTGGGGTCGCTGTTCAGCACGATACCCTCTTACACGCTAAGATATGAGCACAGACATTTTTCTAGCATATGTGGTGATGGTGAAACTATACGCTATCTGTAGGGGAAAAAAACCGGTCGTGAGATACAACAACAGATATGTTGTATCTGCAACGCTGTAACGCTGTTTTGTGAACTACCAGTACCAGTGCAGTTTACCAGCATTTCGGCGTTTGTGAATATGACGAGGTAGTATCACAGTTTCCACCTGACCATAAATGCGAAGTGAACTAAATTGCTCGGTTGTTTTATTGTTGGCCACCATATTACAGAAACGAATACTCCACTTTTCGTGTGGCAGTCGCGGCTTCCCTGGAGGATGACCTGCCCTCCTTTGTCACTGAGTGATCTATAATGAGAAGCACTGCTGATCGTACCAGTATGCGCCACAGTTGTACGGAGTAGTGTTCTCAACCAGTTACCAGGAACTCTGCAATTGTAGATTCTGCGTACAGTAGTAAGGATAAAGCGCGCTGTCCTCCAACTGGCACCTTCGGTAGAAACGCTATGAGAGGGGTAGATAAGACGGTCATTTATTTTTGCAGCAAAGACATGAGCCCGACCCTTCATGCAAGCGATGATGGCGATGAGAAAGAGGAGTGGGCATGAAAAACAAGAAGCGGGCATTTCTACTCTGTTCTCTGAGAAGGCAGGAGGCAATGTGGCCTTACAGGCCGACAAAAATTACCTCGCCTGGCGGTGAGTTCCAATCACTTTATCCAGAACTAACGTGGTACTGTATCGACTGCTCTTGTCAGGCCTAGCATGCAAGCCTCAATCATTTTCGGCCTTTCCTGATTCCAGCCCCATTTCTCGGCCGCAAAAAAGTTGAATCATGCTCAATAGCGTTCAAAACGTGCTCATCTCCTGGCGGTGCTGCAAGGACTGCCCCGACGCCGTCATGAACCGCAGTTGAAGAAGGATACGCTCGCTAACTTGTTAATAGAGGATGCTGAGCTTGACAGTTTTCACCATAAGACGGCATATTCCACGTATCCTTGGCGGTATCTACACGCACATGTGGTAGAGGCTTTTGCAACGGCAACGAGCATACGGCTGCTCATTGGTATGTTGGTGTGGCGCATATTTTGTGATCCGCAGCGCACGGAGTGGTGGGCGTGCATCCATTGCAATGTCACGCAAACGTGACACGCGAAGTGCTTCACTTGGTTTTATATTTATGAAACGCGGTTTCCGTGCAGTGCCAAGCCGCTGGGCTCTTCTGGCGTTGCCTGCACTTTGGTGGAGCGCCTTCCGCTTCCAATCACGCGCCATTGGTCGACGTCAGCATCTCGTGCGTCGATATTCCAGCCAAAACCCTTCAAACCCTCATTTTCAATCTCGTGTGTCAATGACAGTTTTATCTTTTCCATAATCTAGCTGTTCAATCTCCGCACGCGACAGTTTCATTCCAACAAGCGCACGAACTAACGGCACACCCTTTTGCAAACTTGACTCTTGCTACTCCTGTTTCTCTTGGGCCGTGTTTGTTTAACTTCACACCTTTACGCAGAGTCTGACGCATTGCTGTGACCAAATTGCAACACGTATTGAGTGCTTGAAAGCGTTTTGAGAAGAGCATTGCTCAGTAAGCGTCTGTTCGAGCCTTCCAGCACCATTTTTTAAATGTGCCAAGTTCGGCATCGGTGGAAAGCGATTATTCGCCCTTAATGTTTTGAGCTAAAAATGGTTGCCATACTGAGCATTCCCAAAGCCCCACCGCGCTCTGCCCGTCCGTTTCTGTTAACTACTGTTCTGCCCATCACAGGAAACAAACATCATACTGTGCACCATGTACTTATTCTCTTTGCCTGAAATGCCCACACGAGAGTCGTCGGTTTCGCTTCAGATACGAGGCGATTGCATCTCGTCTGTTGTGGGACTAAATGTTTTGGGACTACACCTGCTTGCGCCATAATATGATATTGTGTAGAAACGAACACTGTCGTCTGTGAGCGTGGCAAAAACTCGCATTACGATGTTCGTTGACAAATGTATCGTAAAGAAACCGCTCTTGGAAAACCACAAGACCGCCACAATTTTGGTGCCTTTCGGGAGAAGGGCTGTCTCTTAGAACACCGCTTCCACCTTCTCTAAAAGGGCGCGATAGACACAGAGAAATAACGGGATACTCCTTTGGGGAGCGAACGAGTGAACACAGCCTACCTTCGTAGCCTAGCTGACCAGAGGAGACAATCCATTCTGAAGCACTCCCGAATTCAACGCTCGCTTACGGCTCGCTGCTGCATACTGTCACAGAATTGGGTGAAAGGGGCTGCTTCGTTTTCGCAGTTCCTGTTCACAGCTGGACTCACAGCTGGACTCACAGCTTCTCTTCATCACGTTCTGCCTTTCGAGTTCAGCTCTGGCGCCCACAGAAGGGAACAAATCGAAAGATATTGTCATACAGATAAATGACTGCCACAAGAATGTCGCGGAGGCTCTGAAATAGCTGCTTTGCACACATTGCGTAGTTTCGTAAACTCTTACTGAAAAACTGTCATTTCCGCATTGACCCTTATTTTGTGGAGTGCTTGTCAAATCTACCGGTTGGAATTATATTGAGCAAATTTGGCTGAGTCTGGTGCTGATTCTGTGGTACAGAACCTGTACTGCCGAGTCTCACTTTTTGTGGATACGGTTAATATGTTTTATTATCACTCTTCGTAAATTCCAATCATTATTAACGCTAATACACCATTGGAGTCTTTTTCATTCTTTCTCAATCTCCATACCTTTCTGTACAACAATTAAAGAATCAATAGAAGATCCATTCGTGCCACAAAGATTCATCGAGAACGTCGCCTACTACGTCGCTTCGATCTCCCTAACGATCTCTCATATCTTCGATAATCGAATGGAGAAATATCTGTACTGTTGCTGTACTGAGTAACATGGTGATACATTAGTTGCGACACTTGACTTCTCGATGTGATATAATGCCTGCGTCTTCCTCTACCGCTTTCTCCAAAAAGACCTGCAGGGAAAAGTGAGGAGTGTGAGAAAAATTCTATCGGATTCGTGAAGAGAATAGAAAGTCTCTCCAGCAATAGGCTCCTCATCGTCCGTAGAACTATGTCTCACCACTCACTAGTCCTGAAGGTCTCTTTCAGGTTTTGTCGTACTTCCTTGTCTACAGGAACTTCCAAATTCCAGTTGGCCCTTTCTTGGCCTTGAGTACTTTCGTTGAAGCTTGTGTTTTCTTACGCTTTTACTTGTTTGATCTTGGCGGAAAAGTCCATGTATGTCGTTTATGGTGCTGAAGGTGTTTAATACCCTCCATGCGTCGATCTTTGATTTGTCGCAAGGAACGAACTGGAAAGCGTTTGTGTGTATGAAAAATATACGAACCATTCTCATTCAATAACCAATGGATTAAGAAGACTGGGTTCTATCATAATTTAAAACAAACAGAAAAAGCAACTGTTTTCTCATAAGTACCGTATAGTGACCTCTTATATATGACGAAGGACAAAGATATAAAAGAAACAGTGGTGGCCTGGGAGAGAAGAAAAAATATGACTATTTTTAAAGAGCGCGTCCATTCCGCTTGGAGGCGTTTCGCAAAAATAAGGTTACCCTTGGTGTCTGAGTTGCCTGATCCGGAATGCCGGCAGTCCAGAAGAAATTATATTTCTATGCACAAATCACCTTCACTTGAATATATGGGTTTCAACCCTCTTCGCACAAAAGTACACCATCGATGCATAAAATGGAGCCATAACTTTAGCTTGCAAAGCTGCGGATGCTCTGATGACCTGAGAGGAAAGGAAAGGCCCAAGACGATTAGAGATTATGTTGCTTGTTGACGTATGCCTTCCCGCAATCAATCATGTGCAACTTTTATTGTTGGTGAGAAGATGGGCAAAGAAAAGACAGTGCGCGGTTTTGAAGAGACAGGATAGTAAAAGGCACGGAAGACAGATGCACGCCCTCTTCTGAAAACATGATAAAAGGCATGACGAAACTGATGTAAGCATATGGTCTAAACCTGCCAACTCGACCTCGCCCTTGATATCGTAAGTCCACTTGACTTGTGGCAGGGCTGCAATGTGCTTACTTGGTTTTCTGGCTCTGGAAACTTCCAAGCGTCGACAAGACAGGACGCGTCAAGAGGTGCTGGTAATGACACAACATGATGTAGTATGATTGCTTCGCTCGAAGAAAACAGAGACAACAATACAACACTGCGCCACAAAGGGTCAAAATGAGATTGACAATCAGCATCATTGGACGCCGTCATAGAAGAAGACTATCTGATCGGGATGTGCAACCATCGCATGTGTGTGTTTCCGTAAACTTTGTAAGACAAAGTTTGTGCCTCATGCCATGTGAGGTTATCTTCATGATAGAGCCGCGCATTCCCATACAGTAAATTTGCATATTAATTATGAGTCACACATTGTGTGCGTCCGAAGGATTGAGGAGAATCGCCCGTCTCCTTTCACTTGTCAACGTACTAACCACTTTCATTCTCTCTCTCTCGAATACGAAGCTCTTAGAAAGCGTCCTCTCTTTCGGCAGTCGCCGCATTTGCAGATGCGCAGTGCAATGCAACGTCATCATGATCTTAGTCTTTCCACTGCACGTGTAAATCAAATATCAACTAGACAATCATCACCCATGGGGTTGGACCGTGGGTAGCATCTTCAAGGTGAATGTGAGATTTTCACCCCATCAGGTGGATCATATATGATACGGAACAAATCTGGTAATGCCTTTTCCTCCACAGCATGTAAGCAGTCCATTTCAAAGCACTATAAAGACTCCAGCGTCCACACACCGGAAGATTTTTTCATTTCATTCCTCACTCCCACCATCGCCGGATTCATTGAAGAGCGTTCCATCAACGCCGTTTCACTTCATATTCAGGATCATGGCCATCTCTTCTGCTCTCCCCATCAGTCCAAAGACGCCTAGTGAGACTCCCTCCCTTCCAACCACTCTTATCAACTCGACGGCACCGCCATTGCCTGTAATAGCGCATTTCACACCTCCTACGTCGTCTAAGTCTACAAAGATCGTCACCGGAAAGAATCGGAATTCTCGTCCTCATTTCTCAACCCTATCTCGTGATCTGCCTTCGCCTCCATTTTTTGTGCTACCACCATCCAGGTTTGCTGTCCGGAAGGAATCTTGTAACGATGCTAAACTAAAACAACGATCATTATCTTCTTCTTTTAACTCCAGTGCTGGTGCTTCTTCCGTCAATATGCCTCCATTTTTACTCCCCCCTTCTTTGCAGGAAAATGGTTAATCGGTCGCTTGGCGGCGCAACGTGGTACGTGCTGAGCGACTTGTTGTGGTGTGCCCCGTAACCAATAACCTCGAGAGGATGAGTGGAGAAGTACATCGGTTACGAAATACTCCGGCGGAAGAGAATACCTTGGAGATCTAATGGTTTCTTGGAATAGCTAACTGCTGCTCAACGTACGCAATGCGGCCACATATCTGTAGTCTGTGGCTACATTTTGACGAAAGCCTTGTAGGTTGCCGGGGGCTCTTAGCAAACCCCACGCGATGCGAGGAATTAGCGTAACGTGTCTCGTATTAAAGGAGAGGACGAAGAAAGACTCCGAAACCTCGTAGTACATGGATGTCATGTTGTACGCGTAATACCAGGACTAACTTGGCATTGTGCTACAACTTCGTGAATGGCTTTTTAGATGTAGGCATCTATGCCTTGATTAAAATGTCGTAACGCAAGTTCTTTGTTTGTTTGCGGACATGCACATGGCCTTTGCCTTCTCCAACCTACAGCACATTTTGTTGTAGCACATGTAGCACTTTGTTAGAGCCCACAACACCTGCTCTCCAGTGCAATACATGAGCACAGTTGTGAAGAATGGCTTTGTAACAAAGCTATAATCTAGAGGCGTTGGGTAACTGTATTCAGCTATCATGAATATTACTGTGCATAGGAAAGGACTTTTCTTCTTCTTGCTGCAACTACCCTGTAAACGTATGTGCGCTCATTGACGACGCGCCTTATCCTACTGTTCTCCGTTCCTGCAACCTTTCGTTATGGACAAATTCCAATCCCATTATCTAATCTCTCAAGAGCACGACAGTGTGAGGTACTATCGAAAGCTTTGCCGTGCCATCGTGGCATGATACATCGTAGCTGCTGTTTTGCTGAAAAGTTCTTTGAGCACATTTCACAGCATTTATTGGAGAAACCTTATCATTCTTGTTGAACTCTACCGACTGCCATGACCGAGACAAAGAGTAGTGGAGACCTGTTGGAATAATGTGAGCAAGAAACTCTTTTGACACACATCTGAATACTCTGGTGACGTGGTCAAAACGTCACTAGGGTAGTTGAGCAGCAGCAAATTCATCGAGATGAGTTTTCTTCGATCATCTTATCGATAAAAAAAATCTCATACGCTGTCCATATTGTAGTGTGCCAGATGATGCTAACATTTGCTCCAAGTTTTCTGCTTGGCAATCTTTATGATGCTTGTTGCTCTACAGTCGTTGGATATTCAGATGTTACACATTGCTTAAGAAGGAGATGGCTTCTGGATTAAGTGAGGATGTATAGTACATGTTGAAGGAGGAAGAGGTACTTCAACAGGAAGAAGAGATGAAGACGCTGAATCATCGGTGACGAAATGCTCACGCAGACGAGAACACCTTAGATGTTAATTCTTTTCCTAACACATAGCTCAGTGAGCGTAACGCGGTACAAATCACATTTGTAGTCAGCAGCTACGTTGATAGGGCAAGCATTATAGGTGCTGGGCGTCTTTAGTAGCAAAACTCCACGCGATACGAGTAATAAGCGTATCATGCTCATAATAAAGAAGAAGAAGAAGAAGAAAGATACTGGAATTTCCGGGAACCAGAAAGATGATTTATTTGGAACGGAAGTTTGGGTGGGAAGAGTGATCCCCCAGTCGCATACAGCAACTACTTTGCGCGGCTGCAGCCTTGTCTTGTTGCTAATCTTCCTTCGTCACCGCTGTTCTTGAGGCCAATCTTTGCTGCTCATACGAACCTTAGGTTCTTGGTTGGGCCTTTTTAGCACCCATACCACCCACCCTAGGAGTAGTCACGTTCCAATAGAACGCACTAGACGCGCAAAGTTTTGATTTGCAGAGTAGCAGGCATCGTGAGCGTTTGTTCTCCTGTGTCTCCCAAAGTCCCGAAACAACAAGATCGTTCTGAGAGCTTAACGAGAGGCACCCAATGAAGAGCATTTAGGTGTAAACGGGACACATGTTTCTGACTTCTGCAAAGGGTATCGGGCTGCTTCTTGGAGGATTCTCTCGATCTAAAGGCACCACTGTAGAGATGAACAAAGTGAATGAACGAGAATCCCTGCAATCATCCCCCCACCGCCTGAGCTCCGTTATCGTTTGTAAGCGAGCCTACCGAATAAAGAACGGGTGCGTCAGGACGTGCGGGCTGTGCACGTGCGCAGAAACTAACTAACACCGCATTAGTATGGGTTGAGTATGATCCTGTGAGTCACAGCCTCTGACCCGTTGTGATAATGATCATGACATTGCGCTGCAGTGGATACGTGCACTACGCGACTAGAATCGCCAGGAATGCTCTTTTGGTTGTGTACCATGGTTGTGATCACAGGTCGAGAGCTACGCTTTCAGCGACAGCCTTCCTTTCGATTACTTCACGTTCCGGTGTTGATTTTTGTCCACATTGCGTCGTAATTCTTGTTAAAATGTATCGTAGAGTTGCAGTGTTCATTGGTTTCCCTGCCCATAACTGGTCGCTAGTACAGGTCTTGCGGGTTTCAGACTGGCGCCTGCAGCTGCTACATAAGCAGAACGCTCATGAAGCACAAATATTTTTCCTTGACAACTGGGTACACCTTCGATATCAGAGATCTCAAGGAAGCATTTGATTCGGAATCAGTGATGTTTATGTCAGCCAGCAGCACAGGGAACTTGACGAGGAGTTCAATTTTCACATGAAAGCCATAACTTGGAACCGATCTATGAAAGCTCTCACGTTCGCTCAACCACTGCATTCGCGAATAGAGATAGGAAAACCATGTTTCGCGCTTCTAATGCAACCTCACTTTTCCAAGGGTTTACGCCTGCTTCGAGTAAAGCCAAACCCGACTTTGCTTTTCCCAGTGCCTCCCCAATAGTATTGAGAACGCTTTTATCCGCCAGAAGCACATAGATTCTTCTTATGCTGTGCTTGTGAGTATCTATATATTTTTCGAATTCTTCTGGTATTACGGATCTCTGCTTCGCAATCTTGATACTTGTTCTGTTGTCGGATGCCAAGTGTCGACTTAGTAATTCTGAGGATTAGAGAGAACACGCGGGACGGAGACCATTTGATGGGGACAATACCGTTACATATGTAAACATGACAGATATGCCAATGTCATTTCGATGCAAGTCAGTTGATTCCTTTCTAGATGAAAGTCGTGGAAATTGGAGAGGTTTCGGAGTAAGAGAAAGACGACGGTATCCCTCTGAAAGTGTGGAAAAGGAGCGGACATATCAACAGGCGTTTTGCACATGCAGAGTATGCGACATATTGGAAGGACGTACGCAAGACGGGAATACCGCAGACAGGACCGGGTTTGTTCACATTGACGAGGAACGGGAAGGCTTTTCTCCTCTTTTTGAGTGGGGCCGTGGCCCCTGGGCTTCTGCCACAGTACGTTCATTAATAGTGTACCCAAAAAGTCTCGAAGAGAAAAGGGTTAGCCCACGAAACCGTATTTCGGACGTAACCTTGTTCCAGAAGGAAATGACGACATGAACCCAAGGGTTCTGCTTCCTTGTCATAATTTCGATGCGACACGTTCTTTCCACGTTCTTTCTTTGCCTCCGTTGGAGATCCGTCTGCGTTCCCATTTCGCCAATAACTCGTGTATACATGCATGCTGATCTTTGCGCGAAAGAGACGTTCTCGCAAGCAGCGACGATTCCTTGTAGTGCGTGGAACACACACGGCTGTCCGTATCTCTAACGAGAGTCATGCAAATGGCGTAAGTGAGTATCGTTCACACCATGGAATGCTCAACGCAGTTACTACGTTACCGGACCGTTCCGGTTCGTGTAGAAATCGAGGGCAGTACCGTCGTAGTTCGCGTGGGGAACACACAGGGCAAAGCAGAGAATATCAAAACCAGAACTGGCAAAATCCACGCCGTGGATGGAGTGCCAGCATCCCTTCGGGATGCTGGCATTGAACCCGAATTTACCCTTGTAGCTCATATTATTAAGTTACCGACGGTGAGTCAAGCGTGGAATTCAAACTTCAGCCGTACTAAATAATCACCGTGGATTGCTACCGTCGCTATCTGCAAGGTATGCACACCGAACCTGGACAAGAGTAGGGCTTTGACACCATGTCAGCAGCTGGTCACGGCAAACCAAGTCTTTTTCAGAACAACCTGGACATGAGATGACTCTCAAATGAACCTTAACAGAGCCCCTGTGTACCCATTCTCACAAGAGCGCGTGTGTTTAGACTGCTTCGTCTTGTTCTTCATACCCTCACCCTTTTCGACAAATGTTCTCTCATTCCTACAAGTCTAGCAGATATAGGGCAGCGAATATGCAAACAAGATTGCGTCTACTATGGGTTTTGTATACTTTTCTCACCAATTGCGGAGTTTCTGCCCAAGTGGGAATGACAGCACCATGGTTGCTGTCATTTGCTTCATCAAGTCTGGGCAATGAAGGCGGGTGGTATCATCCAACACGACAGCTTCTGGTGAAGCTGAATGAGATTTCTACAACCTGTCCCCATGCCAGAGCTGAGTGGGTTGTAGTTCTTGACCCTAAACCAATGTTTTTGCCGCGTTCACCAACAGCAAGACCGCAAGGAAAGTTGATGGCGCTGACGCTAACGTACAACGCAAAAGCACGGGCACGGTCGAAGTCGCGGGGGATGGAAAACGATCGCACTCGAATAGTGGCAGTATTTGGTGAACATGGACGGGAACGAATTACCTCTGAGCTTGCGTTGTCGATTGTTCAGCGATATTGCGGGACTGGGTCCATGGCACATGCATTGCATAATCTTGAAATAGTCCTTGTTCCTATTGTGAACGTAGCTGGGCGCCACGAGGCGGAAACTAACAACGACTGTTCCCGCCTGAATGCCAACGGGGTAGATGTCAACCGAAACTACGTCGTGCAATGGGGCTTCAAAGATGCGGACACTTTGTCAGAAGAGGAGACAGAAGGTTCACATCCACTGAGCGAGTGGGAAACACGAGCGATTGATGCCATAATACGTCGAACAAAGCCACACGCATACTTGAGCTTTCATTCCGGGGATCGCTCTATTCTGCTTCCATGGGACTCAGGTGCAAGAGTCTCAAGCAGGATGGAGCTGATAGCGAAAAGAATTAGAAACATACACTGTCGGGACTGTCGCATTGGTACTGCGTCACAACTGTTCGGGTATCGAGCATATGGAACCGGAGTTGACCATGCTACTGGCATGTACGGCGTTCCGTTCGCTTGCACGTTGGAAATATACGGATTTGAACAGAGAGATTGCAACAGCATGTTCAATCCAATGGATAGAACAACATTCACATCCGTTATGACCAATTGGTCAGGAGTGATGGAAACTGTAGGTCTTGAAGCCGGAAAGCTCCAGCACAATTCGCAATGGTCCGGCACAATGCGGCCATGGCGGTTGTTTGGCGGCGCACGATGGTCCCGGTATCGAATACTGTTTCTTACAGAAAGCGGTGGGAACGAAGAGACGTTTCAATATGAACCCCCCATGTTTTTCATGCTATTCATTGCGGCTTGCTTCTCGGTGGTGGGTTTTTCAATGCGCAGGACCACTCGTCAGTTTGCGAAAGGCCCTTTTCCGGCTATAAGGCGACGATGTATGAGACCATGGTGCTTGCGCGTGTAAAAAGTGGCCTATCGCTGCTCAAAAGAAATGGTATGGACGGTATAACTTATACCGTCCATACCATTTCTTATACCGTATAAGTATAAGGATAGCCCTACTACCGTTGACGTACCTTTTTTCCATCGTTACGAGTTAAAACACAAATTGAAGTATGATCATCATATCCCGGGTTCGAATATCTTTGCGAAATGCTTCGGAGTGGAGGTAGCAGCGGCATTTAGCAGATTGTGATTGACGAATAGCAGCAGCGGAGACAAGGTGTTCCTGTTAAACTTCATGTCTTGTGCTCGTAGCAGAACGCGTTTGTTCGCTATACAAGCGCGACGGGAATATAAAGCTATCTTACTGGAGATAAAACTTGGTCTGTGGCCAAGGGCGTGCCCGATTTTGACCACAAAACAAAGCCCTACTAAATGGCCATTGCGCAGGTGCTCAACCGAATCGATCGCGCGAATCAAATCGCAACGCACCAACGTGCTTCCTTCACGAATCTAGCTGACGCTCACCCTGATCCTCATACCTCTTCACGCAATACCGCGCTGGTCCCCTCCCAAGACAGCGATCGATACTTACCCTATCCCGGATATGAGAACCCGCCTGTCGCAAGTGAAGGCGTGCCCGCGCCGGCCTCGTTCCCTTTCATCTCGTTTGGCACATGTAGCGCCCCCCGGGAAACAACAGTCATCGGCATCCTCCAAGGCAGAGCATCCGCTGTCTGACCAATCTTCCCGTGATGCCAAGCAAGATGCGAAGCCAAACCCCCCGAAAGACACAAAGTTTTCCGCCATTGCTCATCAGAATGCCTTTGTCGCCGCCGCCTCAAAGGCTCGCAAATCGGTTACTGCCGTAACCACTTCAAATTCCGTCAAGTATCTTATAGCGGGCGTACGTTTTGCTTCATGCTCTTGGCGACTATCACTCACTATGTATGACAAGCAATGTCTTCTAACTCATGCACCCGTCTCTATCCAATTGTCTACACTAATTTGATTCCTTCTCCACTCGCAATCCTGACATTACAGGCGATAGCTGGCATTGTTTCTCGAACAGCCGTATCACCATTGGAGGTAGTTGCGACTGTGAACATGTGTACCTCAGGTACTGCTCCCCCTTTACTGCGTCAGCTACGTGTTCTGCTTCAAACTGAAGGATTGCGAGGCTTCTTTAAAGGCAACGCTGCCAACTGTCTTAAAGTGGCTCCTACAAAAGGAATTCAGTTCGTAGCGTTTGAAGCCCTGAAGCGTGTCCTATTCCGGCTCCGTGAAGGCCGACATCCGGGAGCCAATGCCAAGCCCTTAAGTGCTTGGGAACGCTTCATTGCGGGTGGTCTAGCAGGAATGACTGCGGCCACCATGTGCTACCCCCTTGATACAGCTAAGACACTGCTTACCGCGCATCCCGAACGGTTTTCTGGGGTTCTTCAAACAATGCTGGCGTTCTCGCGTCAACAAGGTCCCCGTGCTCTGTACAGAGGTCTGAGTCCAACTCTCGTTGCCATGATGCCGTATGCTGGGCTTGATTTTGCCATTTATGAACAGCTCAAGTTGATATACATGCGTCGAAACAACAAGGAAGCAAATCTGGTCATTCTCTTGGTAATCGGAGCTTTTGCAGGAGCAGTGGCACAAACTGCGTGCCATCCTCTTGATGTTGTTCGCAAAAGGCTACAGCTGCAAGGTATTGGAGGTCGCCCTGTGCTGTATAGAAGTATGTTGCATGCCGCATCTGGTATCGTCAAGAAGGAAGGACCCTTGGCGCTGTACCGCGGGCTGCAGCCCATGTACATAAGTGCCATCCCTTCGGCTGGCGTCTCATATGTCGTCTACGAAACTGTTAAGAAAGCTTTGGGCGTTCGTTCGTTCCCATGATCTAATTTCCGCTGTAGACATTTAATATTATCATGCTCATGGCAATGGAGCACATAAATTGCTTGTAAGATGTGACCCCGCCGGCATGCCTTCGACACTCAAAGGCTTTTCGCTTTGCAACGTATTTTCTTTGAAGTTAATCATCCTCGAATCGAGCGCAGTTAAGTTGGCTTCTCTCACACACTCTTGACACATTTCACATAGTTTTTTTTTTCCAGTTGGTGGACTCTTCTCTAAACCATTTCGTTCCTCCATAGTGCTAGTTCCGTACGTTGTTCATAAGCATAGGAATGTCACAAACAGTGATGAGGTCAAGAACGCGGAAACGTCGGTCTAAGTTCAGATACATGATTTTGAGCGTTTGTCCCAACCTAGAAGCATAGCCGCCAGCATTCGTTTAAGAGAATCGGATAACTCTACGAGGAGAATAGATGCTATCAGCGGCTTGGATGTTAAGCTGCAATCCAGAAACACCTGCCTCTCAAACCCAAAGGCTTTATGCGCCGTCGGTACCTTTGTAGTACAAAGTTTGTACCCTGCACAACAAAGATTGTCAAAAGAAGATTAATGATTTTAAGATCGGAAAGGATAAGACCATCTCTCATGATCTTCACGGTCTGACTTGCCCGTCGAAAGTCAGGTGACGGGTGCGCAAAATGCGAAACACGTTACATTTGACAGCGCCGCATGTTTCCGAAATAGTCATCAAGAAGTCTCGCTTCGTTACGAGCGCCTCAAAGGCAGGCACCATTGCCGAGGCGAAAGCGTTTATAGAGCTCGTTCGTGAACCTCGCGCTTCTCATAACTGCTGGGCTTATCGCATTGGGGAGTCTATATATCGCTTCAACGACGATGGTGAACCCTCGGGTACGGCTGGAAGACCTATTTACTCGGCAATTTGCGCCAGCGACGTTGACCAGGTTGTCGTCGTTGTTACCAGATATTTCGGAGGGGTGAAGCTTGGAGCTAGTGGCTTGATTCGTGCGTACAATCGAGCTGCAGTAGACTGTCTGAAAGGTGCCCCAAAGGAGATAGCGGCCATCACTGTTGATCTCGAAGTTTCCGTGCCGTGGGAGCACATTGGGGTGGTCCAAGCTATTGCAGATGGATATGAACGTTTAGACGCAATCTACAGCGACTCTGGATGCACCATATTGCTGCGGGTGGCTCTTGATGTAGAGAAAGCTGTTCAGGAGAAGATCATCAACGTTACGGGAGGGTCAGCAAAGATTGAGCGACTTTCCTCTGATGAGAGCAATCCAACGAATAATATCTAGCTTTCAGACTCACATTCTTCCGCTTACACCAAGGACGCTTTATGGTCTTTCATTTTGGTACGAGTGGCAACAACACTTCTCGTGCTTCGAAGAAGAAAGTTCTTAACACTGAGGATTCACAATAACCTGGAGCAGACGTTCCTGGGGTTGCTACTTCGGCCATTTTCGCACAGGGTGGCTGCCACACGCTAATACCCGATGAGAGAATGAGAATAAGGATTCCAATGAATGGAATATTTGTTCATCCTATAAACTGATTCATAGATACGAGGGGCGGTTGGCTATATCGCATCAAGGAAGAACTGGTTTGTGTAGAAACTGGTTTGTGTAGAAAAGCGAGAGCTCCTGGACAACTGCTTTCGTTATGAACTTTTCGGGCAAAACCAGAAAGGTTTGACGAATGCTAGTAATACTAGCTTATTGCAGATAGATATTGCCAAGATGTAAGAAAGCCAGCTTGCCTATGCACTGCAGATCATGTCGAGTAAAACTCAGGGCGGAGTTGCAGAAGACATCGACGAAAAGAATCCTATGGTGTGGAGAGACTTCATTTCCATGTCCTAATACATCTGCACCGGGGATACAAAAAAGCACCAAACTATCCTCGTCCACTAACCATTCCGTCAGATTATCGTCCACCACGAATCATATGCAAGTTCGGAGCCGAAAAACAGCTACGAGGCGGAGAAGCATCGCGGACGCTCTCTGCGGTGTGCCGCCGCGCACAACGAAAGGCTGATGAATCGTGGCGATTCACATCGTTGATCACTCACGTCGTCTTCATCGAGCGCCGCGATGCCAACCGCTTCACGAGGCCGCCGATGGTTGGTGCTCCTCTTTGGCAACCGGTACACACGGACCAATGCGCAGCAGCCACGTGCCACTTGGCATATGCTGATTTCATCTCGAGCGGTCAAGCACAATCGCATCGATTTCCAGCCGTTCAGCGCTCGTCCGTCTGGCCTTGGCCACACCGTGCCACCAATGCTACTGCCATCCTTCCCACTCCTCAAAAGCGCCAAGTCGCGCCGAGCGCGTCCATTTCTGCTGCAGCGATCCGCACGATCTCGTTGCAGTGTATATCCCGTGAGTTTGCCGACATCTTCATCCTCCCAAAATGCTGTCGTTCCGCACCTCAGCTCCCCGTTTCCACACCCTGCGTCGCTTTTTGTCGACAGCTCCGCAACAGGACCTCGTCGTCATCGGGGGCGGCCCTGGCGGTTATGTAGCTGCTATCAAAGCTGCACAACTCGGTCTTTCGGTCACATGCGTGGAAAAGCGCGGTACGCTGGGAGGTACATGTCTGAACGTTGGTTGCATCCCAAGCAAAGCGCTTTTGCACTCATCCCATTTGTATGAAGAAGCGAAGCACAGTTTTTCCAAGCATGGAATCGACATCAAGGGCGGCGTAGAAGTTAACCTTCCCGCAATGATGAAGCATAAGCTCAATAGCGTCGGTGGTCTTACGAAGGGTATTGAAGGCCTCTTCAAGAAGAACAAAGTCACGTACGTTAAGGGCGCGGGTTCTATTTCGTCTGCGAATGAGGTTTCCGTTGACCTTCTCGACGGCGGATCTCAACAAATTGCCGCAAAGAATATCATGATTGCTACCGGAAGCGAGGTTGCCACTCTGCCCACCGTTCCCATCGACGAAGAGGTCATAGTTTCAAGTACCGGTGCGCTCAAACTTGGTGCTGTCCCTGAGAAAATGGTTGTGATCGGCGGTGGCGTAATCGGCCTTGAAATGGGCTCTGTATGGCGACGACTGGGTTCAGAAGTCACAGTTGTGGAATTCTTGGATCGCATCATTCCTGGGACAGACAAGGAGATAGCAGACAATTTCTTGCGTATCCTGAAGAAACAGAAGATGAAATTCAAACTTGGAACAAAAGTTGTTGCGAGTAGAAAAGAGGGTGGAAAGGTCATTCTCGATCTTGAGAAGAGCAAGGGTGGTAAGCCTGAAACAATGGAGGCCGATGTCGTTCTGGTGGCCACTGGTCGAAAACCTCATACCGACGGATTGGGTTTGGATAAGGTTGGAATTGAAATGGACGACAGGGGAAGAGTCAACGTCGACGACAAATTCCGCACAAGTATTCCCAGCATATATGCCATTGGTGATGTCATCAAGGGCCCAATGCTGGCTCACAAGGCTGAAGACGAGGGTCTCATCGCCGCCGAAATTATTGCGGGCGTCGGTGAAGGTCACCTAGATTACAACTGTGTTCCTGGAGTGATCTACACGCATCCTGAAGTTGCCACCGTTGGAAAGACGGAAGAAGAACTGAAGGAGGCTGGTGTTGATTACACGAAGGGAACCTTCCCCTTCATGGCAAACTCTCGAGCGCGAACAAACGATGTTGGTGGTGAGTTTGCTCAAGGCATGGTTAAGGTCCTTGCGGACAAGACCACTGATCGTGTCCTTGGCATGCACATTGTTGGTCCAAATGCAGGCGAACTGATTGCTGAAGGCGTGCTCGCCATGGAGTATGGCGCAAGCTCCGAGGATATCGCTAGGACATGCCACGCTCATCCAACTCTGTCAGAGGCCACAAGAGAAGCCGCGATGGCTGCTCACAGCAAACCGATCCATTTCTAACTACCAATGATGAGACCTAGCTAGCGCCTAAGATTCAGAAAGGAGCGCTGCTATCTATCATTCTTTATATAAGATAAAACCCGCAAAAGGGACACGCGCACACTTAATCACGGGGAGTGTCAATTTTGATGATCGACTGCATTTCGCAACAAACAACCTTCACAGTTAGAAGCAGATTAGATAGCTGAATGAATTAAGAGCCTCATGTTTAACAGGCGAATCAAGTTGTTCTCCATCATGATATTCACTCCTTGCATTACCGTTGAATATGGATTTGTCACTATAACGACAAAAGTCGACGAATTCGGAGGAGCAATCGCTGTGACGAGGTTTATCGCGGATGGGGGGGGGGGGGGGGGCTGTTCACTATGTTTACATTCACATGAAATCATCTTCATACTCTGTGTAAGTTTGACGAATGTCTTTGTTGCTGGTCATATCTTTCGATTGATGGATACGATCGTAAGACCTGGCCTCCTTTTCTTGCTGGCGCTGCTCGCGAAGTGCCTTTTCTCGCTCTGCATTCTTTCGCATTTGTTCTCGAGCGATTTTGTTGAGATATTTGGCGCGGTTTGTTTTCTCCTGCGCCAAATCCGGGTGCGCCTCAGTCTTTGTTCGGTTGAGACGGTTGACGATTTCGTTGACACGCTTCTCAACGGTGACTCTTTTGACATCACCAATCCTGTGAAAGCTGACTTGACCAACGTCCATATCACCAGTCTTCTTGAGGTTACTCCAGTACGTATAGACCACGGCCACACTGTTCATCTTGTTGCCTTCAATGGAGTTGTGTTTGACGAGTTGCACGCAGTCTTCTAGCACTCCCTCCGGAATAGAATCTATAGTTTCACCGTCTTTGAGGCGCAAGTAGACGTGCGCGGACGAAAGCTTGTCGACATGAAACCATACATCATTGTCCCAGCCGTACTTGATGAGCTCTTCATTCTCGTACTTGTCTTTGCCAACGTAGACATGGTACGATGAGTCTCTTGTCTTGTAGTAGAATACCATGGTTCTCACCCACTTTTTGCTGCGACGATGTCGAAAGACCGTGAGAGCGTTACCAGCGTGGTTGCACGGCTATCCTTTACCCCTGGTACAGTATGTGACGTCGTATTGCCAAGCAGGAGACGATGATGAGATGCAAGGCACAAATGGGGATCAACAATGTTTGTCATGCGGACAGGGCTGATCCAAACAAAATGCGAAATTTTATGTACAAGGGGCAAAGTTTACAAATTGCAAGCAACTTTGATATCTGACATGTTATGCTGCTCGGAAGCTTAGCTATCGCAAAGTGACCGGCAGGCTGCTTGAAACGCTTTCTCTGATGTTGTAGAATATATCATTGATCTCAGAGTGAGTGAGGCTTCTTTCCATGCTTCTAAACACCAAGCGATAACATAGGCTCGATTTGCCGTCACGCTCAAACCGATCGACCAACGACACATTCTCGACAAGATCACCTGCTAGTGCGCGAGCGATCTCACACAGGTCATTCTCGTGAAATTGGCCACGCACCCAGAACGATATGTCCTTCTCAATGCTTGGAAACACGGAGAAAGGCTCATATCGATCCAACAGAGTTCCGCTTGAAAACTGGGATGTGACTCGTTTGTCCTTTGACCAGAACAGTCGGATGTCGGGAAGCTCAAACAGAACCATGGCCAGTCTGTCCAAGCCCAGTCCAAACGCCCATCCATCGACGTCGGGCGCCACATGCGCATTAGAGAGAACGCCACGATGCAGCAGGCCACATCCAAGCAATTCGAGCCACTCGCCTTTCCAGAACACCTCGAGCTCGAAGCTAGGGTGTGTGAACGGGAAGTAGGCGTCGACCCAACGAAGCTTTGCCTGTTCGCCAAACAAGTGGCGAGCCAGGCCCGTCAAACTGGTCTGCAGGTGGCTCTGGATGAGCGCGCGATCCGTGGCGGGCGGGTATAAGCGCGTGGCGTCGATCTGATGAAAGACCGGATAGTGCGTCTTGTCGACTGTGTCACGGCGATACACATCGCCGCAGAGAAAGAGGGCGCTCTTGCCCTGTTGCATGAGAGGAACGTCATGCGCAGTCATGTGCGTGCGGAGCACCACGTCGTTGTGCACGTAGTACGTATCGGTGGGTGAGCGCGATGGGTGGTTGGCCGGCACGAGCAAGTCGTCAAAGCAGTGCTTTGCGGTGACGATGGGGGAAAGGTCGTTGTACGAATGGAACACGTTGGGGTATCGCGTTTGGAAGTAGGATTCAATCTCGGCGCGCAGCGTGCACAGGGGGTGAAGGTGCTTTTTGTGCAGCCTCTCGGCGGTCTTGCGCCAGATTGCCTCCGGAACGCGGCCGTGGCTCTGAGTGGGCTGCAGGTGGGCGTTTGAGGCGGCAGTCGACGCGCGGGTTGCAAAACGTGTTGCAAGGGCTGATCGGGCTGGAGCAAGGCTCCTTGAGAACAAGGCGGCCATGGCGCGGTGTGGTGGTCGGCAATGAACGAATGAATGAGTTCTCCAACGGGGGGGCGCATCTTTGGCGAGCATCAACGCAAGTGGGGGGGGGGGGGGGGGGGGAGATTCTGTCATCACGCTGTTTTTTTTTTTCCCGCGTCATATCGCTTGGCATACGTGGCAGCTGAAACGCCGATCTAAATTTTGTTTGCCAAAATGCTATCTGCAGAAGGCGTACGTCTTTGTCCTCGAACAAGCTTCCCTTCTGCGTGATGTTTTTTGTGGGAATGCACTCAGTGAGTGCCACTCACTGAATTCGGGTCCAAAAGACAGGCTCGACATGGGTGCACTTTTTGGAATAAACTTGAAGCACAAGCATAAATGTGTGCTCCAGATTGCTTATCAGGTGCATGCGCTGCTCTGGTTGGCGCGTATCGTAGAAAATGTTTCTACGCACCCAACAACGAGTTCAATATACAATTGCGAAGCGCTCTACGACATTGCAAACTCTGTCGTCGTCGTCGTCGTCGATTCCGCCTGCCCACTTTTTACAAATATGTCTGGTAACAAAGTGAGCGTGCTGTTCTCAGATTTGGATGGCACTCTGGTACACTATCCAAAAGAGTTTTTGCACTACGCCCAAATCATTGAACAAGTGGCTGCCACGGAGCACTCTCCAGAATTTGCCACCATCCGGTACAATGACACCAACGAGACCAGAAAATGCGTGGTACTGCCCTCCATGACCGGCGGAAAGGCGTACCTCTCGCTCCGAACCAAGGAGCTGGTGGCGCGTCTGCGCGAAATGGGCGTCATTTTTGTGATCATCACCGGAGCAAGATCGTCAACGTACGTGTCGAGGCGCGCGAGTCTGCCCGCTGCCGACTATGAATTCTACGAAAACGGCGGCAGAAAGATTGTCAACGGCCAACTGGATGCCTCGTGGAGCGAGCAGTTCAAGCCTCAGGTGGGAGAAATTGGCGACCGCGTGAGCCTGGTGCCCGACATGCCGCCGCCAAACGAGCGCGATGGCACGCTGTGGAAGCTGTACGACGAGCTGGTGGCGCAGGGCTGGAGCACCGACAGCAGACAGTACAGCACCAACTTTCGGGTGGACGTGGCGAAAAGCGACGGCAAGACGGCGGCCGACTTTGCGGCCATCGTGGCGGACAAGTGCGCGGCGCTCGGTCTGGCCAGCTCGTACAACCTGGGCAAGGCGGACTTGTACCCGGCGGCGTCGGGCAAGGCGAACGCGGCGCGCCACGTGCTGCACATTTGCGGCATTGCGCGCGCGGACGCGGTGGCCATTTTTGACGACGACAATGACCTGGAGCTGGGCGCGCTTTGCGGCAGGGGCTTTTTGCCGGGCGTGACGCATGAGAGCGTGCTGGCGGCGCTCAAGGAGCACGCGGAGTGGAGCGTGTCGAAGCGGATGGGCTTCCTGGGCACGGAGGAGGCGCTGGAGAAGATTGTGGCGCTGCGAAGCGAGGCGCTGAGCGCGAGCAGCGTGTGAATGTGAGTGATAAATAACAGAATGCTGATTGTGCGCACGACGTGGATGGGTCAACTCATTGACGGCGTGCGTTTGAAGGCTAGCAGCCCTCTACCGCTGGCGAAGCCATCAAGCCGGTTGTTCGGCGGGCATGACGGCGTCATGTTACGCACAAAGTGGCTCTCAAGCACTGGCCTGCTGCACAGCGCGGGGAACGCGCTGCGGCTGTATGAGCAGCTCTCTGCACTTATCTACAGTAGTGCGGCGTCGCCAAACAGCGGCGCGCGCCACGCGACGCGCCAAGCTGCCGCTGCGCGCGCGCATATAACTCGTCGGCGGCGGCGCGCGCAGCTCGCGGCAGCTCGCGAAGCGCCGCTTCAAGGGCGCGCGCGGCGCGCGTACGAGCGCGCGCTGCGCGAGGCGCCGCGCGCCTCGCGCCTCGCGCGCCAAGCTGCTGCACTGGTGGCGCCAGCTGGAGCGCAGCGGCGGCCAGCCGCCGCGCGCCGCCGCGCTGGCCGAGCGCGAGCGCGTGTGCGCGCCGTTCGTGTTCCACGCGTGGGGCCGCGTGGAGGCGCTGCAGCGCGGCCGCCGCGACGCCGCCGCGCGCGCGCCACGCCGCCGCGACCAGCGGCAAGCATGCTGTTACGTAATTACTGTACCTCAAGTACGTTTACCGCGCGCGAAAATCACAGCCGTCTTCTTGTTCTTGTATCTGCTCTACACACACGAGGCGCGCCGCCGCGCGCGCGCCGCCGCTACGTCTCCGACGTCATGAAGCGCACGTACGGGTCGTCCGCGCGCGCCGCCGCCGCGCCCGCGCCCGCGCGCGCGCCGCCGCGCGTGCCCAGCTCGCTGTGCTTGTGCAGCCGGCGGCGCAGGCTGGGCAGCGCCGCGCCGCCGCCGCCGCCGCCGCCGCCGCCCAGCGAGCTGCGCACGCGCCGCCTGCCGGCGGGCGGCGGCGGCGACGCGCGCGACGCGCGCCACACCGACTTGGACTTGTGCTCGAAGCGCAGCCGCGCGTCGGGCCGCGCGGGCGACGCCGACGGCTCGCTCTCGTCCGTCACCGTCGAGTCCGACAGCTTGCGCTGCAGCGCGCGCTCCGCCTCCGCCGCCGCCAGCGCCGCCGCTGCGGGCGCCGCTGCGGCGGCGGCCGCCGCGGCCGCGGCGCGCGGCGAGACGCGCGCGCGCGCGCGCCGGTCGCGCTGCAGCATGCGCTTGAAGAACGACACGGCCGAGCGGCGCAGCCCGCCCGAGCGGCGCAGCTGCGCCGCCCTCTCCACGCGCTGCGGCGGCGGCGGCGGCGGTCGCGTCGGCGGCGCGGTGTGCGGCGGCGGCGCGCGCTGCGCGGGCTTGCTGACGTGCAGCGCGGTGGCGGCCGCCAGCGACGCCGCAAACTGCCGCTGCTGCTGCGGCGGGTCGCGCGCGCGCGGCGACGCGGCGTCGAAGCGCAGTGAGCTGGGCGCGTGCAGCGCGCGCGACGAGAACTCCTCCAGCGAGAACGCGTCCTCAAAGTTGTGCACGCGCGCGGCCAGCCCGCCCACGTTCTGCGACAGGCGCGGCTTCCACGCCAGCGACGCGCCGTCCTTGCGGAAGTTCACCACGGCGCAGCGCGGCAGCCGCGACACGGGCGTGCGCGGCCGCGCGAGCGGCGGCGGCGACGGGGGGGAGGGGGGGGACGGGGGGGACGGCGGCGGCGACGGCGGCGGCGGCGGCGGCGGCGGCGCGGCGGCGGGGGGGGCGGCGGGGGAGGCCATGCGGGGGAGCGGCGCGGTGGTGCGCGGGGGGGGAGCGTCGGCGAGCGCGGCGATGCGGCGCGATGCGGCGCGCGGCGCAGCGCGGCGGAGCGCGCACAAGTAGCGCGCGGCGCGGCGCGGCGTGGCACGGCGCGTCACGTGGCGCGCGCGCACGGCGCGCCGCACGCGCCGCACGCGCCGCGCGTACGTGCCTCAATTCAGCGCGCGTTGAATTGTTTGGTTTACCGGCGCGTCACTCCTCGCTGCCGCGCGCCGCCGGCGCCGCCTGCGCGCTGGCCGCGCGCGCGTCGCTCAGCGCCTCCGCGCCGCCGCCGTCGCCGCCGCCGCCGCCGCCGCCGCCGCCGCCGCGCGCGCTGGCTGTGCGTCTGCTACCCACGCGCGCGCGCGCCATGCCGCCCAGCACCGCGAACGCCTCGCCGCCCACGCTGCGCATGCGCACCGACTCGTCGTCGTCGTCGTCGGCGTCGTCCCCGCCGCCGCCGCCGCGCGCCACCAGGTTGTCCCAGCCGCGGAACGACGCCACCGAGCTGTCGGGCGCGCCGCCGCTGCTGCGGCTGCTGCGGCTGCTGCCGCCGCGGCTGCCGCCGTCGGCGTCGCCAAACGCCAGCCCGGCGAACGCCTCGCCGCCAAACGACTGCATCATCACCAGCTCCTTGTGCACGCGCGCGTCGTCGCCGCCAATGTAGCTGCTCATGCGGTTCATGCCGCCGCGCGCCGAGAGCGCCGACGAGCTCAAGCGGCCGGCCTGCCGCACCACGTTGCGGAACGAGCGGAAGCGCCCGTTGGCGCCGCCGTCGTCGCCGTCATAGTCGTCGAACGCCACCGCCGAGCGCTCCAGGTCCAGCGAGCCCTCCATCGCCTCCACCGCGTCCAGCCTGTGCGCGCGCCGGTACCACATGCACCCGGCCGTCAGCGCCACCGCCGCCGCGCACACCACGCTCACCACGATGCCGCCGACCACCCCGCCGCTCACCGCCCGCGCCTTGGAGGCGAACGTCGGCGCGCCCCAGAACACAATGCGCCGCGAGTCCACCGCCCACACGTCCTCCACCACCGCGAACCGCACCCCGCTCACCTCCTCCGTCGTCCGCCTGCGCTCGCCCAGCGTGTCCTGCAGCAGCCCGAATTTCACCGCCGCCGTGCGTTCCTCCACCTCCATGCGAATCTCCATTTTCTTCGACAGCGCGCTGGCGCCATCGGCATCGTCCGCCTTGCATTCAATCTCAATGCTCGCGCGGGACACCTCCACGCTCTGCGCAAATGCCTTTCGAATCTCGCCCACGCTCGCGCTTCCCTCAGCGCAGCTCGTGACATTGGCGCGAATCACGCACAGCAGCAGCACCTTTTGTTGCCGCGGCGCGCTTCCCACAAACGCGGGTACAGATCGCACGAATGCCAGGCGACTGTTATCGCTGGAATTCAACCCGTTTAGCACCTTGATCGTACTGATTGATTTGATCACATCGTTTACCAATTCCCCTTGTACCACTCCTTCATTCAGCACCAGCAAATGGCTCACCACGCCGCCCATATGCGCAGCCGCCTGCGCACTTCCGCTTACCCTTCGAGTGGCAAAGTCGTTCGTGTGCCACGCGCTCTCAATCTCGCTTCCGGGCGCGTATATGTCCGTGCAATTGCCCCTGTTTGAGAAAGAGCTTACCCTGTCTGAAATGTCGCTTGCACCAACTGTCATTACCGCTTCCACCCATGCCGGGTAACTCGCACAGCTGGACCCTGCCTCATCGCCGGCAGGTACGATCACCGGCAGACCGCGCTTCAGCACGCTCTCCATCATTGACGTCAGCGCCTGCGACGGTTGCTTCGTGTTGAGAGACAATACAATAATGCCGTTTGAACCGGTTCGTGTCCAGTGATACACCGCCCAGTCCAACGCGTTGATGATCGACGAAGTGGTTGCGCGTCGGTTGCACCCATACACCCGCAGCGACACAATTCTCGCCTTTCTCGCCACTCCGTACGTCTTGCCGGCCAGTATGCCAGCGACATGAGTCCCATGACCAGTGCAGTCCAGGTGAACATCATCGCGGTTATTCACAAAGTCGTATCCACCTTCTACTCGTTCCTCAAACTCCTCATGTGTCAGTCGAACTCCAGAGTCGATCAGATAAAACCATGTGCCCTGCCCAGAGTCTTTCACACCAAACTTCTTGTCAAGCGGCAAAACTCGTTGATCAATGCGATCTAGACCCCACGGTACCTCCTTGGACGCCGGCCCCGGGACTGCTGTGACGGTCAAATTATACGTTCCTGATGAAGCCCCGTTTCCAGTAACCACAATGTAGTACACTCCCCCCAATAGCCTGGCAGAGATAAAAGCTCGGTTACTTGCTGTCACACATTTGATATCATTCGCGCTTTCCGCCAACACTCGAGGAGAGTTATCGCTGCTGGGATTTCCATTCAGCACCAGTAAATAGGTGTCAAAGTCCGATCCTTCACATGTAGACATCTCAACGTGGTACACTGTATTGATCCCCTGTAAGCGAAGCTCATGAAGCGCTTGTCCTCCAACTCCAACCTGCACGTCGCTTACGTCTTTGAACAAGAAGTCCAGAACAAACCGTGATTCAGTATTTCCCGTCACTCCGACTACGCTGGAGTTAACCACGACAGCAGAGACTGACTGTGCCCGCGCTTCATTGAACAACAGTGAGTGTACCAGGATGGAGATGACCAGGAAAAGTGTCTCAAACATGGAGGAGTAGCTTCTATTCCTGCCTGCTCTTCAAAGCAACAACACTGTCGTGGACGAACGCTTTTTTAAAGCGGATGCGAGCGAATCTCTACACAGATGCTTTGAACCGATAAGAGCTTTTCCAGATGCCTGAGAAATGAGGTTCAACCATGAATACCAACAAGACGACAGCGTGCGGGAGATGCATTCCACCACTTCGGAATAATCCGAGACACGAGGCAAGTGAACACACTTGTGTATCGTCTCCAACCGAATGATAGGCGATTTCAACAGAGCAAACAAAGAGAAAAAAAAAGCAATTCGCCACGACACTTCATCCTTTTATTGGTGTTCTCAAATTGTCAGCAATATCGCTTCAGAAACACCGCGTTCGACGTGAGCCGTTTGCTGATTGTTATTTGCCACATATCGAATATATAGGATTGTTCTCTTTCAATACGCCAATGACCAAAAACTTCTTTGCGGAATACAAATTTCTCGTCTTCCCTCCATTGAGACCAATCTGAAGCTGCTAGATGAGGAGCACAAGGATTCGACACCCTTCACTTGACAGGACTCCGTGACATCATTGATGCTCTCTTGGAACGAGTGCGCCCGTTGATCACTTTTGACAGAGTGTCCATCCCATCTTCCTCGACACCGAACGATATATTGTATAAACTATCCAAGTATGAGAGCAGCGCAATTATCTGTGCTCCAAGCAAAAGTTCTTCATGACCTTTGAGGTTCTCCGATTCGCTCAGTTCGTTCACGCAGCGTTCCAAGTCTAGAACGTCTTTCTCACACACAAGCTCACTGCCCTTGTCACATACAAGTCGAAAAACTGGTGGCCCTATTGGATAGTCCGGCTCTATGCCTATCATGCAATTGATTCTCAAAGCCTCACAAGAAATGACCATGCACCACACTTCCGTGTATTTGCCTCCAGTTCCCTCCCGGGCGAGTCGTTCGTCGCCTGCCCAGTCTTGAGGAGGCAGTTTGACAAAGTCTTCCAATCTGGATTTGGGTTCTGTTCGGATCCCAATTTCGGCTGGAAGGACAGGAAGTCTTTTCGACAAGAGCAATTCGATCTGTTTCTTTAGAGACACAATGCTCTTGAGCCGGCTTCGAAGTGTTTCACACACATCTTTAAACCGTACGTGCCCGCTAATCTCCATTGCTCGAGATGGCCATTTTGCGAATTGAGACTCGTCGGCGCCTCGGGCCCTGTGCGACTCAACGGGTAACATGCTGGTGATTCCGCAGACCACGTTGGCCCACACAAAAGGGCGAGATCCATGCGCCTTTGATACATCGAACTTGAACGTTCCTCTTTCGAGATAAGCATTGCTTGGGTTTGGAGACTCCTCTCCGAAATCGAACGGATAAAGCATCTGCAACTCTTTTGTCGGATAAGAAGGTGTCTCAGTGCCGTCTGCCACTATTACAGAAGAGACACTGACTACATTAAGGTTGATATGATACGAAAACTTGACGCGCAAAGCTTGCTCAATTCCATCGCAATGTACATCAATTTGCACGCGCATTGGATGTACAGCGTAGGGGTCCTTCCGAAGCGGTCTCTTTGGTGCCTCGCCAAGAATTGAGACGGAAAGCTCACCAAACGTGTCACGATAACCCATTGCCTGGCGCGCCAGAACATACAGGGGAGCAGGCAGCTGTTGCGCTTCTGGAATTGTGGGACTTGACGTGTATGTGAGTGGCTTGCTGTGAATGAGGGATCTAAGTGGTTTTAGATCGTTGTCTAGGGACCCGAGCAAGCTCGGTAAACCTCGCAGTGCTGACTTGGTTTCATCAAGTTCCTTGCGTTTCATCTTCACGACATCCAGAATTTCCTCAACCCGCTTTTGTGCTGCTTTTCGCTTCAACAATTCGTTGCTCAGAGTGTCCATCGTATGCTGGTGTTTAGCTGCGCCATCGTCTTCGACAGTAGTAACGTCCGGTATTTCAAAGTCAAGCTTTTTCATATGACTCGATGACGCGGTCTCACACGAGTCAATCTCATCTTGGAGCATTTTCATCTCATACTTGAGGTTGTCAAGTCTTGATCGCGCGCTCAAAAGTTTGTCTTGCTCTTTGCGACTTTCCTTGCGAGCATCGTCAACTTTCCTGACAAGGAGATCATGCGAGCTCTTCAAACTCACAAATTGGCTTACAAGCTTCAGCGATACTTGTCGAAGGTGGGATTCAGAAGGCTCAAGCGGTTTAGGACAGCCGTTTTCGGTTGAGCTTGACACTAGACGAAGGCGCTCGTCTGTCGAAGCATTTAGAATCGAATCTCTCAGCGTGTTTATCGCATGCTTGGAGCCTTCCAACAGCAAATCCATACTGTTTTCGTCATTTGAAATACTATTTTCCATGCTGTCAATGTGCCAGATGTAACCTTGGTAGCCCAACCTGGGACCAAATCGATAATTCACAACGCCAAACACTTGTTCCAGTCTTCAAAGTGAGCAGGCAAAGTATCACGCAGTCACGGAAGAAAACGGTACTACGGGTAGCTTGGTATCGTTTTAGCCTTTTCTCGGTGCTCACGAGCGTAAAGAGAATATCGCGGCTCAAAACGAATGAAGGGGTTAATCCTGTTGCAGTGTTTGAAAAAGTGGTTGTTAGAAGTTAGCAGCTGGTGTGAAACCGTGTACCGGTAATCCTCGAGCAGGAAGGGACCAAGATCAAGAGCAGCTATGGCAGTGGAGTGTGTGAGCAAGTGAAAGAAATTCAAACAAACTGGATTCGTCCGTTTGTTTTGGCGAAAATTTAAGGAATCCACTCGCAGCAGATCCTACCCTTTAACGCGGAGCCCATTGCGTAACAAAGTTCCGTATCATACAAATTATGTCTACCAGCGGTAGCCATTTCATCGTTGTAACGCTGACGCATTCGCCTTTTCTATCCCAGGAGCTATCGCCCTCTTACCTTTCAGTTATAGACTTGTGCAGTCTTTGCAATCTTCGCACCTACTGAATTCCCAGGGGAGCGGAAGCCAGACGGCGAAAAACCGATGCGTTACGTCGTATTCTCAATCCTTGTCCATCATGGATCGCTCAAGAACAGGGAAGGATGCTCAAGCCCCCGATACAGTTCCATATGCTTCTCTGAAGACGTTCTTGGTGGGGGCCGTTTCTGGAGCAGTGGCGAAAACAGCAGTTGCACCACTTGACAGGTGCGTTCCAATGAACCTAAAGTAGCAGTCGCTTGACTGCGCTTGTGTTAGAACACGAAAACATGCTTTGTGTCAGCGATTGCGGCTTTGTCGCGTTGGTGCCGAATTGCATGTATCTCTGACACCTCTTCTTCTCGCACATTAATTTACTATGCTGGATTGGCTTCAACAGAACAAAGATCCTGATGCAAATCTCTCAAATGTACGGCTGGCAGGATTATCGCGGGTCTGTATGGAGCTCAATGAAAACTATATGGAAAACAGAGGGATTCTACGGATTCTTTCGAGGCAACTCGGCTACAATTGCCCGCATTATGCCCTATGCTGCTGTTCAGTACTCTTCATTTGAATTCTATCACCGAACATTGTCAGACTATGTCTTTCATTCTGACGCTCCAAATCCTTTAAAGCGCTTCATGGCCGGAGCGATGGCTGGTTCTACGAGTGTGCTCTGCACATACCCTTTTGACCTCGCAAGAACAGTCTTGGCTGTTCGAGTTGCGCACGCATCCCCAGCTCAACCAGTAAGAAATCCTGGAATTGCAATGACGCTACATTCAATACTGCGTGAAGAAGGGGTCACTGGTATATACCGCGGTATGTATCCAACATTGGCTGGAGTGGTTCCGTATGCTGGAACAAGCTTTCTTACGTATGGTGTCCTGCGGAGGGCCGCCGATCGTCGTGGTGTGTCCGAGCTGTATCCGATAACTACTTCTCTGGTTTGTGGTGGAACCGCTGGTCTTGGTGAGTTGATTTCCTTCTTCCGAACTCGTGCTTGCAAGAAAGGCACTGCTACCGTACCCTTGTGAATGCGATCGCTTTCCGACACTAACTCATAATTTTCGAACTTCAAAGTCGCTCAATGCTGTACATATCCTTTTGACTTAGTGCGGCGAAGACTGCAAGCGCTTCACAAGCCTGAACTAATGACTAATCAAGAACGAGTACGTGCCACGAGTCGTCAATCAAAAAGCATTTCACTGGGATGATCTGAGTACTAACCAGAAAACCATTCTTCCCTTGATAACTGTTGATGCCCACTTCCGCACGCTGTCCCTCTGCTGTTGATCCTTCCAAAGGCTTTCATCTCTGCAGCCACAAAGGACACTCGCTTTGGGAATATTTCCATTGTTCGCTCTGTTTTATTCATAATCAACACGGAAGGAATTCGTGGACTATATCGTGGAATTCAGGTAAACTTTCTAAAGACTGCGCCAGCCATGTCAATCAGCTTCACCTGCTACGACAGGCTTAGATCTTCCCTCGGGGTTCCCCCAGGCAAGCACTCCGCTACAAGAGGCTGATGCTGACCACGTGACGAATCTACCTGGTTATAAGCGTCTATGTCAGAATCTACGAAGGAGCTTCAAATATGATCTACAGAAGGCTTCAAACATGAACCCTACAGACTAAAGTTAGGGGTTTTACCGTCGACTAGCTCACGTTCTTTCAAACCAATGGAAGGCTTAAGAACTCCTGATCGTAGAAACTCGACGTTTTCGTTCCTAGCTTGGATTTCAGCTTCACTCAAAGGAGACCGCGGTCGATACCGGCTTCCGCTTCTGGGAATGGAGGACTTTGATATTTTCCGTGATGAACGTGTGTTGTATTTTTTTGTTTGAGGCTGACCGAAGATCACCGGTGATATGTGGGAACACCACTCCTGATCCTCTCCCAAATCGGACCTACGATCAGCACCGGGAGGTGGTACACGTCGACGGCTTTTCCCACTGGCGCGAGCTGGCTTGGAATTGGGATCGCGATAGGTCGCATCATCCACGCAGAAAGTGCATACAAAATGTTTTTCCGTGACAGACTTTGATCCTCTCAACCCCTGGACTGACTCATCATCTAGACCAACACACTCCAAATGACTCCAATACCCACAGAGTCCGCACTGGACCGTAGCCCTCCCCAAAGGCTCGTTTCGACCATTTGGCTTCGCAGATCGGCATACGCACCTGAAGTCGAGAATTACGGAGTCGTTGTCTTGCAACGAACTATTAAACAAACCGCTGGGAATGCTTTCGACAACTCCCATATCTTCCTGTTCTTTTGGAATTGGTCCCTCGGATCCGTGCTGAAATACAGTTTTTTCTGTAGTTTTGCGATCTGCCCATCTCTTCGGTGTTGACTTCTTCCGAGAACCTCGATTACGAACTGGTATCGGTTTCTTCTTTATCCTGAGCTCATCAAAAGTCTGGAGCATTGCGTGAACCTCATTCTTGTGCTCGTCTACCATTTCTTCACAACCGTTGTTAATAAGCTTGTCTACATCGTCCTCTAGCTCCTCATTCTCTGATACGAAGGGAAATCGCTCTGTTGCCTTGAATCTTTCCATAATATTCGTCTCGCTCTTCGACACAACCTCGCGGAGCGACTCTGAATGATCGGCAGAAAGACCGCGTGAAGAACGAAATCGCCGAGATTTCTTCCGTACGCGTCGAAGTAAACCATTACTTGGAAACTTGCTCAAATCCGCGTTCGTGGTGTTTCTATAGAGACTATCGCTCGAAGACCTTGGTCTTTTGGAGGGCGTCAGATCCGTAGATAGGTTGATAGTTTCCTCATTGTACTCACAGTCGCGTTCCAAGAATGACGAGCTATCGTTCACTTGAGGGCGAGCACGCGGTATAGGAATGTCCCCCAGAGCACGATGAGGATGACGCTCCCGAGGTATTGGCACGGCGCTCTTAGCTGCAAGTCTCTGATTCGTGAGCAGACTTCTGCACTTTCCGTTAGGAGCTCTTGATGTTTCCAAATCGTTCCGCAATTCATGCTCCCGTTGCCCTGGCTTCAATTCCCAGATGAGTTCATTGTTTCTAGGCTTCTTGGGTGCCTCACTCACAGTTTCACGAGATGAACGTCGGGTGTGTCTTCTCACCGAATGCATAGCGGGCGGTTGCCTTTTCCGAGACTTGAGTGCGTTCTCGACAAAAGAGCTTACCTGCTTGGCACTGCTGCTGCGCAGACGAGAGGATACGGACTCTCTGCTCATTTGAGGTGTGTCGGCGTCATCAGAGGGCACGGCAGTATGATCAGCTGTATCAGGATCGGAAACTGAAAGAGGAGCATTCAAATCAGAAGTGGAAGTTGAGCAAGGATCTACAATGAGCGGCTTTGTTTTGGATGACGAGTACTCCAGCTGTCCAGCACGCTCTGTTTCGCCTTTTCCGGGCTTGGTTGGCGAACATCTACTGTTATGTTGCTGTGGTTGAGCTCGATGATGATCTTCCAAGTCGGTGAGATCGATGGAGACGACTTCCTTCGAGGCTCTCGTTACCGGGCGTGAGGGAACTGAGCGCCTGAACAAAGCATCGCGCTTGACGTATTGAAAAAGCTTGATGTGGGCCCACGGAATGGTGTGAACAGTGGTATCGCCGATGAACTTGAGCTTGACGACGCGATGGTGATTTTGGTTGGCAGCCTCGAGGACTTTGGCTGCTCGCCATTGACAAGTGTTTGGTCTACGGGCCTGCACCTCCTCATTGACCGAGACGGCCTTCACGGGCATTCTGCGCAAAACTGTGACGAAGTCGAGGCGAAAACCATCTGCCGACCAAGCATTCGCGCTCAAGAGCGAGATGGCGCAGCAAGCACGCTCGGAACAGTAGCACAACAACGGCCCCGAAAACGAAAATCAAGGATGAGCCGATTTGTGAAATCACGAGGCGCCTGTTCTGAGAAGGGCTGGCTCTCGAGTAGGGCGCGCGTTTGACCAGCGCTTCCAGCCACGGCTGGAAGAGCAGGGGAAGAAGGGCGCTGCCTCGACGGGCAGCTGTGAGGGGGGGGCGGGGGTGGATTGCGCTACACCTCGCAGAGCAGTGTATGTGTGTAAGCGGGCGGGGATCAAAGGGAGCAGAGGGCGATGGGAGGCGGGGGCGTGGGGGGGGACGGGGGCGTGGGGGGGGGACGGGGGCGTGACGTACGGGGGGGGATGGCGGTGGGCGCGCGTGCAAACAAACTGGCGCGCAAAGTGGGCGTTCAAAGCGCGCACAGTAGCGAGCACGCGTGCACGCGGGCGCGCGGAACGGCGCCCTTGTTGCGTGCACGCAGACTGCAAACCGAGAAGCGGGGGAGGTGTGCCACGTCGGAGTGTCTCCGCCAGCGCGATGCCATTGCGGCGCCTTTCGCAAGGCGGATCTTTGTCCTCGCCAATCCCCCGAATCCGCGACGCGAATAAAGCCGAGCACACGGCCTGCGGCCGCTCCCCGCCGCCATGCGCTGATCGCCGCCGTCCGTCCGAGCCCCTTCCGCAACATGCCCCCACCTCCCCGCGCGGCGTTCCTGGCGCCGTCCGCCCTGGCGCTGCATCCCCGCCAGCGGCCGCTTTCGTCCTCCTCCTCCCGATGGATCCGCAGCAGCCCGCTTTCGAGCCGCTTCGCCGCAACGCTTCGTCATGCCGCCTCCAATTCCCGCGTTGATCCGCGTATGGCTGCTGTCGGCGCTGGCCACAAGTCAGACAAGCCCGCCAGCGAGGCCGACGCCGCTTTGGAGAAGAAGTATTTGCAATGGCGCATTCGCATCTTCTACTCCATTTTCACTGGCTATGCCTCTTTCTATCTCACTCGTAACTCTTTCACATATGTTGCACCTGTAATGCGGCAAGCTTTGGGCTTCTCGCTCGAGCAATTGGGTATCATCATGTCCGTATTTCCGCTCGCCTACGGTTTTTCGAAGCTCGTCGCCGGTATTTTGTCTGATAGATTCTCCACTCGACTGTTCATGTCCATTGGCCTTGCCGTCACAGGCGTCATCAATATTCTTTTTGGCTTTCAAACAAGTTTATATGCTTTTATAGCACTGTGGCTCGCAAATGGGCTTTTCCAGGCAGCAGGAGCTCCCCCTTGTGCCAAATTGCTTACCACATGGTACTCCCGCTCGGAAAGGGGCACATGGTGGGGATTTTGGAACACTAGCCATAACACTGGCGGTTTTCTTATTCCTTTGCTTGCAGGATACTGCGCCCGAGCTTTTGGATGGCAGTACGGCATGATTGTGCCAGGTGTCATTTCTATCTTTATGGGAATGTTCTTGTTTAATCGCTTACGTGACAATCCAGAAGCTGTTGGTCTACCACCTGTCGATGAAGTTGACAATAAGAACAACCAAAGCAAAGGAGGCAAACAAAACAACCCTGGAGAGGATCTCAGTCCTAGACAGAAACTGTTCAAGTATGTTCTTTCAAATCCTTACGTTTGGCTTCTTGCTGTAAGTTACTTTTTCGTGTATTTCGTGAGACAAGGTGTTAGTAGTTGGGCCCACATATTCCTTCTTGACTACAAAGGAGTTGGCGATGCGCAAGAGGCTGCGTTTAGAGTAAGCGGAATGGAGATTGGTGGACTTCTGGGATCATTAGTGTCGGGCTGGGCGAGCGACAAAATGATGCGTGGACGTCGAATTCCCATCATCGTGCTTTGGCTGATAGGTGTCATGGCCAGTGTCGCATGTCTGTGGTTTATTCCAGCCACTTGGAGATATGCAAGCTGGTTAGCCGTGTTCTGCATTGGATTCTTCATTTATGGGCCTCAGATGCTGGTCGGTTTGGCTGGGGCTGAGATCGTTGACAAATCAGCAGTGTCGTCAACAATTGGCTTGCTTGGGTGGATTGCGTACTTGGGGGCCGCCGTTTCTGGGTATCCGCTCACCAAGATTGTCAGCAAGCTTGGTTGGGGGGCTTACTTTGCGTCCTTAATTGGTTTCGCTGGCACTGCTATGATTCTGCTGCTGCCCATGTGGAGATTGGGCATGGGCGCTAAGAAGAAGCCTATGCCCGAGGTGCCAGAAGTTCAACCTGTGGCACCAGGAGTACCTGCAGTCGCAGCTGCTGGAGCTCCGGCTGGCGGGTTGGTGGCAGTACCTAGTGCGGTCAAGTTCGTTGCATGCAATACCTGTGCTGGAACCGGATCTGTCATGAAACTTGAATGCGGTCCAGCAACCCCGTCTCAGACCCTTAGCTGCAAGTACCTGGAAACCCCTTGCCCATGGTGCGGCGGAAGCGGTTATCTTCAAGAAAGCAGTTGACGTAGGAACATCTCGCCATGGTGTAGGCAATGACGGCAGCGAGGTTTCTCTTCGGGAACTTGTTCCGCGTCTGCGCCAAGATCTACATTTGAGGAGCATGCTTCATTCCAGCACAGAATAGCACTTTTGCCATGGATTCGACCACAATTCTGCGATCACGCTGTTCATCTTCACACCTTTTGCGTGAAACTCCAAAACGTTGAACTACTGCGAGATCAGCAGAGCAACGGCTGCTCCTTACCTATTTGACCAGAACCACGAAGTCTATCACGGCAGGCAACTTCTGCTGCAAATGGAACGTGTGTTCATCGAGCCCTGGAGCATGTAATTTAAATAAAAGTCCCCGTGAGCCTTCTTTCTCTCCTACTTGTCTAGGACACCCTCAGCTTAACTTCATGAGCCCCATACTGAGGCGTTCACACCACAGCAGTTGACAATTATCCTTCCCCAGAGTTTCTTTCATGTCTTCTGTACGTATTGGGCTTCTTGCGTGACGACTGCTGTGGGTGTCGAAACGGCGGTAGTTACTGAGCACCGCGCATATGTGTTTTTGAGTTCTCGATCATAGGCAAGATTTCCTTCAGCACTGCACGTAGAGCCCCGAAAAAATACCAGAGCGAGAGCCAGCAATTATGATCCAACTCCCGTACCCCGGACTAGGCTTTTCATGTTCTTTAGCTCAAAACTAATACAATAGTTTCTTCATGTTTTCGGGACACACAAGGGTATCCATGTATATCTTAAGGCACCCGTTTTCGTCGACTTCTACTTCCAACTTCCATCGCTCTAAGAGTTTCGTTAAGTTTGTAGTTTGTAGCACTTTATCTCTTTGTGTTCTTTTCTCCTCCCGCTTTATCAACGGGAACCTGCTAGAGCGATGAAATCTTCGGCCGTAGTTGTCAATAGAGCGGGCCGGTGCACCCTATGGGACACAGCGAACAAGAATGTGACGTGTTCCAAAATCTGAAGGTAAATTGTAATACCCGTCGGTTCACTTCACTTCTGCATCATAAAAATGATTTGCTAATATCTTCGTTCACATTGATCTACGCACGGTGCATATCATAGTGCTTTGAGATCTTCATTTCGCAAAAGCAAAACGTAACAAAATGCATTAAATTGAATGAGCATCAGGTTTCCAGTCTCGACGCTTTCGATGGTCCCCGTCGCCGCGGTGCAAGTGCTTGCGAAGTTTGTTTGAATTGAATCTGGACAGCGAGCACCAAGGTCACTTCTTCTTCTTTAGTATGGTCTGCAACTCCTCATTGCGAAAAAGCAGGAGATCTACGCTAACCCTGTACGTATTACAACAACCTCTAATTCCTAGGTTGCAGTAAAACTCTACAGAAAGTTTTCCCTCTTTAAGAAGGCCAACGTTCTATGCGGGTACTGTCTAATCACCAAGGTTACATTGCGTATATAGAAGCAACATCTTCGTACGTATTCATACCATTCGGCTTTGAGTGCACAGTTCTCAGATTGGCAGACTGCCAAGCTTATTTGATAACAACAGCGTGACCCATACCAGCACCATACCATCCATTGTCCCCTCTGCTGCTGGGACTTTTGGCGCATCACTTGCCACTGTTCACTGCCGAATCATTACAAATGCAAAATCAGCTTCTACAAAAAGACAACTGTTTCTGTTGCAGAACACCGCAAAAAGCAGGTGAGAAATTTTCACAGGTCAGCGCGTCGCAGAGATTTCAAGACACCATCGGAAAGTTGGGTCGTTTGTTGCAACGGGGGGCTGTAAGAAGGAATGAAGCTGTTCATGAACTGGCAAGCAATAGAGTAGAGAAAATCAATACTACAACGAGAGTACCATAGCTTGCAGCACACAAAATTTGCTCGAGCAGAATAAGAATCTATCGGTTCTTAGCCCTTTTAGTGATTTTACTATCTGTAGATAGTTCTACTTTAGCCTTGGATTTGAGGGCTATTGTCCGCATTAAAGAAGAAGAAGTATCTATCGCAAAGAAGAATAGCTGATGTGTGAGGCTTGCAACAGTGCACTTTGATGCGCCTTCAATTGGAAGGCTGGCACGCGTACAATGGCTCTGCAAAGAGGCGCTGACAGAAGAACAGTGTCTGTCTGGCTCTCTCTCTCTCTCTCTCTCTCTCTTTTTGGGTATTCTAGCCTAATTCCGACGTAGAAGTCTGTCTGGCTGCAAAGGGGCGCAGAAGGAAAGTATGTAGGTAGTACTTCAGCGCCCGAACTAGAATGCCTGCCGTGACTGTACCCTGCCTTTTCACTTGAGGGTGGAAAACTTGAGAAAGAAAGGACTGCGCAGCGTGGAAGGTCGCAAGGGCAAAGAGAGGAACTACCACAGTAATGAAGGTAGCACAGGGCATTCGTTTGCAGTTCACACTCACTCCGAGAAGAATCGAAGCGGACGCAGGAAAACTATCGAGCGCTTATACCAGACTACCCCAAAGGGTAATTTAGCAATGAGGCCGAGCGTTTCGCTACGTGTCCAGAAAGATCTATATGTAGAGAAGCAAGCATAAGACAGTGTTTATTGCGTGGGGTACCGACGGTAGCGGCCAGGGGTTGGTTCCAATCGATTGCTTGCGCAAATCGATTGCAATCACCAATCGCAATCGGCGATTGCTTCAAGAGCTAATGAATGCAATCTGATTGCAGATGGCAAGCCCAATTGCAATCTGATTGCAAATGTCAAGCCCAATGTGCAATCAGATTGCAATCGACTTTACTGTTGACATCCGGAAAGCGCCGTTCTAAAGTTATTCGTACGTAAACAAAGCCTTCTCTACACTCTCATATTATGTTTGAGATTAGCGTAGAGTTAAACATGCAGTGTAGAACAAAACGAGAGCTGCCAGATCTACGTTGTATTACAAATGCAAATGCGATTGCACAAAGACTCCCAATCGCAATCGTGATTGCGAAGGAGAGAGATGATTGCAGTCGCGATTGCAAACGGTGAGGGTGATTGCAATTGCGATTGCAGAGGGGAAGGGTGATTGCAATTTCTCGCAATCATATTGGACCAACCCCTGGTAGCGGCTCTTTAATCCCGCGGCAGCTGACGGCCCTGGCGGGATCCTCGTTGTTGTAGAACAGTTCGTAGCGACGTTGTGGAGCAAACTACAAGCCTTACTATCAGAATACACCGATCTTTGATCTAGACGCGAGGGACCGTTTCGGACTGCAAGCAGGACGTTAACAACCACGTACTCTAGATGGTATCTAGCGTCTTTCGATTCACTCAAGCCGTCACAAACTTCCAGATGTATGTTATGTTGTCGAAGGGCTCCGTTCTGAGCTCAAGTTTTCTTCGTTTGGGAACGAACTTTTCCTTTACTGCTAAGTGAATTGCTAACTCCATTTCATTTATATTCGCCCTCAGCTTTCATGGCGGGGCGCATCCAGCACACAAGCCGTCCCAGCGCTTGTTTTGTCTTAAGCCATTTATTCATTTCACCAAATGCCCCATCAAAGTGCTGAACATTTGCTCTTCTTCGCTAGGCGGTGGATAGAAGCCAGTGTATATTCCAGCCTCTTTCGTAACCAAGTTTACGGCATTGGCTGTCTCTTTATCGTCAACGGCAATCATTGAAAACGCCTTGCCGCTTTTTTCAGTCGTCTTCAGCAATTCATCCAGAATCTCCGAAGCACTTGGAACCAAGTTCTTGGAACAAAACGACCCAATAAAGGAAGAGCCGTCCAACAGTGTCACCATATGTGCGCTATTGCTTTCTTCGGTGTATCCGAAACGTCTGAATACTACCATGCCTTCTCTCTTCTCCAGCTTTTTCAATCGATCTGCCTGATCTTTTTGCTCTTTGCTGAGCTCATGCTTGCTTGACTTTGTGTCCTCAGCTTCCGCCAGTGCAGGTTTCTCGGACAATGACAGAGCTTGAGAAACTAAATCAGATCTCTCAACGCAAGTGGATACAGAACCACCTCTTTGAAGCACGAATTGTTTGAGTTGCTTCGTACTCATCTTCTCAATAACGACATCTGAAACAGGACTTTCCTTACGAGCGGCTTCGATATGAAACCCTGTGATCACATTGCCCGCAGCTTTGGCGGCACGGGATCGTTCCATCAGCATCCTCTTCTTCTCAGGGCTAAGCCCATCACCCTGAGCCCCCATAATGATTCCATCATACACGAGATGACCACGAAACGGCAGAGCGGTGAAACGAGTGGCGACCGGAAGTTCAGCTTTGCGACGAATTAGGGCAGCAGCCGGCGATGTCTTCATGCCCAGCACACGGTAAAACTTGGTCATGGTATGATCAGCCACAAGGGAACCATCTTCGCCCTCCTCAATAACGTAGAGACACTTACTAAGGGATGAATTGAGACGTAAAGTGTCCCACGCGGCACACTGCTCCCGGAAAAGCTGGCCGAGGTTGCCGCGTAACTGCTGCGCCGCAATGTCGAACACCGACGGACCTGTCGGAGCGGTATGCCAGTAACTGTACATATATGCTGACAGATGCATCAACTTGATCTGGCCGTCCTGGCTACCGTACGCACGGTCAATGGTCGACACGGTAATGTCCGGGTACAAGTTGGCTATGGAGTTCGCAGCAAGTCGGGCACTCTGCAGCATGGCCGAAAACTGTATTCCATCAAGCCTTGGAAGACAAGCGTTGCGCGGCTTGTCGGACAGCTGAGACGGCGGATTAGACGATTGAGCCATAATGAGTTTGGTGTGGAGGGGGACGACGATTTGTATGCGATGCAAGGGCGGAACAAGTTCATCGCGGTGTAGAGGAGCTGCTCTGTTTAAGTAAGGGCGGTGCCGTCAAGAGCGAGGAATTGTTGCTCTCGCTTTATGCAACACTGAGCCCTAACTGCCGGAGTATAGCCCTAACCGCAACGATAACTGCGCACTGTAATCGACAAAAGCAACGAGTTGAGTGCCACGCCCTCTCGAGGCTCGACCACGTTTTCCACTGACGTAAAAGCGCAAATGCCAAGTGGATCACATCTGGAGAGCAATGACATGGTTCATAATCATCATAGGATACACATCATATGATACAGTAACTGTGATCACTGACCACCACCGGGATAACTTTCGAAGCAAGCTTGTGAGAAGCTGTTTGTCTTCCGAGCTATATACCAGCGTTACCAAGGGTATTTCGTCATTTCGGCAACATCAGTTCGAAAGTTCCAATGAGATTATTCGTCAAGGAAGCTGTCGAAACGCACGTGCGTGCACGATAGCGCCGGCTGTGCAGCCGATTTCTACCTTTGGCAAAATCACCAACGGATGCAAACATAGCTCACGCAAGTGGCACTAGTGATGAAGATGTATGCGGTGATCATCGTCATAATGACGATGCCCCCATGACGGCCGTAGACTAACTAGTAACTACACCCCACCATCTCGTGATGACCGTCCCTTCACTATACTCCGTTATATTCGCGTTCTGTATTCTGGCTTGCACACTCCAGGCAGTGCTTGCCAAGCACCACTCGTCCCCGGCACAAAGCAGATCATGAACTGCAATTTAGTTACCATGCAAGTATCGATACACAGTGCTCCAAATTAGTGTCTTGCGATCGCTTTACCGCGGCGTTCGCTCAACTGAACGACGGCGACAATGGCTGATAGTTGACACCGTACTATTTGGTAGATACTCGATGAAGTCAGCGATTCTTCCTGTTTGTCAATCTTATCGATTACAAGAAAGCTCATCTTCTTGCTCTCTCTCTCTTTCTGCGCCAGCTGGTTGTGCGACCTCATCTGCTCGTTACTCAAATATCAAACCCGTATCTTCCGTCTCACGCATCCACCGCTCCAACACGCCGCGCCGCCGCCCATAGCCAGCACGCCTCTTCTTTCTGCGTTTCGACAAGAATCCTCCACGGTTTCCAGCCATTCTTTCTTTTCCCAATCGCTACCATCTTCGCGCAAAGGAAAATTTTGCATCCAAACAATCCGAGGATCCGCCGCCAACATCGCCAAAGTCATTGGCAGTTGGTATACAAATTCTCTTGGCACGAAATCGTCCACAACTCCAATGCTAGTAACTGTCGCTGGCAGCGGTTTGTCTGCCAACTCCATGAAAACCAAAGAGCTGACGATCAATTCCTGAACACCCGCAGAAGCGGCCTCATGCACCAGCCGCGCGGCAACATTTGCCGCAACAGGCTGCGTTTCTTCTTCAAGGGGAACCGCCACGTGCAGCCTTTGAACTCTCTGTTCATCGCGGAAAAGTATGTCGCGAACAAACTGCTTCAAAAGCGCGGCTCCCAAGATATAATCTTCTTCCGGGGACACTACAACAGTTAGACACCCTTCCTCAGCTAGCCTATCCACAATCGGCTGCTCTTCCTGATGTGTTTGTTGGTTTCGAAGCCAATCCCGCAGAAAAACAGGTTTCCAACCGTAGTGTCCTTCGATCTCCTCTACGTCACTTTTTGGCATCAATCTCATGGCGAACTGAGAGCCTAGTGACCAGTATCGATGTTCGGACTCGTAACGCACGTCCTCGACATGTTCATCATCATCATCTCCAACAAGATAATAGCAACAGTCACAGTCTATGGACTCATACCAAGCATCTATATGTTCGTATTTTGGCAACAAGCTCCCAGACCACGTTATGTCAACGTTCTTGCATCTATGCGTCCAGCCCTTCCACGCCCCGTGAAGCGCGAGAGCCGTGTCGTAATCTACGCAATAGAGCTGCAGCTTTTTTGGTGCACACCCCACCTGTACCAGGTTCTTCAATGTAAGTGCGCGAGGAGACAGGATCGAAAGCACCTGCACCTGGCACGCCACTGCCTTTGGGAGTTTTACTCCATCCTTTGCGTCGACAAAATGAAGCTCTTCCAATCCAGAACAACAGCTTAGTCGCTTCAAAGCCGTTTGTAGTTTCGTGTGACTCATAGCGCTCAGTCGAACCATTCTTACGATGGATAAAACAATCTCGTCCTTGGTCAAGCATCGCAATGCCAACAGTGCGCCTTGAACGACGTCTTCAGGCATTGTAGTTGGAACTTCTTGTACAGCTTGATCTTCCATAATCAAATCCGTTGAGCGCAGCCCGTGAAACATCTTTTTTGTGAGCCAGTATAATCGTTTGCACGTCAGGGCTGTATTCCAGATGTCGCGTAGGTTTCCTCCATCTAACCGACCGTCTTCACGAGTCAGTAATCGCAAAACGCGCAGGAGCACGTCATCGGAAAGATCTAGAAACCTGGTGCTTCTGCCCAGTTTGAGGCCCGACCTTGACGTGGTGCAAAAGCCATGTATCATATCGTTTACACAGTTTGTCCTCACGAAAGAGTGCAGTGCTGAGCGGTCGAAGATAGAGGCGGGAGACGACACAGCGTTACTATCTAGTGTTAGCAATGATTGCTAGACTAGCAAGATCATCGAGTAAAGAGATCTGCAGCACTGAGCAGTAAACCTCAGGTTCGATTTTGAAAATGCCTAGCATTGGACCGTTCACGTTGCGATGCGGTGCATCTTGAATCATGAATGATGCATGATGCACCGTGATGATCAACTATCGTGCTGTACGACACGAGCCTTGGACAAGGGCAGCCAAAGAAAACTAGCCCTAGAGAGCCAGCGTTTCTTGGCTAGCCTCTTAGTTCTTCCTCTTGGTACGGGCAGCACCGTCGGTAGGTTACTGGAGGTTAGTTGAGCACTCTGCTACGACGAGCTTCAGATCATTCACCAGCTACAGAGCGTGTTGGAACCTTTTCGCTGGTGCTGACGTTAATGATGGTTGCGTACGGCATGCAGAATCTTTTTTTTGCTCAATAATCTATTCAACTCTGACTTGGGGTTTCTCTTGATTTTCGTCCTCATCCCGAATGAAGACGATGATCGCGAGCTGAAGCTTCCATTGTCATCTTTCTGATTTCCAGTGCGAACTTTTATTGATGCATCACGTTGTTAACAACTTGATGCTCGTCCCTTCTGTTTTTGGTGGACTTTCTTGTGATAGACTTGGCAACAGATTCATAATGTTCACCAACTTGTTTACTGCTAGTTGATCAACGGACCGTTGAGAACTGGTGTCGCACGAATCTGCGTTAGGCGTGGCCTTTATCGCCTTGTTTTTTATCAGAGCAGTCAAGCATTCCAGTAGATCTTCTACGGATAGGCTATGAATCGCGAAGAGTTCTGCTCTAGTCGAAGCGCGGTTCGATTTGAATCTAAAATCCTACTCATTCTGTTGAGAAAACTCCTGAGAGTTGTCACTCTACACAGTAGAAAGGGTGAGACATGGAATGATGGGCGCACAGGAAAGGGGCAATGCTTTGTGGTTGTGCGAGGGGCGCTTCGCGCCGCGAGAAAGTGAGCAGACTTTAAACCAATATCCAATACCGTATTGGATATTGGTTTAAAGTCTCCAATACGCTCCAATAATATTGTTTTGACCCCTGGAGCAGAGTCTCATGGGCTGGTCATGCAGCGGCTCGATGGCAATTGGTTTCTCTCTTTCTTTAAAAAAAATGTAGTTGCACCCGCGCGTTATTCGTGTATACTCGGAAAAGCAGTCAAGCTATTTGAAGCTCTTTGAGCCGGCGCTGATGAGCTAACGAACGTAAACGGAATGTGGATGGAACTTTGAATATTTGAGACGAACAGCATTCCGTCCCAACTTGAAGAGGAGTACAGAGCGCCGCTAATCCCCTTGACTCAGCGGCCCCTATGATGAAGGCCAGGCATCTTTGCCGAGTCTTCCACGACATCAATTCTGCTTTTCTTCGTTTCCTTCATTTCAAGATGAGAACTTGGCACGATTTCCCCGCAAAGAAACGAGAAGCAGGAATCAATACTTCCTGCGGTTGCTTTTCCCAGAAAAGCGTGTGGGAACAGCTTCCAGATACTTTTTTTATACAATCTTGCACATCTCATGTGCAAGGGAGCCACCTGACTGGGGGGGGGGGGGGGGTGCGCATAATATGTATATTATACAACGAGAGTCTCGGGAGCGGTCATGAGAGGCTTATGTACATGATGACAGCAGCGCGACTGGAAAAACCAGCAAAAAAATACGAGCATCAGGACTCGCAAGGCGGAATCAACTTCTTGAAACTGATCAACACGAGCGTGCTCGCCATGCAAATGTAAGCCAAAATGACGGCAAACACGCTCTCCCTTCCAAAGTTGCTCCAGATGGCACCGGCAAGCATGGCAAACGTGATTCTCGCAAGACTGCCAGTGGCCGAGAACACACCGAGGAAGCCGCCCGCAGGGAGACCGCCCAGCACCTTTGAAAACAATGCAAGTACGGCTGTCTGCCCGAGCGGATACGCCAGGCTCCACGTCATTCCCAGACACACCACGTAGCCGACAAGCGACATGGAGCGCGTTAATGGTACAAGTGCGAGCGGCAAGCAGCCGAGAAGCACGAGCAACAGGCCGATGAACACGAGCGAACGATCCGAGAAGCGGCGGGCGATGGGCTTGAAGAAGATGTACAAAAAGCCGAAGAAGCCGATGACGGAAATTCGGTAACTGGCAGACGCGTAATCGAGGCCGTACTGCTCCATGAGAAACGGCGTGGACACAGTCTCAAACTCGGCAACTACACCGCGGAACACAACATTGACAAGCAAGCACACGAGCAGCGCAAACGCGTCCGGACGAAGCGACAAGTCGTCGTGCATTGTCAAGGAAGTGGAACGCGATGCAACAAGACGTACATCACTCGCGGCGGGCGAGGGCGGGTCGAGGTAGAACATATGGACAAGCGCGACGGCCAGCAAATTGCAGACGACGAGCAGATAGGCGGGGTAGGTAAAACCATTGAAGGCGACAAACGGCAACGGATGGTAGTGCGGAAGCGAGGCCAGCAGGCCTCCAAAGCCGGGCAGCACGGCAAAGCCGACGAATTGCAAGGCGGAGAGGTAGGCAAAGTGGTGCGTGCGGATGGCGGGCGGTATGGCTCTCGTGACGTGCGCGCGACAGACGGACATGGTGGCGGAGCCGAAGCCGACGACGATTCGCGAGAAAAAGAGCATGGGAAGCGATCTAGACAGCGCGTACAAAAAATGGCCCGCGACCTGAATGAAGGACGCGATGCAGAGCACGGTGGCGGTGGAATAGGTGTCGGAAAGATAGCCTAATGGAATGGTGGTGGCCATGCGTCCCATCGAAAAGGAGGCGACAAAGACGCCGAGCAGCTGCTTGGTGCCGCCGAGCGACGCGAAGAACGGCCAGGTTGACGGAAGCATGAGGCCGCGGGAGGCCTCCGACACCAGGGTGACCCAGTACACGACCAGGAGCGAAAGCCAGTCAACGTGGCCGGGCGGGGGGGCGGGGAAGCCCATTGCTGGGCGCAGGTTGACGGCGGACAGCGAGTGGGCGAAGAAGACGGAGGTGCTGGCGGCGATGGTCTGCAGCAGCGGGCGCGGCGGGTGGGCGGACTGGACGGGATGCTGGGCGGGGCGCGACGCGACGGAATGGGGCTTGTGGGCGCGCAGCGGGGCGGCTTCAACGGCGCCATAGGTGGCGGTGGAGGGCACGGCGGCATCGGCGGGCGCGCATGGCTTGGACGCGGGACGAAGCGGAGTGGAGGGGTGCTTCGGCGGCCGGGAGGAGAAGGCGGAGGAAGAAGTCATGGGGGGGGGGGGGGGAGGGGGCGGTGGAGGGCGTCGGGCGCGGCGGTGAAGTGGGGACGGCGGTGATTCGGACGGCGGTGTATCTAATTTTGGGGCGGGGGGTTTGGGGGGGGGGGCGATGCGCTGAACATTGTTGGCGAGCGCGAAATGGCATGTGAATGAATGGCAACGTAGCGGCGACGGCGCTGCGCGCGGCTGCAGCTCATTGGCGCGCGCCCGCGGCGGAAAAGACTCCGCGTGACGTGTTCGTTTCCCGCAGCTGCGCCCAAATGTGAAGCGCGCCGCCGCGACACGTACCATACGCGCCGCGCCTTGCAGTAGCTTACACCGCGCGCCGTTGGCGGCGCGCGCCACCGTGGACAGCGCTCCGCGCCTCTCCAAAAAGGAGCGGCGCGTACTCTCGAGGAGGGTCGAACTCCTGGCCTCCAGCATGTTAGGCTGGCGCTCTAACCAACTGAGCTACGAGGGCGGCCGCGCGCTGCGCGCCGCCGCCGCCGCCGCCGCCTTCAAGCCGCGCCACGGCGCGCCGCGCCCGCCGCCGCGCGCGTCGAGCTGCGCCGAGATCTCGCCGCGCCCAAAAAATCCGCCGAGATGCACGTCAGCGCCACCGCGTGCCAGCCACAAATGCGCCGCGCGCCCGCCCCTGCTCCGCCCTTGCGTCGCCTCCTTCGTCCCCGTCCGCCCCCCCCCCCCCCCCCCCCTCGACCTCCGCCCACGCCCCCCCCTTCCGCAACCGTCGCCATGGCCTTCATCACCGGGCCCGCGCTGCCCACCGCCCGCGCGTCGCGCGCGGCCGCCGTGCCGTCCATCTGCATGCGCGCGCCGTCCGACGCGTCGCCGCCGCCGCATCTGACGCGCCGCCAGCTGTTCACGCGCGCGCTGGCCGCCGCCGCGCTCGTGTCGCTGCCGCCGTCGGCGCTGGCCGAGCGCGAGTACCCCAACGTGGGCTTTCTGGGCGGCAGTGACACCATCGACATCAACAACGCCAACGTGCGCGCCTACCAAAAGTTCAAAGGCTTTTACCCTACGCTCGCGGGGCTCATCGTCTCCAACGGACCCTATTCTTCTGTCGACGAGCTGTATAAACTACCTGGAATTACCGACGCTATGAAGGTCTCGCTGGACCAGTACAAGGAGCAACTGGTTGCGCTCGACCCCGCGCCAGAGTACGAGATTGACAAGATCAACAACGGCTTGTACCGTTAGAACTTGACAACGCGCGCGCGCGCGCGCGCTCTCTCCCTCTCGCTCCGAACACCAGTAAAAGAAGAAAAGAAAACAAAAGCCTTGCTCTTTCCCTGCCGTAGCGCTACAGTTTGCGTGTGCGTGCGTGTGTGTGTAACTGCGTGCAACATGAGAGACAACATAAATAGATGGAGATATAAAAACTTTTATCCAACGCCAACGCCAACGCCAACGCCTTTTTCTTGGAGCGCTCTGCAGCAGTCTATCTTACGATTCTTCTACACGCCCATAGAAAATACCCTTGAGCAACACCTTCTTGGGCGCCTTTGCGCCCATGTCGGTATCAGAAAGCTGTTCCGAAACAAACACCCCGGCCATCTCGCCGCTGCTGGGGTCGATCTTCTGCACGGCCATCTCAATGGCGCCGTCCGTCACCTGGAACACCTTGTTGGTCTCCTTGAACAGCTCGTCCTGTCCGTCGCCGCCATCGGCCTCCATGGCGGGCAGCGCGACGGCCATGTCGTAGCCCGTGACGCCGCCACGCCCCTTGGGGTCGAGGAACAGCCCCGTGCGGTACGACGGCACCTTGAAGTCGCCGCCAAACTCGGTGGCGGTGGTGATATCCTTGCCGTCGGCCTTGGCCACCAGGTTCTTGACGGTGAACAGGAAGGGCACGCGCTCGCCACCCGGTAATTGCACCGTGGTGGCGGCGTAGTCAATGCCGTCCTTCTCCTCGAACAGCAGCCCGTCGCCGCTGACGGACAGCGGGCCCTCAATTCCGGTGAGCGTGTAGGTGGCGCGCGTCATGAGCTTGGTGTCCACAAACGCCTTCTTGACCTCGCCCTTCTTCTTGGCCGACACCTCCTCCTCCACCAGGAACGTCTTGGGCTCCAGACACAGGTCGACGATCTTGTAGCTCTTGGAGGCATCCAGCTTGATGCTGCCCTTGGAGCCCTCGACCTCCGGGCAGCGGTTGGCAATGCCCGTGCCCTTGACCTGCGAGTAGGTGAGCTGGTCAATGTCGGACTTGGTGAGCGCGGACGCGTGCTGCGGGTGCGCAAAGGCGGCGGCGGCCACCAGCGCGACGGCGGCGGCGCCGACGGGCGCCGATCGCAGCGCGGCGGCCAGCCTGTCCGCGTCCTGACGCGCGCGCCGGACGATGGAGTCCGCGACAGACGCGCGCACTGTATGGGTAGGTTGGGGGGGGGGTTTCCGGGGCGCAAACAGTTAGTCACGGCGTGGGGGGGCGCGGGCAGCAGCTGGCGCGCGCGCGCGCGCAGCGGGGGGGGGGAAGGGGAGAGCGACAGCGTACCAGCAGGGCGCGCGGGGGCGCGCGGCGCGACGGCGCGCGCGTCGGCGCGGAAGGCGGACGCGGCCGCAAGCGGGGTGGGGGCGACGAAACCGAAGTTCATGGCGGGCGGCGCGGTGCGGCGAAGGGGGGGGGGGGGGGGGGGAGGGACGGCGACTGGCGGGAAGCGGCGAGGGCGGGCGGAAGACGGCGCGACGAGGGCGGGCCGAAGACGGCGCGGCGCGGGCGCGGCAGATAGCGGCGCAGATATCATCAGACCCTGGGCGCTCGGCGCGAGCTGCGAGGCGCAGCGCGCATCTCAGCCGCACACATGCGCGCGCGCGCGCGTGCCGTGCTCGTGCGCGTGCGCCGCGTGGCCACGCGGCGGCACCCGTGGCGCCGCGCCGCTGACGCCGTGCTCCTGGTTTCGACGCAGCTTCGGCGCGCGCTCACCGCCGCCGCCGCCGCCGCCGCCGCCGCCGTCATCGCCTTCGGCTCGCCCTCGGCGCCGCTGACGCCCCGCCGCTCTCCCGCCGCCGCCGCCGTCGCCTGCACCCCGCCGGCCATGGCGCGCACGCCGCCGCGCGCGGTTCGCGGCGCGCGCGGGCTGCCGCTGCTGGGCGAGACGCTCTCGTTCCTGGCGGACGTGAAGCGCTTCATCGACTCGCGCGTGGCGCAGTACGGCGCCACGTTCCGCACCAACCTGTTCGGCTCGTCCACGGTGCTGACGTGCTGCTACCACACGGGCGCGGCGCTGCTGCTGGACGCGCCGCACCTGGACGCGGCGGCGGCGTACGCGCCGTTCCTGGCGCCGCTGTACCCCGCGCCCAACCTGGTGCTGGAGCGCGACCGCTCGCCCGTGCGCGCGCGCCAGCGCGCGCTGCTGGCGCTGTGCGTGGCCGACGCGGCGCGCTTCGCCGCGCGCGCGCAGCAGCTGGCGTCGGCCGCCGTGGCCGAGCTGTGCGCGCGCGCCGACGCCGCGGACGGGCGCTTCGTGCGCGTGGCGCTGTACGCCACCTTCAAGCCGCTGGCGGCGCAGACCATCCACGAGGCGGTGCTGGGCGAGATGGACGCCGCCGACAACGAGCGCGTGCGCCGGCTGTGCGCCGACCACTTCAACGGCGTGGCGGCCGTGCCGCTGTCGCTCAGCGCGTTTGGGACGCGCAGCGCGCGCGCGGCCGCCGTGGACGCGTACCAGCAGCTGACGCAGCTGGTGACGTCGCTGGTGCGCGCGCGCGTGCGCGCGCTGGCGCACGCCAAGGAGGAGCAGCGCGCGGCCGGCGACGACCGCAGCGCCGTGGACGTGATGGCGCGGCTGGTGCGGCGCGGCGACGCGCAGCTGGCGGACGTGGTGCAGGTGGTGCTGGCGCTGCTGTCGCCGGCGGTGGCCAAGGCGGTGGCGAGCACGGCCACCATCGCGGTGGCGCTGCTGGCCGACCCGGCGCGCATGGCGCTGCAGGAGCGCGTGGCGCGCGAGGTGGCGGCCGGCGAGTACGCCGCGCTGGACTGCGTGCTCATGGAGACGCTGCGGCTGTACCCGCCGCTGGCCGGCGCCATGCGCGCCGCCACCGCCGACACGCAGCTCAACGGCCACCGCGTGCACGGCGGCGACAGCGTGTGGCTGTCGTACATGCACGCCAACCGCGACCGCTCGGCGTTCGCGCGCGCCGACAGCTTCGAGCCGGCGCGCTGGGCCGCCGCCGCCGCCGCGCACGATGCCGCCGACCCCGCCGACCCCGCCGACCCGGCCGCCGTCGCCGGCGCGCCGCGCGCCGAGCGCTGCCCGTTCGCGCCCGTGGGCGGCAGCGGCGGCGGCGGCGGCGCTGCCGCCGCCGCCGGCGCGCGCACACCGCTGAGCTTCGGCGGCGGCGCGCGGCAGTGCGGCGGGCGCGACGTGGCGTGGGCGCTGCTGCGGCGGCTGGCCGGCGCCGTGGTGGCGGCGCTCGCGCTGCGGGGCGAGCGGCTGCGCGAGGAGGACATGCGCTACGTGCCCGTGCTGCGGCCGCGCCGCGACGCCGTGGTGCGCGCGCAGCGCCGCGCCGCGTGACGCGCCGTTGGCGCCAAAAGCGCGCGCGCGTCGGTTTTTTCTGTTCGTCCCTCTTCCGCCTCCTATTTCATCCCCTACTCCACCCCCTCCTCCTCCCCCCCCCCCCCCCCCCCTTCCCCATCCGCAGCCGCAGCATGGGCATCCTGTATAGCCACCTCGTGTTTCAGCCGCCCGTGCCGCCCACCTACGCCGATGAGCGCGGCTACATGACCTTCCGCGCTGTGCGCGCCGCGCGCAGCGACGACGACGACGACGACGACGACGGCGGCGGCGGCGGCGGCGGCGGCGGCGGCGGCTCGCGCGGCGCGCGCGCCGCGTTCGTGCACCACCCCGTGTTCTACCTGCGCACGCAGCGCGGCAACAGCATCGCGGCGGCGTTCTTCCACCAGCCGCGCTCGCACTTCACCATCCTGTTCAGCCACGGCAACGGCGAGGACCTGGGCGTGACGGCGTCGTACGCGCTGCAGCTGTCCAACACGCTCAACACGTCGGTGATGTGCTACGACTACTCGGGCTACGGGCTGTCCAGCGGCAAGAGCTCGGAGGGCAACTGCTACGCCGACATCCGCGCGGCGCACTCGTACCTGGTGACGCGGCGGCGCGTGCCGCCGCAGCGCATCGTGCTGTTCGGGCGCTCGCTGGGCTCGGGGCCCACGGTGGAGCTGGCGGCGGCGCTGGGCGCCGAGCTGGGCGGCGTGGTGCTGATCGCGCCGCTGCTGTCGTGCGTGCGCGTGGTGTTCAACGCGGTGCCGAGCACGCCCAAGTTCGACATGTTTGCCAACATTGACAAGATTGCGCGCGTGCAGGTGCCCGTGTTCTGCGTGCACGGCATGGTGGACAACGTGGTGCCGTTCTCGCACGGGCTGCAGCTGACGCGGCGCGCGCGCTTCCCGCTGGAGCCGCTGTGGATGCGCGACGCGTCGCACAACAACCTCGAGTCGTCGCGCTTCCAGTACGAGGTGTTTCTGCGCTACATGACCGTGCTGCAGCAGTTTCGGCGCTGGAGCCCGCCGGCGGAGCTGGCGCGCGGCGACGCGGCGGCGCGCGCCGCGGCGGCGCGCGCCGCGGCGCGGCGGCTGGGCAAGGTGGCGTCGTGCTTTGGGCCGCGCGCGCAGGCGGGCGAGGACGGCGGCGCGTCGTCGGAGGACAGCGCTTCGTGGGAGCGAAGGGGCGGCGGCGGCCTCGGCGGCGCCGGAGTTGGCGGTGGCAGTGGCGGCGGCAGCGGCGGCGGCAGCGCGAATAAGCGGAAGGGCGTGAAGCGGGCGAGCGTGTCGTACGCGAGCCTGCCGCAGCTGGCGATGGCGACGCGCAGCGCGAAGCAGCTGCACGAGGAGGAGCTGCGCGCGCTGTGGAGCGCGTGCGGCGGCGGCGGCGGCGGCGGCGGCGGCGGCGGCGGCGGCGGGGCGGCGGCGCTGTCGAAGCGGTCGTCGGACTCGGAGGTGGGCGGGCGGCGGGAGCGGCGGCGGCGCGCGGAGCGCGCGCTGCGGCGGTGAGCGCGCGGGCGGCGCGTCAGGGCGCGCACAGCTGGCGGCGGCAGTCGCAGTCGCGGCCGATGCGGAAGCGGCGGCGGCGGCGGCGGAGGCCGGCGAAGAGCACAGGACGCCGCCTCTCCGCAGCGCATTGCGCCGCCGCTCTCGCCCGCGCCGAGCTCCGAGCTCCGCCGCCCCCCCGCGCGTGGACACATGTGCCAACAACAACAACAACAACAGCAACAACAACAGCAACAACAACAGCAACAACAACAGCAACAACAACAGCAACAACAACGACTCGCACACCCTCCACGCCCCGCGCCCCTGCCCCCCCCCCCCCCCCCTACTTGCCTCCTCCTCCATTCACCCTTTCCATTTCATTCATTCACGCCTTCCCTCCCCCACCCCCTCCATCCCCACCCCCTCCATCCCCACCCCCTCCATCCCCACCCCCTCCATCCCTCCCCCCTCCATCCCTCCGCACCCCCGCGAGCCCGCACCATGGAGGCCCCCGCAGACCTCATCGCGCAGTTCTGCGCCGTCACCAACGCCGAGCCGCCGCTCGCCTCGCAGCTGCTGCACGACAACGCGCTCGACATGGACGCCGCCATCGCGTCCTTCTTCGCCATCCAGGACGCGGGCGGCCTGCCGCCGCCGTCGTCGTCGTCGCCGCCGCCGCCCGCCGCCGCCGCCGCGCGCCCGCCCACCCCGCCGTCCCCCCCGTGCGCGCGCCGCTGCCGCAGGTGGTGGACCGCCTGCTGCCCGCCGTGCGCGCGCGCGCGCCGCCGCCGCACATCGCCGACCCGTTCGCCGCCTCCGACGGCTCGGCGCGCTCGGACCGCCTGTCCGAGCTCTTCCGCCCGCCCACGGGCCTCATCTTCTCCGGCGCGTTCGACGACGCGCTGCAGCACGCCAACGCGCGCAAGATGTGGCTGCTGGTCAACATCCAGCGCTCCGACGTGTTTGCCTGCCACAGCATGAACCGCGACGTGTGGTCCGATCCGCCGCTGCAGCAGCTCATCGCGTCGCACTTTGTGTTTGTGCAGCGCGACGAGCGCACGCACGACGGCATGCGCTACAAGCGCTTCTACCCGTACGAGCAGCCGCCGCACGTCGCCGTCGTCGACCCGCGCTCGGGCGAGCGCGTGCGCGTGTGGGGCGCGCACGGCGAGCCCATTTCAAAGCAGCAGCTGCTCGCCGACCTGGAGGATTTTGTGGGCCGCAACTCGCTGGACGACGATTCGGCCGTCAGGGGCGCGCCGAGTCGCAGACCGTCCACCACCAGGTCCGCCGCGCCCGCCGCGTCGGCGCCGCCGCCGCCGCCGCCGTCGTCGTCGTCGGCGGCCGACGCGTCGACGCCGTGGGCGCCGGTGGGCGGCGACGCGGAGGAGGACATGATGGCGGCGGCCATCGCGGCGAGCATGGAGCAGTACTCGGGCGCGAACGGCGCCTCCGAGCCCAACGGACATAATGCGCAGGACCTGCAGCGCCACGCAAGCCGGCTGCTTTCCGCGACCAACCCGGCGCTCAACCGACATCGCTCGCTTCGCGCCGAGCAGGACAGCGCGTTTGAGGAGTCGCTGGCGTTGGACCGCGCCAGGGAGGAGAGCCAGCGCAGCGAGGCAATGCGCAAGCAGAAAGAGGAGCAGGAGCAGCAGCTGCGCCGCCAGCAAACCGCAGAGCGCCGGGAGCAAAAGCGGAAACGCATCCCCAAGGCGCCGGCAGCGAGCGAGGAGGAGGGCGTGCGGGAGATTGTGTTCCGATTGCCGGACGGCAAGCGGCTGCAAAGACGGTTTTATCAGAACAACACGATTGGAGATCTGTACGACTACGTGGAGGTGGAGGTGGAGGCACTGAGCGAGGGGAGTTTTGAGATTGTACAGCCTTTCCCCAAGCTCACTTTTGAAGACATGCACGCTCCGTTGCAGGTGCTGCCGCCGCGGGCGGCGCTGATTGTGGGGCTGAAGAAGTGATGTGTTTGGAGCTGGGAGCATTTCGGAGGTTGACCGTTAGAATAGCGCGGAGCGCGGCTGGTTGATGCTATGTATTAAGATAAACGCGACTGGGCGCGGAGCTGTTGTCTAAGGCTATCTACAGTATCTATAAGGATATCGCCAAGCGATCATTTTGCGGTGTGCAAGAGCAGCCAATAGTCGCCAGCGCCAACCGATGGGAGCAGACGGCGCTTCAGCAATGCATCCGAAAGCGCAAGCGCCAATCAATGGTCCGCAGCGCACGCGCCATCGCCATCGATCGCCCGTTCCATTCAATACGCTTTAGCTACGGGAGCGCCGACTAAAACCCCCGCTGCGCGTCCAGCACGCTCGCCTCCCACCTCCGCCACCGCCACCGCCACCGCCACCGCCACCGCCACCCTCCCGATCGCCGGTCGCCAACCACCAGCGCCCGCTTTCTCCAGCCCCGCCCCCCCGAGCCCCCACTCCTCACCCCCCGCATGAAACGCGCCAGACCTTCCTCCACGCGCAGGGAGTCCGCCGCTGTCGAGCCATCCGCAGCCGGCCGGAGGCCGCTCATGGAACACATTCACCCGCTGCAGTCGCACAGCAGGCGCCACCACGACAGCCGAGCGTCGCGTTCAGCCAAACGCGCAGCGCTTGCAGACCCTTCCTCCTCCTCCTCCGCGCGTCCCCCGATTGCGCCACACGTAACGCCCAACTTTGTCTACGCTCCAAACCGTTACATGGACGTCGAGAAGCTCTTGAAAGCTCGCACCGAGCGTGCTGTCGCAGTGCACATTCCTTCAGATCACTTCTCTCAGTCCAATGCAGCTCTTCGCAACCGCTTTCTATGGGGAACGGATGCTTACACAGACGACTCAGACCTTGTCGCCGTTCTAGTCCACGCAGGATTTGCAACCCTGGAGTCAAAACCAAACTTCGAATACCTCACTGTCAAACTCAAACTGCAACGCCATGTGCCCAGATTCTCTCCGCCCTTCACCTCATCCGAGCGCCACGGATTGTCCTCTAGAGCCTGGAGTTCATCCTACAATGGTGCCCGCATGTCCATTCAGTCAGTTCAAGCAGTCGCAGCAGACCGCAAGTATGTCAAGAGGCGTCGGACCTCCGCTCTTCCTACCATGCCTCTGCCGGGCATCGTATCCACTCCTCGTGCATCTGTCTCCAAAGCAGCAAAGGCCCCACACCGCAAACCGGCCACTTCTATCTGTTTCGACATGCTCAACAAACCATGCCAGCTTTATAACATCAACCAGGTTGCATCCCTGGGCGACGATGAACGCAATCCTCTTACGAGGCTGCAACGTGAGGTTCTGTACGTCGAGAATGAATCCCATCGATACGAAGTTTGTCGCGTGCAAAATCGCCCCGATGTGGTACGCTTCGGACAAGTCAAGGGCACTGCATTAAAGCGACAAATGCTCGCTCAACTCGCGCCCCGTGATGTACCCCCTTGTCCAATGTGCAAGGCAGAGTTGACAAATGTGGAAGAGCTCCCGTGGAACAAGCTTGAGTGGGATATTCGAGGAGTAACCGTCAACGGCGTTTGGCATCCGCTTACCAAGATATCCTTTCAGAAGCTCCGCCAGTGATTCAGCACGGGAAAGAACAAACGAGGACGGCTTGCGAACTCTCATTGTAGATGTACAAATCCCAGCTCCCAATACAGCCAGAAGAATCAAAACGCTGGACTATGCAACATGTATCTCATCGGTCTCTTAACTTCTTAAAATTGACAGGGGAAGGAATGTAAATTGCTTCTATACCGTTCACAGTTCTATAGTGGTCTCTTCATAGCATTGTTCAAGGACTTGTTACGAACTGCATAGCAAAATCTGTACAGTAACTGTGATGCTAGTGATTCCAGTTGCTTTTGGTTGTTTCCAAGCCAGCTTGCATAGTATGTGGACCGATCACTTACTCAGAGACCCATAAACACTACCATAATCTCAGTTCTCGCGTCCTGCGCTGTCGAATGCAAGTTATAAACGAGAAAAGACCGCGCTCCGACTTGGAGTGTGACACATAAGATATAGAGAGTCGACACCTTTCTATGTTGCACTAGGAAAGGGAGCAGCCTCGTCGGAGCATGAAGAATACACCACGTTCGTAGACTACCACTCGTAGTTGTATTGCTACCCAATGATAAGTTCACCTTGGAACTGACACTTGTGCAAATGCAAAGTAAGGAACTGAAGGTGCTTATGCAGTAATACAATTAGACCCTGTCAGAACTTCTGAGCCTAGGCGTGGCATTGAGATTGGTGCACAGAACGCGTCTTCCATTTTGCGCAACGATAGCTCTTGCAAGCTTCCTAGCGATGAAGTACCGTCGGTATTCTGCTTCTGTTTCCACTTTAATACGTCTTCGTAGAACCCACTGCTCTTCCGAGTCTTTGCTGTTTGAAGTTTTCACTTTTTGCTGAGATCCGATACGTAGCGTTTGTCGCTTCCCAGCCAGAGGATCCGGGATTCGTGAAATGCTCATGGTCTCTCCTACATGCCCTAACTTCCACACATTTCAAATCACAAGAACGGAGTTTGATGTTCGTCATGACTCTAGTCTCCTCTTTGCCACCCTCTTTTGTTTGAGGGAAAATTGTGGTGTTCTGAAAGCTTTCTCATCCAACCGAAGATTTGTTGGCAAATCAGACAGGATTTGGTCCTTTTGTTCGGCTTGTAGATATGCGCCATCGTCCATTTGTTCCTCATTGGTGTGTTTTCCTACAGTGTTGAGCAGAACCTTGTGCCCATGAGATGGGGTTTTCACGGGGCGCAATTGGTAGGAGTACCAATTGGCGATGTCTTGAACAGTTTCCATTCCCAGGAACGCCTTGCTCGCGACTGGTATGTGATACTTTTGCGTGTAATGTTTCAAAATTGCCATCTTTGCATCATCTGATATGCGTTCGTCCGTTCTAAGCGATGATCGGTTTAGAAGCGCTTGGATCTCAGCATCTTCAAGAAGATCTTGAGCAGTAGTATGCGACGCGCGATATCTCACGGCGATCGGAGATATGCAACTCTGCTGAATTCTGTCCATAATGCGCGGACCCAAGCTGCCGCACATTCTCATCATCTTTGGCGCCCACGTGAATGCACAAGCAAGTCGAGGAATTGATCCCTTCGGATTGATGTTGCTCGATGGGGTCCTCGTGTAAAACCAAACTTTGCGGTGTCGCAAACTTCTTAAGACTAGCTCCCCAAAGTGGATGCCTTTACTGTCGTATCTGCCCTTGCATACCGAGAGCGCACACCGCACGGTACCTTTGTATCTACGACGCGACGAAGATCACAGGCATGCTGATCCAGAGACAACCTTGTCAGTGTATTTGATTGGAAAACAATTACCAAAAATCCTCAGTAATTACCGTATTTGAGCCAGCTGCATTATTGTTAGGCCAGCACGACGAAGACGGCCACGGAGCTGGCGACGACGGCATCATTCCGTCGTCAAAAGCCTTTCTTCTACTCAGCTTGCCACATACAGTCCCTCCCTACTCATCAACATGCCGCGCCGAAAAAGACACTTCATCGACAGGTCTCGTGCAAAGACATTTCAGCTCGTCAATGCTCCGACCGAAGCGAATCCGTCTCATCATGTGTTCATGCCATTGACTGCTGGTAGTCAAGAACAACAGCTAGGTTTGCAAGAAAAGAGCCAACTCGGAACTGATGATGCAGTTCAGATTCCATCGGAAGAGGATTACAACAAGCGGGATTACGAGCTTGGTGAGTTCGGATTTCCAGACGATGGATACGACTACTCCCAACACTTTAGACCCATTGGTGGTGGTGGCGGTGTTTTCATGGACGCAGTCACTGGTCTACCCAACCCGGATGCTGTTTCATCAATCAGAAGGCGTCGTAAGAACGCCATTTTGTCTGAAAGAAACCCAGATTTGCGCCTAAGAGACCCGTCCGAACTAAGGGATCAATCTGCCCAAAACCCTGAAAGCGAAGAAAAGCCAGAGGAAAGCTGGTTGAACCCGGAAGATGCACACCACCGAATGCGCGCAATTGAAGAAATTAGACGTGATAGAAAGAACAACCGAGACCTTGATGAAGTCTTTGCGTATCTTGATTCCGATGGAGAACTGGATTCCACACCTTCGGAAGCCCATGACATTGACTCTAATCCTCTGCCAGATAACATTTTCGCTGACTCCCACTCAGAAACAAATTCCGCTTTACTTGAAGATGATTTCATAGCGATGGCTAATGCCTTGCCGAGTGACGGACACCATGGTGAGTCCAATCAGTCCAACTTATGGAATAATATACGTGAGCCATACCGGAAGCCCCGAGATCTTGACGAACAATTTGAAAAGTTCATGAATGGGTTTCAGTTAGATTCAACAGATGAAGAGTACGAGGAAATTGAGGAACAGCTGAAGGAGCAAGCAGATAGGCAAGGAGATGACAACCATCCTCTCAACTATGAGCCATCCGGCGATTTCTGGGAAGAGAATGATCTTGTAGAAGGACTGGCAGCTCTTAATTGCAACGATAAAACAATCGAGGACAGTGAGAATCACCAACTGGGTCCTGATGTTTCCGAAACTGGGGCAGGGCCCTCTTGTGGGCGCGACAAAGAGTTTGAGCAGTTTGCCGCCGCTGAATTTGAAAATGGAATGGAACGCTTGCTTGGTTCATACGTTCGAGCCGGCCCTAAAGAAGCGCTCGAAGCATTTGATGGCGTGGATAAGGCACGAGAGGCTATCAGACAATCCGAACTTGAGGAAAAGGAATATATCAAGAAACTCAATGATCTCAACATCGAGAGCGATGGTCATGATTCCGAGCTGGATTCCCAGTTCGAAGAGATGTACAAACAAGAAGAAAAGTGGGATTGTGAAACGATCTTAACGACATATACCAATTTGGAGAATCATCCTAGCGTCATTGACGCGCCTTCTGGCCGCCGTAGAGTTCGAGTGCAGCGGGCAGCGATAATTCAACTCGACCCACGAACACAAGCTCCTGCAGAATTCGGTGAGGGTGACTGGCCTACCGCTTCGGCCTCGTCAGTAGATTATGGAACCAGGCGTGCCGCTCCTAATGTTTCGTCTCGTACGCGAGGTGAAAGCAAAGAGGAGAAGAAAGCGCGAAAGACCGCTGCAAAGGAGGCCTCAAGGGAAAGGCGCGCTCTGAAGAGCGAGATGAAAAGGGCATTTGGTGCAGAAAAGACGAAGCAGGGGCGACATGCTACTGCTATTGGCAAGGCCAAAGTTGCAGTCAAGTTGTAATGAAGTTGTCGTTCTAATGGTATTGCTAGAGATGATCGTATATGTTGAGAAGCACCGTTATAAACGCATCTACGTGCCTTTCGTAAGAGTATGGCTTCTTAATGCCTGTTAGGTGTAGCGTGAAGATTGCCAAGGAAGTCTGATAAATTTAAGCAAAGCCCCCTAGTCTGACGTGCCACGGTCATAGAGCACCTTTCTGGCGAAGAACACTGCGCATTGAAGTCTCTTGTAGAGACGCGAACAAGAGACGGCGTTTATTGCGTAGAGTAGCGGCTCTAACTCCCGCGGTAGGCGGGCGCTGACGGCCCTGGCGGGGCCGTCAGTATTGTGGAGCAGCACCCACGTCGAGGGCTGGCACTTCGAATGGCGCACAGGCGGAACGGCCTCACGGGAGGCGTTCACTGCAGAATGAGAACACGATGGTAATGAACGACCTTCTGTAACTGTGACCATCAACAACAGTCGCGACTCCACCCGTCGCAGAATAAATACCACTCTAAAAGAGACCTGGAAGGGACCTGAATCTACCGGTCATAGTGCGTTTTCGTACAATCTTCTGTCGCCGGATGCGGTTTAAGGTGTTGCTGTCAATCATTGTTCTCGTCGCTCGTGCATGGAAGAATGTGGTCCAATCTGTAGTCTAGACTCCAGAAGGAGGAGGTTGACACCTTCTGCAGCGTCAGTAAAACGTGCAAGCTGAAAGAGCACTGTTTCAAAACAGACCACGCACTTCACACGAACTCTTTACCGTGTCAAGTTGTGCGTGGTTCCCCTCAGGACTACAGTCGAGACGGGCAAAAGTGCCGTAGATACGGCGGCTGGGTGCTCGTTTGCGACGATGTGAAGAGTGAGTTTAGCGGGGTGCTGAACTACTTGTGCATCTGCTTGAGAAGCTTTCGTTTCTTTCGCTTTCGCTGTGAGGCAGATTCCACCCGTGCAGTGGAGCTTTCGAGTCTCTGCTGCTTATTTCGTTTCGCAGACTTTGTAGCATCGTTTTCATCGTTTTCGCTTTCATCTCGATCAGACGTGTCAAGCTCTTTCTGTGCACCCGCCGTCATGCAGGTCAAACGAAGGTGGCCATCAGCTATAGCCGTTTCGATTCGGGGTTGCCCCTTCATTCTGGCATCCCAGATTTTCAGCGCCCCACCAGAGTCAGCGGACACCAGTAGGCCGTCGAGGTAAGCAAGGCTCCTCACGCGCTTCTCATGCTCGAACGCAATCGCGCTGTCTGACGGCTGTCGCGAATCCCATACTCTGACCACCTTCTCTTCGCCACCAGTCGCAATGGTCGTGTTGTCAATAAACTGCTCGCACAAAACAGGATGCGTGTGATCGAAAACACTAGTTGATTTCCCGTCCACGCTAAACAACGTGAGTTGCCTTCCGCTTGTTAGCGAGTACTTTTCGCCGCTGGGAGCCCACAGTACAGATTTCGGCACAGAGCCTTTCGTCTTGCACGAAAAAGCCACTTTACCCTTGGCCAAGTTCCACATACATAACGAGCGGTCCTTCGACACACTCAGTGCGACGCGAGCCGATTTATGTACAGCCATGTCAACCACGGGCGAGTTGTGTCCGCGAAGCTGCTTCAAGCACGACCAGTCGGAGCAACGCCACACGCATATGGAAGCATCATCCGAACACGAAAAAAGCACAGTTCGTTTAGAATCTCTAACAAACTGAAGCGCATTAATTGTGCCATCGTGGTGCTGCACACTGCCAACCTCGACTGCCTTCGCGAGATCATATATGCGAATAGTTTCGTCGACGCCACCGGACGCCAGAAGAGAACATTTCAATGCCAACGAACGAACGGCGTTTACATGAGGGCTGTACGCGAACTTCAGCGCAAGAGTGAGAGCGCTTGTATCGTCAGCTTCGAGAGAGAGGCCGGCCAAGGAACCATCATAGCCCCCCAATACGATGTGTGAGCGCTCTGGCGAACAAGGCGCGCACGCCATCATTGTGGCGTATGGTGAAGGCTGACGACGACGACCAAGACGAAGACGAGACGGGCTATCGGTTGATCCGAGAGAATTTTTTGGCTGAAAGCTATGAAGGGTGCAATTTAACCTTCATTCACGCGAGCCGCCCCTACCGCCTTGTTCGCACGTCAGCGCTGAGAGAGTGCTCCCCTGCGCGACCGCAGAGCAGCATCACATGGAAAGCGCAGCGTTCACACAACCAAGTGCCATAGGAGCTTCGACTCGACTGCGCCAGTTGAAGCCAGCATGCTCACCGCCCAAGTCTTGCGTCAAAATGACCAAGTCCATCTCTCCACCGAAAACCGCCCAACTGCATGTTAACACACCCCTAATCCACTCCACCGTTTTGTCCACGCCAACCACAAATGTATTCTTGAAACTCGAAAACACACAGCCCAGCGGATCTTTCAAGATTCGCGGCCATGGGTATCTTTGCTCAACTGCCGCCCAGGAGGGAGTCACGCATTTTGTATCTTCATCTGGTGGAAACGCCGGCGCGGCTGTTGCGTATGCGGGCAAACAGCTCGGCATCCGAGTCACAATTGTAGTGCCGGAAAGCACACCCGAGTTCATGAAAGAACGGCTTCGTGGAGAGGGGGCTGAGGTAGTTGTGCATGGCAGCGTGTGGGATATCGCCGACCAATACGCTCAAAAGCTAGCTGAAGAAGAGCGTTCGTTACACATCAGCCCTTTTGACCACCCAAGATTATGGACCGGCCATGCCACTTTGGTAGAAGAACTAGCGCACCAACTCGACGAAAAACCTGCAGCAGTAATCGTAAGCGTCGGAGGCGGTGGTCTGTTTCTCGGAGTTGCCGAAGGCATGCGCAAGCAAGGCTGGGAAGATGTTCCCATAGTCACAGCGGAGACAGAAGGTGCTGAAAGTTTTGCTAAAACGGCCGAGGCGGGGCACGTTGTGAGTTTAGGTGAGATATCGTCTATTGCCAAATCGCTTGGGGCACTTGCTGTGAGTGAAAAATGTGCGGAATGGATTAGAGGTGGAAGAAATGTAATCCCACGCGTCGTAAGCGACCGGCAAGCGGTAGAAGCATGTTCGTTGCTTGCGGTCAAACACCGTATTTTAGTTGAACCCGCTTGCGGAGCCGCTGTTGCCGCTTTGCAAGGTCTTCCAGTCAAAGGCAATGTAGTCGTGGTAGTCTGCGGGGGGAATATGACATGCCCATCATTGCTTCGACAGTGGATACAACAAACCGGAGCGTCAGAGACTCAACTTTAGCACTCCTATACGTGGCAAGAGTTATTAAGTCTTGATCCCAGCAACAATATATGTTTGTCGCAGCCAAATATGAAACGCTAGGGGATTAGGAAGACATCCTCGATGGCTCTGTATTGTACTTCGTACGCGCACATTAGTAGTCCTCCTATGTATTATTTGTTGTAGGCGCGTAGATCATCGCGATTATATGTATTGGATTTCGAGGTTACGCAGAGATTTGAGAAGTTTTGCGAGACGAGCACCTCCATGTCCCACGCTGCCCTCGACCACCGCCTTCTTCAACGGTCGGAGCAGTTGCTCGCTGAACCCTACTATTCCGGAACAACGTACGACGGTAGATCTAAGAGAGCTTTGGGTGAAATTCACGGCGTATTTCACCCAAAGCTCCCTTTGATCTTACCTTCGTAACATCTTTGGCAGAAGAGCATTTTTAATTTTGAGATCACGTACACTGTGCATCTTGCAGAACTGTCCGAAGTGCAGGGAACGTTCCTCCTCAGACGGAGTGAAGCTCAACTCGTGGAGCTGATCGGTGAAGCCGGTCGCAACTTCAGCTACTTGGCTCGAAACGCCAAACACTGCATTCGACGCTTACAGCCTCTCAGAAACATGGTTCCCTTTGAGGGGAAGACGGCCTTTGCTGCCCCTCTATGTTTTCCATCTTCTTTAAGAAGGCTTGGGGGAGCCTGGGCCAAGACACAAAAACACTTTCCTCAGCTAATTGTTAGGAAACGTTCATACCAAACTTCAAACGTACAGAGGAATACTGTTCGAGCTCAAGTAAAGCTTTCTCAGACCATTAAACGAGCTGTAGAAATCGAGTTTCCTGGAAAGGACATATCTCGGGTCCTAAAGTCTTTCGAAGATGCCATAAGTGGGAACGAACTTGAAGAAGGGAACGGCACTCCACGTCATCAGAAGGCTTCAAGTTTCGTCGAAGGGCTTGATGCGGAACCCTTCTATGACGATTTCACCTCGGCAGAGTCCAAATTGAAATGGGTGCGACACCTTGAGAAGAACTGGGAGATCATTGCGAACGAGCTGAAAACTGTCACATCCATGAAGGATATTCAAAGCCGTGGAAACAATATCTGGGTCCCGCCCGTTGTAGAAGCCGCCACCACGTACGGACCAGACTGGCGAACTCTGGTTCTGCAGGATAGAGTTTGGGACCCTGTGAATTCAAAGCTATTCCCAGAAACGGTGCGTGTATTGCAAGACGAAGAAGCCAAAGTTCCTTCTGTGGAGGCATTCTTCGCTAAACAGGCACCGAAAACAGGTATAAAACTCCACACAGATTTCTGCAACTTTGTCCTAACAATGCATCTTGGACTAGATACGCCAGAAAACAAGTCGTGGATCGAAGTTGGAGGAGTACGAAGATACTGGCAAAACGGAAAGGCTCTAGTCTTCAACACCAGTTTCTTTCATCAAACAATGAATGAGTCTGAGAACCAAGAACGCCACGTGCTCCTTATTCGATTCTGGCACCCTGAGTTAACTTCGGTCGAAAGAAAGGCTTTGAGTCTTTTGTTTGCTCTTATTGAGAATCCGAACTCTCATCCTGCGGCTGTTGAAGCGGAATCTCAGTTACTTGACGAAAGCCAGAAGGCGAAAGTCAAAAGTAGAAAATCTCAGTCTGGCGGACGGGGCTTCGCCCGATGACCTGAACTTCTTTACATTTTACAAGAAGGTAAACCGGAGAATTCGACTCTGATCATCAGGCACTACTAATGGTGGTAATGTCTTGTCAATTTTGCGCCGGATCACCGGACGGGAAGTGACATCCACGGGCGTTCCAAACTCTGTCTCGAACTCCTTCTTAATGGCCTCCACTTGCTCAACGGTTTCGGCTCTTTCAAGCTTCTGAAAAAGACGCATATTCCGTCTTTCCGTATGTTTTGCTTTCTCTTCTGCGCGGTTAAGATTCGTTTCGAACGAATCCAATTCCGCCTTGTGCGCACTGCGTTTGTTCGACAGTAAACGTTTTGCAATATCAAACATGATGTCTGTCTTGGATTGGGCGCCAGTTGTAGCATTGCTACTCCTCTCCTGTTGCCCCGTGGTTCCTTCCATATTCCCGTTTGCTTCGACAACGCCTACCTTTGGAACGTCTACCTCTTCTTCAATCGGGCCATCAAATATTTCAGTGAGGAGGTCTACATTGAACTGATATCGCTCAAAAGACTTAGTTTGGTCCGCTATAACCTCCGGTGTATCCTTTCCTTCGAAGTATGCGGCTGCATTCTCGACAACGTTTACGATAGTATCGCCTGCCCCGTTGTATGCTGCCTTGAACTTCGCACTTGCCTGTCTTGCATGCACTCTTTGCTTGAAGGATGTGCCAAATCCTCTCGGTAGGCTTGTAGGTGTGCTTCCAGCTCTTGCGCTTCTGTTTGCGTTCCCTGCTGATGGAGTCGACGGAGACGTCTGGAGATTCCCAGATCCGCTTCCATGCATCCCAGCACCACTTCCTTTGTCTGCGTATGTACCAGACGCCGACTGCCCCCGCGATCCGAAACGTCTGTTCGCATCGACTCCACTGTACGAAGTCCCTCCCAAGGAGGCTGCACTTTGATTCGGTTGCGAGCTGCGATTCCCGAAGAATTCATCTATATCAATAATGCGACCGCTAGTCGGCACATATTCGTGTAGAGCAAATCCTGGTTTTCCGCGATTCCAATATGACAGATAGCGGGCCATATCGGCTTCCATCTCGGTCTTCTTTCTCCTCTCCATTCCATAGGCGAAACAGTAGGCCCGTAGCTGATCTCGATTGTAAGTTCTTAGTTCCTTGAAAGTTAGTCGCTCGAACGGAAGCACTTTCTTATCTTTGAGTCTAGCAATCTTCGGCTCATCAAGTTGGTCTTCGGTCACAAACACAGCGTTTGCTACTCTCATCGTCAACCCCTTGGCTTCCATGACAGGACGGGGGCCATCATCCTCTGGAACACCACCTTCTTTTCCTTTTGAAGCCTGAGAGGCAGTATCAGACGATTTCTGAATAGGTGCCTTTCCGGCCTCTTGAGGTGTGGAATCTTGCTTTCCGCTAGAATCAAACGAGGAATCGGGTGCCCCTCCTCTACTCGTGCTCCTCGTCCTCAGCAACCGGGATTGTAAAGCTTTGCGAACATTCTTTCGCGACTTCTTGTTGTGCGCCGTATTTTCATCCTCCGCTTGTGTCCTTTTGTCTAGACCATTATCAGCCCTCGATGGCGTACTTTCTCCCATGGCAACATCTTCAGAAACCTTATCGCCCGTCTTACTACCGTTGATCGGACTCTTTCCAGCAAGTGCCTTAATGTTTTCAGAGCCTTTCCCCTCATCCGCCTTTACTTCTTTTGCGATCGATTCCGTTTCCTGGTTAGCTGAGTCTATCTCCATCGGCGATGCAGCTTGTTCTGAAGCTGGTGCTTCTTCCATGGGCTCTGTTTTCTCAATCGTGGGTACTGCCTTTTGCTTCGAATTAGACGGTTCATCTCCAACGCTTGTCCGCATGCTTCCATCATTCTCCTTCTTTTCGACTCCCTCTTGCAGGTCTCCACTTTTCGTGTTGCCTTCGTTCGTGTCAAGGGACTTGGGATTTAAAACGAGAGGATTGTCAACGTCTGCAACGGATTCTTTTCCTGAATCGTTTGGCTCCGCGTCATTACTGGAGATCTCTGCGTTTCCAACAGCACGAGCTTCCCTTACGCCGCCGTCATTATTCGATTTATCCTCCCCGTGCTCAGTTGAAGACAAATGCTCTGTTCCCTCTCGCATTTTTGCCTCTGACGGATGATCTTCAATTTTCTTCGCTTTCTGCGCTTCTTCCGCATCTTCCTTGACCACACTTTGCCCTTGACGCGTCCCGGAATCCTTGTCAGGAGTTGAGTCTGTTTCCATACGATCTACAACCTGACCCTTCGATGAATGTTGTGGAGACCTGGGAATCTCCTCTTGGGCGCTCTCTTTTGCTTTTCTCCCGCCTGTAGTGGTCCCCGCTTTGCCAAGGAATAGCTCCTTCTCATCATCCAACTGCTTAAAGGAATCTGCAGCGCGTTCTGCTTCGCTAAGGTTTTCATCGCTTTTCTTGCTTTGGGGCTCCGTCGGACTGGGTTCTGGTTTATCAGAACCGGAAAGACCGGCAGCAGTATTGGACGCTGGTTGGGGCTCTCGTTTCGTACTAGTTGAAGAATCGGGAGCTTGATTTAGGACGGAACCCTCTGCCTCCATCTTGGGGACTAAAGTGTGCGATGACGTTCGCTCTTTGTCGGTGTCTTCGAGGCGTTGTTTGGATTGTTCGCCGTCGCTTTGGTGACGCGAATTGTGTTCATCGTTTGGAACTTCGTGTGCAGGTGGTTTCACGGCTGCTGTAGTGCGGTTATCTTCCGCCGAGTCGCTGTTTTGCTTGTTCATCGGTGTTTGGGAAGGCGCAGCGGATGGTTTGCTGGGTGTTGTGCGCAGCGTTGGTTTATCGCGAGAGTCGGAATTGGTTTCAGAGGATATTATGACTGCCTGCTCAGGATGTACAACCATGGTAGACGCCGCTTGTACATGTCCAGGAGGCGTGGCATTAGTGTCGGGCGATGTAATTTCACGGTGCTTCAGTGTAGTGCTGTCATTCAAGGCCAATCTGTCCGCTTCTTTATCGGCAGCTCTGTTTGCTGCCGAAGGGTTGGCATCCGCTGGTGACGCTGGAGGAGCAGTGATGCCTTCCATGTGCTCGGCGGCGCTATCGTCTAGGTCTTTCGTTGAAGGCGCTTGTGGTGAACCATTGGCCATTTGATATGTCGAGGCCGGAAGATGTAAGCATAAAAAGAGATGTATTCGGCAGGACCAAGCGCTGGCCACTGCGGAAAATGGCTTGGCACTTGAGCTTGGCGGAAGACCACTGTGGCTCAAATTGGCGACGTAGACAGGGCAACGGCTTTGCCAAACGCGGTTCTGCTCATTTGGCGCGCTCACTGAGAGCGGCAGCAGCGCACCAGCGGCGGCAACGTCTACCAGGGGTACGAATGCACGGCGCGTTGGCGCTAACTTTTAATTGACGTTTTCCCTTTTTGACAATTCTGATCTATGATGGGAAACCGACGTCTCGCCGTGGTGTAAGCTTGCCTTCAACTACCTTTGCTACCCAGCTCTCGCAGCTCCATGTTATTGACGAGCTGCCGTCGTACCGTCCGTACCTTCGCGTATCCATCGCCCTGCTACCAATATCCATGAGCATTCGACTTCTCCCCGACAAGTTACTGCTTTCCAGATACGCCAACAAGCGATGACTCACACACCAGCATCCCCCGTTTTTTCACACGTCTCCGACACAGCTCTCACAAACGAAGCACCTCAGTCCTTCTTGGCCCGTTTTCTTGGTCGAAGCCTCTCGTCTACTACTCTGCCCACGCGCGTGACTCAGAGCAAATCCGAGGAGCCAGACGCATCAAAGTCTGACTCAGAAGTTCAGCCACTTCCGGCAGAGAATATAACCTCTGCGGTCGCCACTCTGCGCCTGTCAGGAGACAGCAAAGTGCAGCAAGTCCCGGATAATGCCCCGGAATTCCAACGTAACGTTGCACCTACCCAATTTGAACGAGGCTATAACGAGATCACTCCCAAAGCCCCGCACAAAACTGAGCAACAATCACATTCCGTGGAAAAGACACCGGAACAAGTAGCAGATGAAGAGGAAGACACTTTAATACGCGTCAAGACTGAAGCGGAGTCTCTTTTGTTTGAGGGTCGCCATAGTTATCCTATTCTTCGCTTCTCTGCAGCCAATGCTCTTCTTTCCCATGATGCCCTCGAGCAATCTGTAAGTTTGTCCATGGCTTGAAACCCGTTGCTCTCATTCCATTATGGCTAACTCTTGCTTCAATCACTTTGAACGAACGTAGGGACTCCCACTTGGATTCGTATGGTCACCGTTTGGTGATCTGCGCGAAACCACCCGCGTTTCCCGTGCACCGCACAGATGCGGAACATGTGGATCATTCGTGGCTAAAGCTAACGGCGCAGAAGGATTATTGAAAGGGTCGTCCCAATGGACATGTCAATTTTGCGGCCGGAACGATAACGAAGCTGGAAATGCCTCTTCCAAAACTCTCAGTGATCCCTCATCATACCCAGAGTTTTATGTTGATACCGTAGAGTACGAGCATCCTCAATCCGTCAATGCCGTACGAAGTCGTAGAGGTGCCATCGTTCTTATTGTGGATGAAAATCTTGAGAGTAAAGAAGCAAAATGGGCGCGCACAGCCACTGCCGCAGCCCATATCGCTGCTGCCGAAAGTGGCCTTCGCTTCGCTCTGCTTACCACAGGTTCTGGATGCTCAGCTGCTGTCAGAAATGATGATGACAACACGATTCCCACTCTGGAAATGATGAGCGTGGCAAGGGCTTCAAACCTCACCGCGAAAGAGAAAGAGCGATTCTTTCTCAATCCCCCATCATCTGTCGTGAACGGCACAGCTCATATGAATGGAACTTATGCAGAGCTTCAGAGAGCTCCTACAGATGTTTTCATCACACCACGAGCACCTTCAGCGTTTGCAGGGAACCTGGAAACTACGGCTGATAATGAGCTGAGCGAAGATGCTCAAATGAAGAAACGCGTGGTGAGACTTCCTTCCGAAGCGGAATCTAGGAGGCTCGATGTGGCCCTCTTTGTTGCATTTGAACTCATCAAAGACGTGGCTGATAGCGAGAGCTCTCGCATTTTGTCATTGGTCTCTGGACCACCAACACTTGCAGAACATGCCATGCCTCCAGTCGTTTCCTTAGCAAATGGCGAGATTCCGGAACAACGTTCCACTGATGAAACCGAAACAAAAGTGGCCCTTACAAAGCTCTATGAGCAGGTAGGTTCAAAAGCAGGGGATATGCGCATTGCCCTAGACTTTCTGTGCTTTGCGGCACCTGAAGGATTCGCAGGAGATATTCTTCTTGGCGCTGCAAAACGGTCAAGAGGAGGTCTAGTCTATTCGGCTGCACATAGCTTTTCCGCGGCGTCTGCTCTTGCCGAAGCTGCCGTATTTCTGGTCCAAAGATCCACAAGTCCGGGTGTTGTATCCATTCGTGTTTCTTCTCCGCTAAGCGTCGCAAGGGTCATTGGACCAGCTTTTCCTACAGCTTCGCCGCAGACTTATGCAGTTCCAGGCATTGATCCCATGACTGGATTTTCCGTCATGCTCAAGCCGAATTTCAACATCGAGGCTGAAGCAGATCCTCCCTCCTCTGCTGTCCTGCAATTGGCGGCTAAATCTTCCAAGGTTACTAGGGTAGTAACAGTGAGAATACCACTAACCACAAACGGGTTAGAGTACTTCAACTCCTTGGATGCTGAAATCTGCGCTCTCATACTTGGAAAAGCGTGTGTGGTTTCAAACGGTGCTCTCACGAAACCATCCATCGCTTGTCGATCGCTTGATGTCACTGTGCAACGGTTACTGCTTGGGTCGGAGAAGGCTGTAGGAGTTGTGAGACTGATGTATGAACTCCGTCGCGGTTTGCTTCTTGGTGAGCATGTACACCCGAACATTTCGTTGATTTTGCGTTCGTTCTTCTTGCGCTCTGAATGTTCACTGGCGTCGCTTCTGATGTCACCTCGCTTGTTTACAAATGTTATGACGGATGATGCGACGGGCTTGATGGCAGAAGTACAGCTAGAAAAGAAATTCGTGAAAGACGACGCCGTACATGTGCTTGACACTGGATTCAACGTGTTTGTCTACGTCGGCTCTAGGGCTTCAAAAGATGCTGAAGCAGCAATCTCCGAATCTGCTCGAGCGGTTGCTGCAAGGAGGGTATCGCCCTGTCAGCTGTGGAAGCTAACGTCAGGAAAAGATGCGGGTTTTCTGCTCGACATGTACCTGTCCCCAGCGAAGCCTGCGAAAGGAAGGCGGAGATTGGAGCCCGTTGAACAGGGTTTCATTCCTTACTGCACCTCACTGGCTAGAGGATCAAGGACTGTGAAAGCGCTGAAACGTATCCAGTATGAACAGAATCGTCCAAACAGCTGAAGTCAAGGGAGCCATATGTTTTACTTGCGAATTCGAAAGACACGAAGCTGTAGGAAGGGTAAACGCACTCGTTTGAAAACATCAGTGAATATGGCAACCAGTTGTTTCGGTGTAGGTCAGAGTTGAAGAAGTAAACCCTGCTTACGAAGTGTAGGGTACGATGTACAAATGTAGTAAATGAGGGAATTAATATCATACCAAACGGAAAGTACGAGAAGTCATGCCTTGCATATGAACACTGTTGTAATGACGTACATGCCATTCTTTTCTCGTCTGTTAGTAGGAGTTTCGGCAGTAGCATACGAAGTGAATGAGAAGCAAGTTAGGAAGCTGTACCAAACAATATTTTTGGTTCTCTGAAGCAGTAAAGTAGGTGCTTGGCGTGAACTTACGTCAGGGAGTAGCCGTTGTCGGTTTGAGCGTTCCAGAAACAAGATGTGGCGGACCGCATACCTTGCCTCAGGTTCTGCACAATCATGCTAGTTACTACAATTGTTAATTGCGACCGTGCTTTGTTAGTCGGTTGAAGAACATGAGGCGAGGCACGCATGCGAAGCGAACATGGCGAAACCCAATAGATTGGCGTGGAAAGTAAAGAGCTGATCGCAAAACGACATGGTCGCAGACTTACCGATATACTTGTTCTCCCGATCAACGTTTACCAGTGTTCGTACCAGAAGCTCAGCGATCTTGTTAGCCCATACATTAGTAGCGTCATGCGAATATGTAGAGTCCTGGATGACATCATCAACGGCTTTGTCGACTATTTCCTTGATGAAGTCTTCGTCCAAAGTGTTGTGACTCGCGTTAAGCGCGCTGTCGATGGCGGGGTCGTGTGGAATGGCCTTGGCTGAAGCCGAGGGAGAATCAGGCCCATTTGGATTGGTGGTGGCCATGCTGGTGTCGGGGGAGATTGTGTTAGCCATTCCCGCCGTGTGCGGTGAACGTCCCCAGTGCGAAACACTTGCAGGAACGTGAGCTGTGTTGTCCAAGGTTTTGAGAAGATTGCGCGCCGTAATCTGCGATTCGAACGAGAAAAGACTGCACGCGCCTTACCCGCGTCGCGGTGTTTATAGCTTGACGGCACGGACTTGACCAAGATGCGTCAACACTAACGGCGGGCCCTCGGTTGTTCTGCAATAGTTGTCTTGACCGAGCGGTAAAAAGCATCGTTTGCTCGGAAAATCGAAACATAAACAGCCGTTTCAAACACAAATTAGTGGTCAAACGTTGGACGCTGAGCCAACAAGGAAACTGATCAAATACGCGACTATCAAAGCTACGCGCGCAATCGCGAGAGCTTGCTTCGTTCGCTCTTCTCGTTTTCCAGGCCACCGAGGAGCAGCTACATATCAAACTGCCATTAGCAATACATGCTTTATTAGAGGCATATCGTTCCCCGGCTTTTCTCAACTTTAATCGCAAAGCATTTTGCTACACAGCAGTTGTCCGACTGATGCTACGGTGCTTCCACAGCACAGAGCTATGTACCAACGTTACATGCCTCACGAGGTAAGGTTGCAACTTGCAACTTGCAAATCCAAACGAATGGATCGCCAAAATTCAGGGTTTGAATGTACAGGTATTCAAATCGCGTTGTACTTCTTTGTGCTACACATAGACTGTGGCCTAAATGAGCCCAACCATCTGCGGCTCCGCATAAGAGTCTCAAAGGCTATAGCGTATCCTCACTTAAGCAATACAAATCCCCTCTCTTTCGGTACAAACGACACCAGGCCGCACAACTTTGATGGTAAGAAGTACAAGCTGTCGGCTTTCCTACGAGCAGGTTGTGAACTGATAATCCTTTGAAAACGAACTCCCCCCATGTAGTCCGGCAAAAATGATTCCGTCACCTCCAGACTCGTTCCTGATCCGGTGCTGCCAGCGGAAAGAATGTACCTCCGCTACGATCAACGAATACACGAAGCGTAAGTCGGCTAAATGGGTCCATCCCATTTGTGCGATGTTCAAACCTTCATTGCGAAGGACAATTGAGCGCGAAGAAAACGAGTTTGGCTCACCGAACGAGTTATTGAGCCTCAACGACAATTCGATCGGGAATGCACACACTGCGAGTGCAGAGCACTTCTCTTTAACGAACGCATTCAACACTTTCGAAGTTCCATGTGACAAACAGCATAACAACATGTGCGCTACAGCATGCAAATCCAAACCCTTCTGTGAATACTAATAGTGAGGGCTGTGCTTCCCGGCATCCTTGGAAGCTCGGTCATGGACGAGCAAGATACCAGAAACAATAGCAGGTCAGAGATCAAATAGCTGCAAACTGTGCATCAGATGAGTTTGCAAAATAACGCTTGAATCCGCACGAACTTACGAATCATCGCAGGCTCGTCGTTCTCGCCAAACTCAAAAGTCAATGCATCTTATCATTCTCAGCGTCTCAAAAGGGCAGCCATCGAACTCTCACTTTAGGTTCATAGAAAAAGTTCAAATTGTCGTCCTCGAGTTGTTCGAACCGTGCTGGTTCCTTTTCCTAAGTAGTATGTTCGAGGAAGCAGCAATATCGCACCCTTTTGCTGATCCCGCGGTATACGTTACAGAGATGTGGATTAGCGAAAGTTCGTCTCAGAGGATAGGCGCCTCAATGCCTGTGATATGCAAGCGTTCATGTCAAAATGTAAATATGACATTGCGATACATTGCTATAGTTGATGGTTAGAAGAACACACTCCGTACATCATCTTTGCCAAATGTTTCTCCGCATATTGGACACTTTCGGTTTCGCGTTGCAATCAAGTTGTCGGTACACTGCCGGCTGAAGAGGTGTCCACATCTAAGGAGAACAACTTCTTTCGGTTTGTTTGTAACAATTGAACAGTTAAGCTTCTTTCTCAATTCCCTGATGATCTCATCTCGTACTGTGTCTGTACTCCCCGAACGCCCATTCTGCTTTGATCTTTCAAGCGCCTCCTCCAAATCTTTTGTCCTTTGCTCCATATCTTTCAGCTGCTCCTGCAATCGATTGGATTCGAATTTGTCCTCACTTACACTGGCTTGTATTTCTTCTACTCTACCCGCGTAGACATCTCTCTCCCGCTTCATCTCATCCTTCTCCGCATTCGCTGTCCTAGATGATAGTATTGCATCGTCTGCGATCCTCCTTCTCTTCTCAAGCACGGACGTTAGTTCGCGAGCTTCTTGTTGGGCTCTCAGAGACGCTGTACTCGCTTCCTGCATGGCTTTCTTACTTGCGGCAACAGCCTGGGTCAGAGCTTTGATTTTATCATTATCCACCTCTCGGCCTTGGCTCAAAACTCGATTCTCTTCCTTTACAGTGGCAAGTAATTGCCTCCCGCGCAGGCGCTCTGCCATGACTTTAGAAAGAACTTGCTCTTTCTCCGTCAACAGTCGAACGAGCTTCTCATTCTCGCTCTCCAGCTCGCCAAACATTGTGGACAACGATTCCACTTCTTGTATGAACCCAGCAGACCGCAACCTCTCCTCCTCGATATCTTTGCGTAGCTTAGATAGTAGCTCATGAGTATCCACCTGGAATGTTTGTGAGGAAAGGAGGAAGCCAGTTAGATTTCTGATACTCAAATTGGCGCCCTACGGTACAGGGAGGGGCACCGCTAAGAGACGTGAAACATTCGAAAACCAATTACTTACCGATGCGTTCTCAGTTGCCTTCGCTTCGTATTCTGCTACTCTTGCACGCAAACTGTTCACATCGTTTAAGAGCCCTTTGTTCGCTTTCTCGAGCTTGTCTCGCATCTCCTCGCACACCTTGGTCCGCTTTTCAGCAGCCTTTATCACAGCAGCAGCGGCGCCGGCTTCCATCTTTCGAGCTTCGTATGTCATCACCACTTTATCTTTCTCAACCTTGGCAGCGTCCGCAATCCTGCGCAGCTCATCCATCTGGCGTCGCAAGTCTTCTATTGTTTTCTCAGCACTAGCCTTGGCTTCTGCCAGCTGCTCCTGGGCGTGCTTTCTCTCCTCCTCCTGTTGCTCGTTCTGGGCCTCCTTTTCCATCTGCCATGAGCGTTCCTTTAGGTATAACTGTTGCAAGTTGGCTTCCATGGTTTGGTACAGTCCTGTGTTGAGAATGGTTTTAATGGGTACAATGCCTGCATCTCGTTTAGAAACGTCAGCTCTCAGAGCTTCATTTTCGGATATGAGACGTTTGTTTTCTTGCTGAAGCTGAATGAGTTCTTCGAGGCGTTTATCACTGAGTGCGTTCGCTGCTTCCAGGGCTTTTGAATCAGAAGCAACAACTGGGGCAGAACTAGAGGTATTTGGGTCATCTGCGTTGTTAGCGTCAGACCTGGAGTAGGCATTAGTGTCGTCGCCACTCTTTGAGTCATCGACTTTGGTTGAGCTGAGAGCCGCCTGCTTTTCTTTTAACTTAAGCTCAAGGGCGACTATCCTGCGACGCTGCAGAGAGGATTCGGCACGGAGATCATCATACTCGTCCCGAAAGGTTGTGGAGGAGACGAGGCTCTGCTTATCTCGTTCGGCATAACGCTCCAGTTGATCGGAAACTTCTCTGAGACGTCGATGCAACTCTGCACTTGGTTCTGAGTCGTCCAAGTTGGTGGTTGATGCAGCTGAACTCTGCCCGATGGCCAGGATGATCTGGGCGGTGAGCTTCTTGATGGCGGCGGGCATTTCTCCGAGGGATTCGTTTGTGACGACCTCAGCGTTGAGCATGACAGCAGCAATTGGGCAATGGGCTGGATCGAGCTCGTTAGTGAGGCCAAGTCGGGCAAGGGTGAGAGTGAGATCCTCTCTGACAGCACACATGTGATACAGGGCGGCGCGAGGGGCAGCATCGAGCACTGCAACGAGCTTGCGCAGTTCGTCGACCTTCTCACGGAGCCACAGAAGATCGCGCTGTTGCTCCATGATCTTTGCGGCGAGCTGAGCTCGCTGGAAGGTGATGATTGCGTCGGGATGGACGTCATCGGGAGAGGAGTCGGGTGAGGCAGCGAGTGTGGAGTCGGAGCGGAAGTGCTTTGAGGGCGGGACTGTGGGGTGGGGTTCGGAAATCGCGCGGCGCTTCTTGTCCATGACGAGGAAAGCACGGCGAGTCGGGGAAGGGGGAGGGGGGAGCGCGGGCGACGCATGTGGGGGAGGAGAGGACCGCGCTAGGTAGGAAGAGGGAGTTGCGTCGGGAGCGGAGCGGAAACGGTAATGATATCGATGGGGCTGGCACTTCTTTTTTGGGAGGCTTCTCCGCGCTGCGGGCAGAATGGCGGTAGAGAGCAGCTATGGCACGGCTGCTGAGTGCTGGGTGTTCGCGCCAAGCGCCGCCCCGCAACGCCCCGCCCCGTTCGATCGGTCACCGCCGGTGGCCCGTATGCCTCGCGTAGCGCTTTCGGTAGCCTACCGCCAAAAGGTTGCCCAACATATTTTGGGTAGCAGGCCCAACGTTTACCCTTGTACCCTTGGTACCTCGGTACACCAGAGCAACACCCAACCAGTGCCTTGCCGTCTCCAAAGAGGATCTTAGATTACTCTGCGTTTGTGTGATTGCAGTACTCTTCGGGAAAACCTTTGGCTCAATCATTGCAATATTATAATTTTGCTTCATATTTTCTGACCTGATAGTTTAATGACAATTGGTAACCGTTTAACGCCGTCCCTAATTCTTTTTGAAGAACATTTGATCAACATGGCTTTGTCTTTATCTGAAAAACATAAGCGTTCAGGTGTTTGCCAGTAGTTGTCGGCCTGCGCCAGGAAATAAACGGAACTTCGAAGTGAAATGAGTTTCACTATTTGAGTACTTTTGCAACGATCCTTGCGATATGTATTATTGCTCTCATACCCTAATGCAATTGGATATTGCAATGGCTTTGTATATAATGAACATTTTTTGAATCCCTCACCTCAACATCTTTCACAGGGCCTTAAGTAGGACTGAATATTGTGCCAAATTATGGACACTGCTGAGTCCTCTGGCAGAACCACTAGTCATTATCCTATTTTTTATTATTTTTAGTGCGCTTTTGACTACCCGATTTGGCATTTTGCGACTAAGTACCCTTTTCACAAGTGTTTCTGTGACGCATTGCAGAATTGTTTTCCATTTGAACGTTATTTTTAGCCTGGTTTATTTTGATTTCGGGATTAAAGAAAGTAAAACAATTATTCTTATCCCAACGTAACTGATTGAAGCAAAAAAAAGTACAAAATGTTAAACATGTCAATCAGCTGAAAAATAATTTCCACCTAATCGAAGCAGCAGGGCGAGTAAACTTATTCACAAGACGCAAATCTATGTTCTTACTCTATGTTCTTACATGAATATGAACCCCAAGACGCAAGACGTGGACAGATAATTTAGCAAACTAGTTTTTCGCTCATCAAAAACTCAAATATTGCTTTTCACATAAAGCAAAAAGCAACTGTAATAAAACCTTCTACCGAACTCATACGTGGCAAAATTATATTTTAAAAAAAAGCAACCCGTAAAGGTTATAATTGTGAAAAGCCAAAGTTTGTGACTTTTGGACCTTTATCATTGGTGATGGTGGCAAAGTAAAATATATCTCAAATTCAGAGGTGCAACAATGAGGTTTTCCAGCCTGTTCTGCTTGACGGTCACCTGCAGATGCAAAACACAAAAAAAATAGAAACGCATAAACTTCAAAACCTGGCAAATATCCCAGGTTGACAGAAAAACGTTTATTCTTCTTACGACGCATGTATTTTTTATTTCATCACATTTTTCATGATCGATGCTTGCATCATACCATATGAACATTCTGAAGTAAACCTCTATTTATTTCTTCGTTTTCGCAAAATATCTTTGCTGCCAAAGCCAGGGCTTTGCAGCTGATTTCTCCTTCAGAGATACTAAACGATTTTGAGTCTCACTATAAAACTTTCGGAAGCGCTTTAAAACAATTTTCAATTTTATTGGCGTGTACATGAGCAGCCTACAATAAAAAAATAATTGTATAGAGCTCTATTAAAACAATAGATTAGTTATAATACCTTTGAAAACTGCGGAACATGTGAAGAACATTTTCAAACAATCAAACAATCACTAGAACATTTTACGTTTTTCTACTTAAAGTGCAAATGGTCTACGCTAGAGAATTTTTAGATCTAATTACGCGTACAAGTTTGAAAACATCTTGGAATCTTGTGCACAATTAAGCACTCCAAGATTTGTTGAGACTTAAAACTTAAATTACAGGCATGAATGATACCTTAATGCTTCCACTGCTCTCTTTAAAGTCCTTTGTCGTGCTTAATATTAATTTTAAAAACTATCAATATCTGACTTTAAAAATAAAAATGCAGCATGACTTCCAAGGCAAAACCAAATAGAACAAGGACATATTACTTGTAGCCGTATATTTTACACTTGAATCTTCATATTCTAAACAGTATTTCTTGGTTCTTTCTCCTTTTTTAGGGCACTGCAATTACCAATATGTTTCGTTAAAGATGGAATCCGTGAATTGTCGACAAAACTATTATAAAACTCTAAATTTTGAATTAAACCTTTTTCTCATAAACCATAATCACATCTATTAGATACCTTCTTTAGTAACAAAACACTCAAAATGAGATCTCAAAAGTTTCAAAATAGCGTATACACAAGTAATTATATTCATTACAAACATTTGCTCTTGAAAGTTTCATCTGAGCTATATTTTTAAGATTTCACTGTTCTTAGAAGATATATTTCAAATTCCATTTAAAAGTTTATAAAGCGCATTGTGCTCGTCTCTATTTTCAGACTACTTTTCGTAACCAGGGATGTCTTGCCATAAATATCCATTGCAATAAATTTTAATTTGCAGTGAATAATACATAGTCCAAAGTACTTTAGTATTGCAATTCATATTGCGCCTTTTCTTTATATTGCCGTTGATATTGAAAACACTTCTATATTGTTACATTGATTGCTTTTTCTACAGTATCACCAAACCCATACCAACCAAAAAATGATAATGGAGGGTAGGATAATGTTGTATGAAACACTACCTTCGATGTTATCGTTCCTCATTCAGATATAGCAATGTTAGAGGTTCTGTCCGAGACACCACTAATTCTAACGTCAAACAATTGTATATAAAAAACTTTGAAACTATTGAATATGTTTAGTTTTATTAGGATTGTTCAAGACCATTACAATATAATTACAGTACCCGAGAACCTGTAGGTGAAAGACTTCAAAAGGAAGCAAATAATCAAGATCCAATATATTCAGGTGCTCATCTACCAAGTTGGCTTGTCTTTAACTTCGTACCTTATAGGTTGAGCCATCGCTGCCGCCGCACAACCTTTAAACAGCGTCTGTGGCTATGGGACATATTCTGATCTCCCGACCTAGAAGTGTGGACTTACCAATTAGTTTGAAATGAAGAATATCAAAGGAAGAATTTGGTTTCAGAAGCCTTTTTGATATGTGTAGATCACTAGAAAGCAATTTTTTGAATGTTTAATTTACATTTTGAATATACCTAAACCACAGACATGGCTAATATTGTATACCTCTAAAGACCAATAGTGCAAAAGTACCGAATTGGTGTTTCCCTATAATGTAGAGCAGTCTACAGTAGTTGTCGCTCTTTTGGTGAACGAAATGGTTTGTCTCGTTCCGGAAGAGCAGATGGCGCAAAGAGTTGCTCCCCTGGCGACCAAAATGGTAAAACGTAAAGTGCCAGTGCGACTGGAGGCTGATATATGTTTTTACCAATTTTTATTGACCTACGAATTTGATACACCCTACAGATTCAGACCGCAAAGGAGGAGCAGACGGCGTTAAATACTGCTCCCCTGGCTACCATTGTTGTAGAGGTTGGCTCTCTGGTGGGGATGGAGAAGAGATGCCGCATCTGACCTATTGGTGTTCATTGAAGCGGAAGAAACCAAGATGGTGGAACCTATTTTGCACTTTGAGTCGATGTGCAGATTGGTCCTTGCTCAAGTTGCCATTGCGGTGGCCCATGGGATATCTGGTTGGTCATTCAGTCCCTCGAGGCGGGAACAATGAAGGTATCGCTACCAACTGGTACGAGAATGCCTGCTGGGATACCCACTGGTGTATTTGGGGTATTCTGGAACCATTCTGGTACTTTTTCTCACCTGCAAAGGTAACGTTGACGTCGATGGTGATGGTGCAGGCATTACAACATTACCTTCCAGATAACCAAAATGGTGTGAAGCAATTCGACGTATACCGGAGCCAGGCAGAGCCTCTTGGGCTTCATACCTCCCGGAACCAGTTGGTAGAACCATGATGGGAACCAATGGAGGAGTCCCTAGTGGTGGTGGTCCGTCGGGTTCGTTGGCGAACCGCCGCGGAAACCAAAATTGGACATGAAGACTGAAAGGAGAGAGATGAAGAACCGTCGTAGCTCGGGTTTGGATTCGTCATTCTCCATTTCCCATTTGATCTCGTCGTCAGGTGACGAGTACCTTTAAAAAATTGACCAGGGAAAGATACCCACAATGAGGTGGGGAGCCATATTGGTTAGACCGTATGGTATATCCTGTCAGAGATTCACTCTGGCACATAGAGTAACCTTCGTGGTGTACCAAAGTTTACTGACTTCGTTGACAGTATCACCGACTGTCGAGCCTAACGGTTGCAGAAAGAACCTCTGGACTACACCGATGCGGTTTTCCAGAAAAGGAAAATCATCATTGGAAGCCCAGACCTTTTGGTCAGCACTGTAGTCAACAGTGAACGGACCAGAGGGGTTGTTGAGTTTCCGCAGAGGACAACAATGGCCAGCTTCCTGCCTACAGGCGGGTGGCAAATATTTGCCAGATAAAGTGATGCGCGATGGATGTCCATCGGATGAAATTTTGGGACATCCATGAGATATCAGTCGGACATCTTCTGCGCATCCAGAATATCCAAATGATATGCGGTAATACCCCGTTGGATGCGCCTAATTGATGCTCTTTACATGTCCTTTGGATGTGCAAAACCTATTCCAAAGATATTCATATGATGCGCGAAGATATGTCCCATGAATGTCCGGAAATCCAGTGTGCATCACTCGGACATCACAAAATCCAACGGACATCTCTTCGTACATCATATGCTTATCAGGTGGTTATCATTTGGATATACTTCATGCATCATCTGAGCATCATTTACCTATATCATCTGGACATCAGAAGGAGATCAAATGGACATCTTCAGGTTTCGTAATTCTAATATAGGTCATCTGGGGGATATCATCCCGACATCAACTCACCTCTCTAGGATTCAGTTTTGGTAGCGGCCATGTAGTCAGCTTGCAATCGCCATGAGGAAAGCCACTTGGTACTCTGGAGTATGCGTATGCTCCGGTTCTACCCCATGGTATAGTCTAATCCTACTTGGTTTGATACCCCAAAACTCAGTCGTCGCGGTATGACAACGGCTCCCTTAAGGTTTGAAAAACTTCGTACCAGATGTTGGCTGGATATCCTATCGCCTGACCTCGGAATGGTATGAACAGAGAAGGTCAGGTACCAAATAGTGATCCCGGACCGTTGGAGGTAAATAGATGTAGAGCAACGCATAATCGCGTGATAATCGTGAAGATGCTACTCATATAGTCAGGGATGAGTATAGGAGGATGCATTCTCAATGTATGAGTGGGACCCAAATTTGGAGGTTACTTTTGGATGGCTTTCCCAGATTTTACGTGTAATCAGGGGCGCCATTGCTGGCTTTTACCGCTAGGTGGACGCGTGTATGACACGACCGTGTGTGCATAATATGGGAGGATAGGTGATGCACCTGAGGTGCCTGACACTGGACTAGCCACGTGTACGGACCTCTGCGGGTGTGCGCCACGTGGACATGGTTAGTTTAGACCTACTTAGGTGAGCTCGACCTCGCCGCAGCGAGCGCCTTTGTAAATTCAACCCGAGCACTCCCCAAGGGAACTCTTTGCCGAGTAGCGCTCTTTTGAGTGGACTCCGCACGAGTGAGGCTCCGGCGCCACCCGCCTACGTGGGTTATCACTCTCACGAGTATCACCACGTCTGGTTACGGTGGTCGTACCCTCTCGATACCCCTAAGAAACATCTGTCGTTGATGTCAGGACTTGCGAGTCATACCGAGGAGGTATCAGACTAGATTACGAAGTGATCCGACTCTGTATAGAGTTTAGCCGTGGTTACGGAACCCCGTGCACCACTGTTGGAGGATCTCGCCCCGCTCCGGGCACAGTGCCGAGAAGGCTCTACCCGTCACGTGTGGGTGTTGGTTGTTTGTTGTTGTTGTGTGTTCAACACACAACAACAACAAACTGCTTTCCCCCTCGGGACTACACCTGTCATTGGTCGCGTCGCATCGTTGCCGATACAACCATATCTCTGGAGTTTCTCATCGTTTCCCCACGACTGTACCTGGCACCTCTGTAGGTATAGCCAGTGCCACTTCGGTCTTAGACCCGAGTTACGGTGGTACAGAGGGCTCTGTCACTGGTCTACCATCTCGCAAGAGAGCGGACCTTCGGAGAGTCTGGTGGGGTTTCATTCTTCCGAGTTTGCCCCACAAAGTGGTCTCCCGACCTAGAACCGAGCCAGGTACATGTTGTGGATTATATTTGATTGTTGACGGATTACCGTTTTCAGACAACGATCAGCAGACTCTTTGGATTTTTGGAGGTTGGCAACGTTTGAACGTGAATCGTCGACTTGGCGGTTTACCGAGAAGGTTGTTGAGTTTTTATAGTTCTTTGGAGATTCGTGTGCGAGTTTAATTGGACCATCTGGATTGGGTTGGATACTGGTCTCCAGTATGCCGCCACCGACTCGTGGATCTCGAACCGGTTCTGCGCGGTCGTCGGCTGCGGTCCCACCTACTGCACCGGCACCCCGGTCTAACCCAGATGTGGCGCCACTTCTTGATGTCCTACCCGGTCCCCGGAGAGTGCGTGCAGTTACGGAAGCACCCAGAGAAAGCGTGGATTCAGCTCAACTTATTCTTGAAACGCCATCCACGTTTACTCCTAGAGTTGCTACCGTAGCCGAGTTGGCTAGGTTAGAATCCTGCTTGGATATTAATCACGCTGCTCACGTGGAACTCCTACAGGACGTTACTACGCTGAAGGCGCGTGTCGACGATGCCCAAGTGCGGGATGTCTCAGGTGACTTACGTCTTCTGAGAAAAAACGTGAATTCCATTATGGAAATCCGCGCACTCCAGACACCTTTGTTCAGAAGTACCGAGCATTTGTCGATGAAATGCGTAACGATTTCGGTCGAATTCGCTCGCGTTTGGATACGCTTGTGGAAACAATACGCATGGATGAAGCTGTGGACGCACAGACTCCCCGAGAGATTCGATCAGCAGATGAAGACCGCCGCTCGGTAAAACATAGGCGTCGACACCCAAAACGAGTTCACTCTGATTCGGATTCGTCGAGCTCTAGCTCCAGTAATGTGACTGAAGACAGTTCGTGAAGCTCATCTGATAGCGATGACAACCGTCACCGGTCTCGTTCGACAAGTTCGAAAGCGACGCAGTCTACTCAAGCAGTGATGCGTTCACGCGCGAAAGGACGGCGCCACTTGGGACTCAAGGAGTTAAAGCCCACGGACCCGCTTTACACGAAGCTGTTGTCGTACCGTTATTATCGGTTGGAAGATGTCACTTCGAACCGCTCCTCGCGAAAAACCGGTAAGGTCAAGGATTACATTCGCAGGATGAATGTCACAGTCGAAACGAGGAAGTTCTCGGGAGAGGATCCTATCCTTATTCTGGAGTTTCTTGCTAGGTTCGTGCAGCAGGCCAATATACTCGGTATGAGTGAATCACAGGCATACGTAGCACTGCCGTATTTCCTGTCAGGATCTGCGGAAGATGAGTACAATTCTGTTCGAGAGAACTCAAGGGCCTCGGAGGGAGGAGTCACGTGTTGGCGCGAGGCCGTGAATTACCTCCTCAAGTCATACGCGACTTCCAAGGCAATTCACAGTACAACCCTTGCTGTACGTGACACTAGACAGAAGATTGGAGAAACCGAAACGGTTTATTCAACGCGTTTGAACAACGTCTGTGTTCTGCAAAGTGGAATATAGTCTGTTCGCTTTGGAAACTAAGCTAGTTTTGGGGCTATTTGGGGCGCGCGAGGGGTGGCAGAGGCTGGCACTCAAAAAATTAAGAAATTTTGGAATATTAAATTCCATTTCGCGCAGTTTAGTTCTTGGGTCCCCTAGTTTTTGTAGAGGTTCTACTTCGCCGCACCACCCCATGCACTCTTTTCCGCGACCCTCTCTCAAAACTGCACTCGTGCTAGTTTGCGTTTCCATTTTCTCCCATGTTGCAATGCCAATCGCAACTCATCCCACCTCAATCATCCCATCACTTCTTCCGAGTCCACACCACCCGCGCTATTTACCCATTTCTTGCCGATCACGCGTTCGCATCCTCTCTCTCCGTCTCCGCAAACGTCATTTTGTAGAAGTCAGGTGGACAACTCTCCCCCTTCTCGTATACCCGCCTCGCCCCAAAACGGCTTCAAATCCCTCCCATCCTTCTCTCCTCCTGTCCCCTCAGAATCCCCTTCGCAGTCCGCGCTACCTCCGCCGCACTCCTAAACCCAGTCACAACCGGAGCTCCGACTCCCTCCCGCGGCACCTCCTCCACCACCTTCTTCATCTCCTTACGCCTCTTCTTCAGACGGCTCTTCCCATCTCCAACCCCACCACCCTTTGTCTTCGGTGTCACAGGAGACCCCTTCTGCACCGCCACCCTTCCCACACTTCCCTTCTCCGTCTTTCCCTCTACACCTCCTTTCACCGTCTCCTCTTCCACCAATCTTTGCCTCTTGCCCAGCTCCTTCACCTCCTTCTCCAGCACGTCCAACCTCTCTTTCAGAACCCTATTCTTTTCCCGCAACTCTCCAACCTCCCTTCCCGCACACTCCACTATCCCATACACATGATTTCTGATCTCCACTCCCAATACCGACAACGAATTCCGCAGGCTCGAAATCGCCTCAACCGAAACACCACTACCACCCCCACTCAGCACCACACCGCCCATTTCCGTTACAATCTCCACAATTCCATCGTCCAGTTGCTCCTTCATCACCAACCCCAACATCTCCACCCTCGCCTTCATCTCCCCCACAAACCGCATCTCCCTGTCACCCTCTCCGCCCCCACTCTCTATCTGGTCTCCAACCTCTAGCTGACTCAGATGCACCGCACCCCTTCTCTCCATTGCGACCCCCTCCACCTGCAATTCTACACCCTTTTCCACCTCATCACCATCCCCTCTCCTCGCCTCACACTTCTTTCCTTCATCGGCCACTTCCTTCTTCTGTGACATCCGAACAGCCGCCGTAATCACGTCCTCTTCCAGCTTTGGTGACGGCGTCGGCGGTACCTCCTTCCCCTCCAACAGCGCCAACAGCTCCTCATCCTTCACGTATCCGTTCAACATCTTCAGAAGAAGAAGTAGTAGTTGGATCGAAGTTTCCGCTGCGATACAGTGCAATCGAGCTAAACTGTGCTGTCCACCCCCACTGTCCAACCACACGGGCTATATCCAGCACCATGATTGTCCCTGTTTCCCTCATCCCATTTCCCGCCAAAACATCTACTGTACACCTCCGCACCTTCCACTATTTAAGCGCCACCTCTCTGTCTCCTCTTTCGCCCTCACATAATCCCCACCCACCTCGCCTCGACCGGCGATATTTTTCTCTTCCACCATAACCTCACTCGATTGCTATATCAAAACAGAAAGATATTGCCAGTGGAGGCAAGCTAAGAACTAATGATTGTACTTAGAGTAGCTCACCCTCTGTCTCGACTGGGGGCATCTTCTTCTTCGGTCACATCCTGTGTGGGTTGTGACAAAAAAAGAATATGTCACCACTCGACACCGGATGGGTAACAATGATAGCACGTAGAGTAGTTCATCCTCCCTGTCAGCGTCCACTGGGAATATAATGATGTTCTCTCACATCCTTTCCCGGTTGTGATACAAGAGAAATACATCTCCAATGGAGACGGAGAATATAGTCGTGATAACACGTAAAGGTAACAATGTAATAAACAATAAATTTATGCTACTATCCCTGACCAACCTTTCGAAAACCAGCATGACATGAGCTGGGTTACTCGAGCCAAAGATGGCAGATCCTGCAACTGAAATGTTTGCACCGGCCTTCACTACTCCTTTCACAGTACTCAGTCCAATACCCCCATCCACCTGCATCCCTATTCTTGGGTACAACTCCCTTGCATGTCGCACCTTATCAAGAACACCCTCCATAAACGCCTGTCCTCCAAACCCTGGCTCCACCGTCATCAACAATAACATGTCTACAACTCCTAAGTTCCACGCTTCGGTCAGGTGGGCACTTTATTATATTCTGTGCCATGGCACAGTTTCATGTTTGGCACAGGATACTTTCGGAAACGGCGAGTACGAAAGATGAAGCTGGAAGCGAAGGTAAGCCAGAACTCATGTCTTCGTTTAAAGTGGATTGGAATCCACTGGTGTTCATCCGGGATCGAAGTAATGTTGGAGGGAATCCACGGAAGTTTGGGATACAGCCCGTAACGGAGTACGCCGTTCATGGGGTGAAGCGTGGATTGCGACCATCGGAGGAAGCCAGTCTTACTCCATTTGAGGAGAACAATTTCATTCCTTCTACTTTCCCGGCTAACAGGAATGTAATTGACCGGGTGCCAAAACCGAGAGCGGGGGAGTGGTTGACATGGAAGGTAAATGAGCCAGGTAGTTCAGTACCAAGTGGGCAGTACATAAGACCGGAGCAGAAGTCCAGGGAGTTGGTGAAAAAGTTGATATGTCGCTTCACAAGACCGGGTGAGCTTGTCATGGACATGTTCGCGGGAACTTTTCTACGGGTATGGCGTGCCTATCGCTGACAAAGCATAGGAATTTCTTGGGGTGCGAGAAGAATAGGCCATGTTTCAGCCATGCGAAGCACCATATAACGACTCTTATGGCCGAAGTTCTTCGCCGGGGGAAGAATGACATCCTTGTTGAACAGGAGGTGGTGGATGCTGCTTCAACGACTTATGAACGGGTTCCACATCGGGACCGAAGTCGGCTTGAATGGGAGGCTCCATTTGGATACCACCAGTACCAAGTGATGCCTGCAAATATTACTCAGTTCCTAGGAAGATACTGGAAGGACTGGGACTTTGTCGACAAGTGTGGACAGCATACTGTAGATCTTTGGGAGGAGAAGTACCGAGGAGCTCTGAATCTAATGGATAGGCATATGCTGTTGACTGTTGAAGCCAATCGCTATCGCTTACATGTAGCACCTTCTAACATTCGGCATCCCCGTGCTGGTATGGGGGTGTTCACGGAACATAAGATATTGACTGGGGAAACTATCTGTCATTTTTATGGAACTTTGCTATACACGGACCTGACGAACCGGAAGGAAAGACACTTAACGTATGCAAGTGGCTGTCTCGGAGCAACTCCAGTGCGGTACAAGTTGTTTTCTATGATGGTCACTGTGACTGGTACAGAGTTTCTGCACCTGAGGAACAGACCAGGACAGGCTCAGGAGAGAAAGGAGAGCGAAGTGTACATTGTCCCTGCGCCTTTTTGTATCGAAGGCTACATTAACGACGCCGGATATCATGCCGGGGATCCCGATTTATCGCAGCCCTGGTCAAACAGGACTCGGAGTGCCAATGTGCAGATGGTGGAAGCGAAGTCCGTGATACAGTTTAAGTCCGACCTTTCTAACTATGCTCTACTTCGTCGTAGAGCAGTAAGAGATATTGAGAGGGGCGAAGAGTTGTATTTGAACTACGGAGAGCAGTACGCCTGGGACTGGGCTCTGACATTGGAGCAATAGATGAGTTCAGTACCGAATAGAAAGTAAATATGCTTGTGAATGTTGCACCTGCCTGCAATACGCGTTGTACATGTACACTGGAGCTCTTCATCTATTGGTAACGGCGATATTTGCGACCCATTGGGCACCTCAAATTCCTAAAAAGCAGGAACTGCGGAGTCTCCCGAAATATCTGAACCATGCACCCCCCCCCACCCCCTCCCCCCCTCCCCAACAATTTCGTTTCATTACCCCGTTTATCTCCATAACATGGGTATAGCGCCGAGAAATCGAAATAGTACGCAGCGGAACAAGAGGGGACAGAAGAAGAGAAGAGCATCGGATGATATGAATCAGGCTACAAGCACCGCACTTCCTAAACGGAAGTCGTCCTCGACGAAGGAGAGAGTCAGTGGGCGTCCTTCTACAGTACTCTCTCGCCCATCTCGCAGCGGAGCGTCTTCCGGGATTGCGTCAAGAATTCGTGGATCAGCGAACGATGTCGTGCCGTCAACTGCCGATAATGCAAATCGTGCATCTGTCTCTGCTCCTCAAGAAGATGAGGTAACTCGACCCAGCGGGTCAGGACAGGAGGGCATGACAACTGGAACTGAAGAGGTTCGTATGACACCAAAACCTTCATGTCCCCTGCCGATATCGAAGACCGGAGCTACTGGGGCGCGGGTTACGCCGCCCAGTGGATCTGGGCAACAAGGGACAATGACGAGAAGTCGTGAGAGCCCTAGTATATTAAGATCGTCACGTCTCTCCCTGTCTTCTAGAACTGGGGCCGCTATGAATCGTATTATGCCTCGCAATGGGTCCGGACAAGGGAGAAAGACTATAAGAAATCGAGAGACAACTGATAGACGAGTTACTCCTCGACCTTCCCCTCTTTCCAGAACGGGGGCCGTTGCAGCTCGTACGAAGCCCAATTCATCTGATATACAATGCCATGGAGGAGGACAGACACGGGAGTTGGAGCTCGGAGCCGTGCCAAGGGTGGACACAGAACGCCTGCAGCCTCTCGTGTCTGAGGGTATGGCACATGAGGATAGTTCCGATAACGAAATAACACCGAATCCTGCGGCATTACCGGGGCCTGTCGCCGAAAAGGCTAGGGAAATACCGGAAGATATCCACACCGGTGTGAATTCAACCTCTATGAACAGACATGATCTTTTAAATGAACTGAATTGCTTGAAACAAAAAGGTTAAGACGCTACAAGAGGACTTGAGGGTTCGGGGAATTCTAGTGAAGGTCGCCCAAAAGCAGAGAACGGCTTTGAAAAAGAGGCTTGAAGAGAAGGATCTAGTCATTGAAGGGCTAAGAGGGGCACTGAAACAGGAGGGAGATAGGAGTACACGTGCTGGTGAACCTGGGCAGACAGGTCGAAAGAAGCATAAAATTGAGGTGTGCGACGAGTTTCGAGGGGTTGCTCGAGCTGTGTATCACAACATGCTGACGTGGGCAAGGAGAGAAACAAGTGAGCTATGGCTCGAAGGTGAGTCGCTCACCCGAAATTGGGGTAACCGTGCCGAGAAGGTGGAAGACGCAACTGAGAGTGGGGAAGGGCTTATTGAGCCGGAGAAAGGTGGTTCATACGTGGTTTCTAAAAACCCCGTGGAGCTCTTGGGCAGTTTTGGCATGTTCACACCGTCGGTAGAGCGGGGACCAGATGCTTTGCTGAAGAAAATGGTTGAAAGCGAGTTGAAGGAGTTGAGCTGGGAAGGTATTAGAAAAGCATCTCTTACCGACAGGTGTATACTGGAACTTTGTGCAGATATGTGCCTTAGGCAGAGAATGCGGCAGACCATGAGTGACGTCGTGGGCGTTCGGAAGGAAATATGAGGGATAAACTATTTCTGCTCCTGGGGTACGATCTGATTTGGAGAAGAACAAAGCTGGTAGAAGAGAATGCTGACGAACTCACAATGCAGTTGAAGGAAGCGCAGGGGAACATACTGCGTCTTGACGAAAATGGTGTACCGAACACTTCATGGTGGAGAAAAGCCCCATTTGTTCGTCTAAAGTACTCCAATGCGGACAATGTCGAGGATATGCCAACGGAAGATCAAGACTTGTTCTTCCGAAACCGTGTCGGGGTACAAGTACTGAAGGAGTTTATTGGGTATGATGTGGAAGACAAGGATACGGGCACCTTTTTAGATGGCACAATACTGTTGCTCGCACGTTTGGACGCTTGGGTGTTGACGGTTGTGAGCTTTCTAAGTACGGATATGTCAAGGGGTGGCCAGAGATAGAAACTGTTTACAAAGAGGTTTGCCCAACTGCTACCTCTGTGTTTAAAGAATGTTCTGGGGGATGTTAGGCAACGTGGCTTGAGGACCAATTCCAGCGAGTTTCATAATTTTGGAACGACAACGGAAGATTGGACTAAGGTTCTTGGTAATGACATGAGAGAGGCTACATTTGGATATCGAATGCCGTCGAACGGAAGACTTTACCTCACTGTGAAAGAACAATTTTTTATTGACAGTGTGAGCCGAAGATTGGGTTCTATTAGCGATTGTTTCGTTGGTGAATGCGAGGAAGGGAATATGGAGTTCAAGGAAATGGACATGAACGATTTCGGAAGTAGCACAGGATCACAAGAAAAGGCACCACAAGGTGAACATGTAAAGGATGGGGCCTTTAATGTTTAAGGCTGTACAAGATCAACGTGCTCATTTCGTCCTTCATCTGAATCATGATAAAATCGATTGATGTAGAATCGGTGTTGAAACCATTGAAGTGGAGGACAAAAAGATGGAGCAGGGTAGTTTGATCGAACAACATGGACAGTTCCCTGTAGTGCAGAAGCCGGAACCATCCCGTACCAAGGAGTTAACTCTACGATAGTCTCCGCTTTGGAATGACGAGGGAACGGAAGAGTGTGGTTCTTTTCATCGTTTGTAGCCCACCGTAAAGATATTCATTTCAATATGTGGTCGATGTTTGTTGCGGGGGGTAAAACCTCGAAATACCGGACGAATGCCACCTCTGGTGCGGTAAGTGCAGAATCAAGGAGAGATATTCGAATCAGAGCGACTACCTGGGCAACCCAAGTCTCTGAATCTTCTCCGCTTACCAATACAGTGGAAACCTTTGGCTTTCTACTGGTACCAAATGCTAGAGAAGCGAAGACTCGTTGGATTATGGGGTATTTGGGTCGTCCCAGCTTAAGTGCCTTAGAAGACGAATCGAAGTGTTCAAGAGTCGGAACGAAACCGCCTTTCACGAGGGCCGAATTCACCAGAGTTATCCTTGTCTTTTCTGAGAAGTATGTAATGGAGTGCCCATCCAGTGTTTCTTTCACGAGATTGAGGAAAGGAGGAAGGGCCTGTTCACCAATTTGGTCAAGAATTGACCTTGTGTCCGTACTTGAGAACATCTCTCTAACAGCAGTCCATGTTTTTGAACTGGGCATACTTGAAACACAATGTTGAAGAGCTCGTAAAGTGAAAGAACGCCCTCTCATTGCAAATCGAGGAAGCTGTGTGGAAGTTCGTGGTAAACCTGGATTACGCTGGTAAGGAGTAGTGCCATTCCATTGCTTTCTAACATGTCCGTGCTCAATGGAGCGAATAGTCTCCTCCACAGCCGTTGCTGTTCTTCTGGACGTCTTTTTGTAGTTTCTCTTAAATAGCAGGTGTGCATGTTCGTATATGCCTGCGTCGTAGTACTTGATACTTCCCAGACGGCGAATATCGTCCACGAGATGATGGAGAAGATGGAACTTCCGAATTCCCAGTCTGGAGGGATGAAAATCCGCCAGAGTCTTTGTTGCCGAACGCTTGAAGGCTTCAATCTCCGAACTAAGACACAGGAGAGAGCTTTCAGTCCAATATGGTTCACGATTGTATCTGAATAAGGTCGAAAGCAAGTCCGAGTACTGAGAGAGAACGGTTGTGAATGGGGCAACGTCCTGTTTTCCACAGCATACGTAAAAGAATGCTTCTATGAAGGGGAAGACCATGTCAAGTGCTTTGTAGTTTTTGGCCTCTAGCATTCCACGGAGACCGTCTTTCGTGAAGATACCATTCAAAGATTTGCCTTTCTCCTGCGTGGAGAAATCGATATGTAAACCTTTGGCAGAAGAATCGCGTTCTATGGCAGCTAGAATTGCGTTTGCATGGTTGAGAAGTTGGGTGCGTGTCGTTCGAAATGAACGCGATGCGGATGTTCCTATTGTGGTGCACAGGGTGTCTGACTGCAGTCTTTCGATTGGGGCCGTTTCTATCAGCTTCGAGATGCCGAGATGCAAGTTGTGAAATGGTTCGAATGAGAACAGACTGTATGGAGACAATCCCGGGATCATTCCAAGGCTTACGGAAGTTTCGAGGAACGAAGGAATGAGAGATATGGAATTTGAACGCATCAGAGTATCCGCTTGAGATCTCCTCTCCCTCGCACGACGTGGACGTCTTTCCGCCTCGTCTTTTTGTGCATGTTTCAAGATAGCTGTGTATGTCTTTCGGATGCTTTTCGTGTGCTTTTGAGAACGTTCGTTGAATGAGGTTGGAATAGGACTGCATAAAGATGAGCGAGGGGCTTTGCATCTATGACACGGGCTTTCCGTTTTGGTCCCATGAAGAATGGACAGAATGTCCTTAGCCTCAGGAATATCCGCACAATAACTTGCAAGCAGAGGATGGCACACTAGACTTAGTTTGTCTTCGCCGATGAACTGAAAACCTTTCTGCGTGAGATTTAGAATGGGCTCCAGGACTTGACGAAGAGATTCTTGAAGGATTTGCATCCTGGACTCGCGTAGAGACTTGCTAGAAACGAATGGCATTGCGTCTGCTTCAGATGCGGAAACCTCGATCAGTGTAGTAGGGAAGTATGCCACTACTGTGAGGTCATCACGGATACACTTACGGCGAAGCTGGTCGGAGAAGTTGAGAAATATGAGGTGAAGAGGATAGGCGGTAACCGATGTTTGCTTTAGAGTTGTTGAAGACTTATCGGTGTATACCTGCAGAAGACCTACGAAAGATTCACTGTAACTTGTTTCTTGGGAGTACCACACTATTCTACTATCCAAAGAGCCCATGACCATTTCCTTAAGTTTTGAGGTGGCCTCTCTTGCGAGAGAGCCGGACATGGGGTGAGATATTTTCGTGGAATGGGTCTGAGGTATAGAGTGGAAGAATGTGTTTTCGTTGTTAGCCAACTGGAGCTGTTTCACAAGTGTCTGAACGGGGTCTCTCGTGTAGAGGGTGGCGCTGAACTTACATCCTTCTGGCAAGACAGTTCTTCAATTGAAAACGTCCTTTGAGGCGTATCGTTCGAAAATGGCGTTCTTCAGTTCTGTACAGCGCTTGGAACTTGTTATGGTCTTGTTGAATCGCTTTTGCGAGAATCGCGGGTCCCGAAGTAGCCCAATTAGCTCGTCTGCCTCACGATGACTAAGGTTGGAAGCTACTGAAGCCAGAAAAACCGTGAGATAATCCATATGCAAATCACCGAGGGCCTCTTCAGAAGGCACTGGGCGGGAATTGCTTCCGTGTTCTCGCTCTAATGACGCGGGACCCGGGGAAGGAGAAACACAATGCGAAGTGTCCGGAATGGGAGGGGCGCACAGAGTGGGGTCAACGATGTCCTCGGACACCGGAGGCTCGGGAAGGCGACAAGGGGCAGTGACCGTTTCGGAAGATGCGGCCGCCGGCGCGGAAAGCTTGAGACGCTTGCTTCTCCGAATGGGCCGCCTATTGTCGTCTTCCAGCGCTGCTTTTAGACGAAACGGGCAATGGTTGACATGCTGTTGAAGAGATAAGACTCCTCGGCGAGTAACGAAACGGCACCTACGCTTCTTATGTGTACAGTAGTAGACCATGGGAAGAAGAAATGAACGAGAAACGACGACAAAGACTGCAAGGGAAGGTCGTCCGAAGGGAGAAGGAGGTCGAGTGACAGTCAAGATCGACGTCATGCTGAGAACGGAGAATACATTTTGAGTTTAAATCACGTGCTTTCGTTCAAAAAGGAACGTAAGTACACGTCGACCTCAACACAAGGGTCTACTTCTCATATTATCTACCACTGGTTATAAACCTGTGGTTTTCCAACGTTGTACGCTGTACACCAGTCCAATCTCGCACAGAAAAATAAATCTCTTCCCTCCGCCGCCGCCGCCGCGCCTCCGACGTCCGACCTTCCGTTACCGTCGTGATCCGTGCCATCCACATCCTCGCGTTATACTCCGCTCCGTCCTTCTTTTCTCCTCCCTCTACTTCATGGAGGCTCCTCAAAGTAGAGGGCGGAAAAAAGTAGGACGGAGTCATCCGTATCTCACGGATGTATTCCGTGCAGTCTATTCGTACGTTCTTCCATATCCTTCCACGTATCCCTGCTCTAAACTAACCAATCCTCACTGCGTTTCTTCGCGCTCTGCGACATATAAACGGCGGGAAATAAGCTAATCACCTTCAACTTCTTCTATTTGTTCAAGATATAGAACGAGTTGAAGGGTGAAAACGGGAACCCGGTAACCCAAAGCGACGACTGTAAGTACGCGAACAATGGTTCATTTCGTTGCGCCATAGGCTCTAGCTTCGCCTCTTGCGCTACTTTTCAAAAGTAGCGCAAGACGCGAGAAGCTAGAGCCTATTGCGCAACAAACCAAGTTGGTTTCTTGGCGATCTTGGATCTCTGAGTGTTCAGGATAGACGATTCTTGTTTGGTTGGGACATAGGCTGCTCTCTCGTTTATCGCATGTTCGGGTATTTTTGCTGCATGGGCATTCTCAGTGTCGTTGCTTGTGAGTTCTCGCTTCGAGAACTTTCGCAGTTTATGATGAATGGATTGCTGGTAATCTAACCGATCCCTTTCCTTCTTCTTCTTCCTTTTGCGAGTTACTAGGTCCCTCGAATTTTCTAGCGCAACATTTCTGTTTTGCTTTATCAATTGTACGTTCCATCGCATTTCAAATGTATCCAACGGAGCATTGACTAACTTCTGGATACTTTCTGTTTGCGTATACAGGTAAACGACCAATTTCATTTCGTCTCTCAAGATCGTTGTCTGACTGTTCGGGATAGGCGATTCTGGTACTTGGTTGGGACATAGGCTGCTCTTTCATTTATCGCATCTTGCCGTATGTTTGCTGCATGGGCATCCTTGGTGTCCTTGCTTGTGAGTTCTCGCTTCGACACTTTTCGCGCTTTACGATGATGGTGGGCTGGTTCTCTAACCGATCCCTTTCTTGCTTCTTCTTCCTTTTGCGAGTTACTAGGTCCCTCGAATTTTCTAGCGCAACGTTTCTGTTTTGTTTTATCAATGGTACGTTCCATCGCATTTCAAATGTATCCAACGGATCATTGACTAACTTATGGATACTTTCTGCTTGCGTATACAGGTAAATGACTTTTGATGCGGACGTAGCTCACGAGTTGCAGGTGCAGGTTCCTCAAGTAGGGAACCATGCATCTGGGCATGGTTCCCTACATGAGGAACGGAGAGGATGAGGCCCATCGCGCCTCATCCTCTCGGAGTGCGTATTTGTTCTACCGATACCGCACTTTGGTGCAGGTGCCTTCTGCGGCATCTGGCGCAGATTGCGCCTACACCTGCTTCATCATGGGGAAATGGTACATGTAATATAGCGAAGTAGTGGTTAGCAAAAGCGGTCGATAGAAGAATAGATACGAATAAAACGGTATGATTTCATAATGGAAATCATCTGTACTAGCAACAGTATTCCATGCGTTGCAGGGTATCATTCCGCAGAAGGTATCGTGTAATGTGCACCTTAATGGAAACTGAACCTAGACTTCGCGAAATACCGTTCAGGTAGCCCTCGACTAAAGAACTATCACGAGTGGAAAACCCACCAGAATTTACTGCACAGCAATTCTGAACGACCCAAGCAATTATCTTCAAATTTTGAAATAATTGATCTCGATATTTTTTCAAAACATTTACTGGACGACCCTTGCCACTTTCTGGACGACCCTCGCCAAAAACTAGCATCTGCAAGAGACTGACGTAGCAGTCTAGGCTAAGCTCGTTGTCGCCTTCCAACCCGGACAGGAATCTAGTCGCAATAGTAAAGCATACTGCAAGAGCAAGTAGACCTGTGTCGTTGCTCGCGTTTTCCTCCGCTCAGAGTACTCGTGGACAGACAAGATAGCCAGCGCTCCCTGTCCGAACAGAACAACAACTCAGTGTTGTTTGTCGACATTCGCGAATTAAAGCAAACAACCAAACAACTTTTTTGATCATGTCGAACGCGTCCGCAAAACCGTTTGGCATGATTCGTCTTCTGAATGACTTACAACGTGGACTGGAAAACATATTCGAGGGCTACATGTCCACTACGCCTGTATTGACCGGAGAAGATCTACTGGCCGCTATCCGTGAAGATCTTGGTGCTATGCAATTTGTAAACCCAAGTATTCTGAGCAACTACGACATTTACAAACGCGTTCGCACCTTTTTGGAAACGAGAGAAGTATTTATAGCACGAAACGCAGAAACAAGAACTCTAATTGGTAAGCGAGTTATTGCTGCCATTTGGAACGATGATGAACATGCAGATGTGAGCAAGCGTGCAATGGACCACTTGGATGTGATTCGTAATGGTGACGTTGTACTGTATTCGCCATCGAACCAAGGCTCTCCAGCACAACTCCCCTTCCGACTTCAGGATCCATCCACCCCTGCTCCTGCAGGTGAATCATCTGCGCAGGTTGCAATTGATCTTTCGGAAGATCAGTACGAGAACAAACGTTGCTCTTCTTTCTCCACTCGCTACCGCGCTCATCGCGACAAATTCACTGGTGATCGAGAGGAAGATTGGGGTGATCACATCGCTTGCTTCATGGACTACTGTAACGATCAGAGGGTGAAAGGCGGTGATCGTTCCCAATTTCTACACTACTCGTTGGGTGGAGATGCTCTTCACTTCTATCGAGAGGAGATTCGTGACGAACAGATGTCTTGGGGATCTATTGTTGGTGCCTTCAGTGAGCGGTACTCTTCACCAACCTCACGAGAAACTATGTCTTCCAAGTTGGACTCTCTTCATCTTTCACAGTTCATGAAAGATGATCGGCTACCGCGAGAAGCCTTGGATGCCTTGATCAAAGAGATTGACCGTTTCACTCCGATGGCGCACGTCAAAGACCAGACAGATCGCCATAAACGCAAGGTACTCGCAAATGCAGTACAGGGAATACCTTGGGCTGGACACATTCTGTCTCAGACCAACTCGAAGCTCTTTCCGTACAGGGCTCTCATGTCAGAGCTTTTCAGCGCAGAGCTGAACAATCGTCAATTTGCAGAAGGTCAGAAACGTATGGAAACCCCTGACAACTCGTCTTCCGCCAACGACGTGCAGTACAGACAAAAGATGTCTACTATGAACTACTCTCAGGACGATCCAGAAGCACATGCTGAGCACGCCGTCAACTTCTCTGGACAACGTCATTTCGGACGAACTCCATCGAGTACATCCACATTCAAGCCCGCTGCCTCCTTCGCTCGACACTGTCATGGCCCCAGCCGAAGGAAGCCCAGAATAGAGCTACCTTCCAATCTCGCCGCATGCTGGAATTGTGAGAAGCAAGGGTGCCGACTTTTCATATGCACTGAACCCCGCAATGAGTACAAGATAAGGAGAAACAGAGACAAGGCCAGAAGCTGGTTAAAGCGAAACAGGACGGAAGATATCAACCTGATTGACGATCCTGAAGGTGCTTTTGTAATGAATTAACTCGCCGAAACTATTCTGGTTGAGCCTGACACAGCGCCATCTACTGACTATCATAATGAAACCCCAGAGTCGGAAAGCCTCTTGGCCAAGATCCAGACGTCTCTCATCAGCAATGCGGACTTGGCATGATCTGCCGCACCGGCTCCGTCTGGTAATGTCGATTATTCTACGGATGGGGGTTTTTAATTGGGGATCGCAATGGCCGCCCTTTCCCCACTCAAAGGCCCACAAAACCACCCGACGCTCATCGCGCACAGTTCTCATCGAACTACTCAACCTCTTACGCGCCAAAATGGGCGTTGCGCAAACGCAGAAGCTCGCACGCAACCCCACAATCTCCCTTTGCGCGACGTATTGTGAAAGAGGCACTGAGCTTTAGTGCTAAAAGTCCCAAAGGAAAACAGTACTCCTCAAGCGTTTTTGAAGGAGCATACGTCGATCCAGGTGCGCAAAAATCAGTTTGCGGCTTGGCACAAGCACGAGCTTATTGCATGTCAGCGGGATTGAATCTGAAAATATCTCCTTCTCCTTATGCTTTCAAGTTTGGGGACGGATACAGAAACAGCCTTGGAAACATGCCTGCCCGCATACCCACCCCGGACGGCACCTTCATCTCAATCAACATTGACGTTGTGTCCGCGGACATTCCCTTTCTGATTGGACTAGAGGTTTTGGATCGTTTTGGACTTTATCCAAACAACGTTACAAACCAGCTCGTTCATCATCGTGCAGGATGGTCGCTACCACTGAAACGCAAGCACGGGCACCTCTTCTTGGAATGGAGCCTACCGTCAATCCTCTACACCCGCTCCGAACTCCAGAAGCTACACCAACACATTTTCCATCCTAGCGACGAAAAGCTCTTCAACCTCTTAAAACGCTCAGAGCCCGATGATCTTTCGCCGGATACCAAACGTCTTTTGCATGACATTTCAAACAAGTGTGCTTAATGCCAGCGGTTCTCCTCCCGACCCTTTCGCTTCCGAGTTTCTATTCCCGAGGAAAACATTCAGTTCAATCAGGAGATCGCCTTAGACCTGATGTTTCTGAAGTATGGTAAGAAGAAACGAATACCTGTCCTTCACATCGTCGATACGCAAACGCATTACCAGAATGCCGTGATTCTCAAAGGAGAATCCGCCTAAGACATTTGGGATGCATTCCTGGAAGCTTGGGTCACTACTTACACTGGATTTCTCTCAGTAATGCGTGTAGATCGGGGCTCCGCATTCATCTCCAAGTATTGGGGAAATTGCACAATGGAATACGGCATTGATCTTCGCATTTCAGGCGTCCAATCCCACAACAGCATTCGATCAGGTGAGCGTTACCATGCTCCTCTCAGGAGGATATTCAACACCGTCCGCCATGAATGCCCGTCTCTAGACGCGGACCTTGCCCTTCGTTACGCAGTGAAAGGTATCAATGACACAATGGGACACGAAGGACTCGTCCTATCGTTACTTGTGTACGGATCATTGCCCCGTTTTCCCATCCCCACTTCCACAGTTCCAAATCAACAAGAGCGATGACGCGCCCTTGAAGCAGCTCGACGCGAAATGGCCTCTATCACTGCCAAACTACGCATTCAACAGGCCCTTCGCTCCAAAATCCCGCCCGCCACCAGATACCTCTTGGAACCAGGTCAACGTGTCTTGGTATACGACGAAAAGTTGAAACACTGGACTGGCCCCTACACAATCCTAAAGTTGATGGGTAAACAAGTTTCCGTGAAAATGCACGGAAGGACAGCTCATTACAGTATAGGACACGTGCTCCTAGATCCCACGGAGGCAGGTGATGATGAGTTGAGTCGCCTTCACCAAGGTTTGAACTGCTTCAGGTCGAATTCGATTCCTTCGGTCCACATGGCAGAGATATTAAGCCCCTCTGACTTCCGTGGCAACCTTCAGCCTTTTGACGACTCTAAGGCTCAAGAGCTAGCCGGCCTTGCCAAACAGGGCGTGTACGAAGTCATTTGCCGTGAAGAACTTGATCCCACTGTACCGCAAAACATACTCAATGGCCGGTTTGCTCTATCTATCAAGAACACAGACTCCGATAACGAGATTTACGAAGCTCGTTTCATTGTGCAAGGACATACCGACTCGACGACTGTAGAGACGCGAGCAAGAGACGGTGTTTATTGCGTAGAGTAGCGGCTCTAGCTCCCGCGGTAGGCGGGCGCTGCCGGCCCTGGCGGGGTCGTCAGTGTCTTAGAACAGCACCCATGTCGAGAGGTGGCAGTTAGAACGGCGCACAGGCGCCGAACGGCCTCACGAGAGGCCTTCACAGCAGAATGAGAGCACGATGGTAATAACAACCTTCTGAAACTCTGACCATCAACAGCAGTCGCGACTCAACCCGTCGCACAATAAATACCACTCTGAGAAGGGACCAAACAGAACCCTCTACAATCTCCCGCCATATCTCCCATTTCCCCCCCGATAGCTTATCGATCCACATTCGCACTTTTCTCTCTCGTCGAAAAGTGCACGCCAAAGCGTGTACGTCGACGAACATGAGAGAGAGTTACAATACCTCCGTCAACGTCTAAGCAAGCTGCAGCTCGATCGACGATGAATCAATTTCTGAACGCTTTCCTCATGGTCACGACCTGATACCATGACAAAGTTAGCCCTCCACACCGGTAGAGGTATATTCACAGGAAAACCTTTGCCACGATATGAGCGGATGCAAACGCGGCGACGTCCAACGAAACCCGGGAACGATTAAGACCAACACCAAGATCAAACCATTCCACGATCACGTAGATAGCATGTAAACTCGACTCGAGGCCATTCTACTTAACTGACGACTCTAGAAGACCAAAGCACTACATTGAAACAGTCTTCAATTCGTCTACTTATCGCGATAGCAGCTATTTTTGGTTTTCCTGTATGGTCCCAAGACGTGTCCCAAGCATATCTGCAATCTGCTGACAAGCTCATGTGAGACATATACATACGCCCGACAGCCAAATTCTGCCTCTCAGAGGACAAACTACTGAAATTGCTAAAACCCCTTTACGGTTTAAGCGATTCGGGAGACTACTGGAATCGTACTTTTGCAAATCACCTTCGCAAAGATCTGATGATGATGCCGACACCCGGAGACCTGTCGCTAGTTTTCCAAGTCGTCCATGACAAACTAGAAGGACTAACAGGCGCGTATGTAGATGATACAATCAGTACCGGTACCGCTTCTTTCGACACCTTCTCTCGCATTACGGAAACAAGATTTGAATCCAAGCCCCGCGTCTACGACAACTTCAGGTTTGCCGGAATAGATATCACAGGCTGCGATAATGCTTACAAACTTCAGCAGACCAAGTTTGCCTCTCGAATCAAACGCCTTGAAGCTACGGCCACGTTCCCTCAGTTCCGCTCGAAACGTCAAGAACTAGACTGGTTAGTTCATAAGAGGCCTGACATTGCTGCAACCATTAACCTCCTCGCCCAAGTAACTGAAGACGAATTCGGAAAGCCCTACATCGATCAGATTAACATTTTGATCCGCCGCATACACGTCTCTGCAGACCGCGGTATCTTACAAAGGCGTTTGGATTTGAAGAGGTTGCATATTAAGGTGTAAAGTGATAGTTCTTTTGCGAATACACCCTCGCAACACTCGAAACTTGGCTATTTAATTGGACTCTGTGATCACACTGGTCACCACAACATCGTCCACTACACCAGCTCCAAGAGTCGCCGCCGAGTTCGTTCAGTAGTGGGAGCTGAACTATATGCTTTTTCAGACGCATTTGATCTCGCCTATCTTTTCAAGCGAGAACTGCAGTCTATGCTCAAGCAACATATTCCTCTTGTAATGCTGACTGATAGCGATTCGGTCTTCAAAACAATCATCAAGAGCACAACTACATCTGAGAAACGTTTAATGCTGGACATACAAGCCGCGCGTGAGGCGTACAGGTGCTTTGAAATTGACGAAATTGGTTGGATTCGCGGCTCTGACAACCCAGCAGATGGTTTGACAAAGTGGACTCGCTGTCATCTGCTGGAACAATTACTGGACACTGGAAAGGTCACCGTTCCTGTCCGGCAGTGGATAGTAACGTCAAGTGAGAACATCGACAGTCGTAATGTCGACGTCTTGAAAAATGCCGACTGTTGATCCTAGAGGTCCATGACTACTTGCGTCGACATAACATCTTATTTGTCGACACTCTTCAAACACTATGGTATCGATATTAGTCCATCGCACTGTTCGGACGACTAGCGTGGCTACTTAGCAGTCTAGGATAGGCTCGTTGTCGCCTTCCAGCCCGGACAGTAATCTAGTCGCAACTGTAAAGCATACTGCAAGAGCAAGTAGACCTGTGTCGTTACTCGCCATTTCCTCCGCTCAGAGTCCTCGTGGACAGACAGGATAGCCAGCGCTCCCTGTCCGAGCACAACAACAACTCAGTGTTGTTTGTCGACATCGCGCGCGCCAAACAGCCCGAAAACCAGCTTAGTTTCTAAAGCTAACAGACTTTATTTTAATTTGCAGAACACAGACGAGCAAACTCCAGCCAATCAAAGCGCACCACTTGTGCCATTCCCCACTCCTGGCCCATATAGCCAGAACCACTTGTCCAAACTACGATGCATACACGCATTTGCAGTAGCCAATTATATTGCAGTATCACGTTGGGTTTGCGGAGAGGCGCATATGCGCTTTTCGCGCGAGGGTGCCCAAAACTGCCCATGCTCCCCTGCAACTTTGTATTCCAAGTACTTGGAGCACCTTTGAGGGACTGACAGGCACTCGACCATTACCCAGCTTTAACACTCCTCCTCGAGTTCCTGGCCAAGTCCAATCCTTTCCATGATTGCCTGGGCACCTAACGGACAAACGGGCTTGGTGAGAACGTCTGCGTCGTTCAACTCACTCGGCACGTACTTCACATCTATCACAGAATCCTTTACCAAGTCCCTAATGAAATGCAGTTTCACATCAATGTGCTTAGCCCTACCCGACGGGCACCGTTCACCTCCACTCCAGTCGATTGCAACCTGGTTGTCCCAGTGGAGAGGAAATGCACCATTGACGCCCATATCAAGTTCGGACAGCACGCGTTTCATCCACACAATCTCCTGCGCCGCCATGGTCAGAGCATAGTATTCAGCCTCTGCAGTAGACAAAGCAACTGAAGCTTGCTTCTTCGCACCGAAGAACACCACGGCAGAACCGAACTTGATCATATACCCGGACATGGACTTGTGATCCGACTTGTAACCAGCAAAGTCTGAATCAACACAGGCCTCCATATCCAAGGAGCCGGCGCGGTAGTTCAATCCATGATGCAGAGTACCCTGTAGGTAGCGCAGCACTCGTTTCGCAGCTCTATGACAGTATGCCGTTGGATTGCTTTGGTAACGAGCAAGAATGAGTACCCGTGCAAGAATATCCACGCGAGTGCGAAGTGCCAAGTACAGCAGAGTCCCGATCATCTGCTGGTACAACTGCACATCCTGAGCCGATTTGCTCTCCTCCTCCGCAAGTCCGGAGAAGAATGACTCTACCATTGGACTGCGAGCAGGCTTGGAGATGTCCAGACCAAAGCGTCGAAGCATGCCTTCAATGTATAAGGGTTGACCAAGCTGAACACCGGTTAGTCGACCATCATCGTCTACACTCCAAGTAAGTTCAACACCAATGTAAAGCGTCACTTTATTCTCAACGCGAATCTCGTACAGACTCCTAAGCTCCTCCAAGATCCCAGATCGCTCTTCTGTGGACGGAATGAAGATTAGCAGATCATCAACGTACACCAGGATGTAGGCATAGCCGTTGTGTTCACTGGGGCGTCGGAACACGCAAGGTGCGCTTGGTGTTGGATGTTGACCATGTTTTGTCACTGAAAACCAAAAGTGCTGGGGAGCATGGGCTGTTTTGGAGGGTGCCGTTGGAAAGGCGTAAATGCGCCTCTGCGCAAAATGAACGTGAAACGGGCTTCTGATTGGCTACTGCAAATGCTCATATGCATTGTGGTTCGTACAAGTGTTGTGGCACTAATGGGTTGTTTCCGGGGTACACGTGTGTAGCTAGTACACTGGGCATGCTGTACATGATGCACAGAGTACACACGTATGTAGGTGGACATGTAGGACGGCTTGATGTATCTTGGGCACTATGGTGAAGAGTTGATGCGGTGTCAAGAGGATTACAGTGTGGTGGTGTTGGTGACGTAAGACTTGGAGTGAGTTTGCGGTGAAATGTTGTTGGTGAGCTTGTACGTAACTGTTATGGTGTCGTGTAGGGATTACAGTGTGTTGGCACTACGTGAATCTGTGCATGGTCATGGTTATTTGTAGTAACGCAAGGCGCGCAGGTTAGACGAAGGGAAGTGACAAGGACGCAAACAAGAAGAGTAGAATAAGTAAAGAGGTTAGCCCCCTTCGACAGAGTTTAGTGATCGGGGACAATCGTAACCTACTAGTACCAACCGCGCACTGCCGCCGTCGCTGCATGCGACATAACAGCACACGCTGTCAAAGTGTACACCTTGACAACGAAAGCGCGCGCAAATCATAATACGAATTCAAAACAACTAAATCAAACCGCGCCAAATCCAATGCCAAATCCATGATCCATAAATCGCTCTAAAAAATCAACAATTTCCATCTGGCGCAACAAACCCCCTCGCGCAGCTCAGAATCGCACATTCGCTCAAAAACCCTTCGTACTAGCCTAGAATCGCACATAAAGCAAAACCCGCCCAGAACAGCCTGTATTAGCACATTCTGATGGAGGTTATAGCTGGAAAGGGAAGGTTGAGAGAAAGGATGGGGGGAATGAAAGGAAGTTCGCCAGCTCTGGCTCGGAATTTACTTGGAGGTGCTCGAGTCACCGCTTATATAGAACTACTTTGCGCAACCATCGCAAACCTCCAACTCCAAGCAATACCTAAACCAATAGCTAGAGACACTCAATACTACCAATCATCTCCTAACATAACATGGTAACACTCCCACACTATCATGGCAGCTTACAACAACAAAGCACAACACTCCACAACAGTGCACAACAACTTACGTGCCTACACATAACCATGACCATGCACAGATTCACATAGTGCCAACACACTGTAGTCCATACACCACACCATAACAGTTACGTACAAGCTCACCAACAACACTTCACCACAAACTCACTCCAAGTCCTACGTCACCAACAACACCACACTGTAACCCTCTTGACACCGCATCAACTCTTCACCATAGTGCCCAAGGTACACCAAGCTGTCCTACATGTCCACGTACATACGTGTGTACTCTGTGCATCATGAACAGTATGCCCAGTGTACTAGCTACACACGTGTACCCCGGAAACAACCCATTAGCGCCACAACACTTGTACGAACCACAATGCATATGACCATTTGCAGTAGCCAATCAGAAGCCCGTTTCACGTTGAGTTTGCGAAGAGGCGCATATGCGCTTTTCCAACGGCACCCTCCAAAACAGCCCATGCTCCCCAGCACTTTTGGCTTTCAGTGACAGCACAGGGTCAACATCCAACACCCCCCCTCTGTCACTGACTTGAAACTTCTATGTGGATCACACCACCGGCTTCGCGGAACCTCTCGTGCCTCACTCGCGCAAGTGGCTTATTCAGCATGTCGGCAACCATGGAATCTGTCTGGCAGTAGAACAGTACAATCGACTTGGCCTGCAGAGCTTCTCGAGTGAAGTGGAACCGAATCTCAATGTGTTTGGTTCTCTTGTTTACCACTCCATTTCGAGCAAGGTCAATGCTGCCCTGGTTGTCAACATACATGGGAGTTGGTTCAACCAGCAGCTTCACAGATCCCTCTGCTTCCATGCCAATCACACTGCCAATGCCGTTCCAAAGTCGCCTAAGCCAGATCGCCTCCTTGGTGCCAGAGCACAAGCTCACGTACTCAGCCTCTGCACTCGACAGAGCAACTACCTCCTGTTGACGAGACGACCACGACACAGCACCACCGCACATCATGAACAAGTATCCACTAGTGGACTTGCGGTTGGCAACATCGCCAGCCCAGTCAGAGTCCACATAGCCGTGCAATTGCAAATCGGTGCTGGAGCCATACGTCAACCCGAACGTGGTAGTGCCATTGAGGTAGCGAAGAACACGCTTGACCGCCTTCCAGTGAGTGTTTCCCGGCTTCTCAACATACTTGGCCAGCTTAGCCACAGCATATGAGATGTCCGGACGAGTTCCCACAGAGAGATACATGAGGCAGCCAATCGCCTGACGATACGGTACATGCGTGAGCACTTCCTCGTCAACAGACAAGTCCACACCGCACTCCATAGGAGTGTCAACGGGTTTCGACAGCTGCATGCCAAATCGCTCCAGGACCTTGTTCGTGTACGCTGACTGAGTCAAGTACAGCTCTCGCTTGGTTCTGTCTCGATGGATTTCAAATCCAAGAACCATGCGAGCTTCTTTGAGGTCCTTCATGCGGAAACGACTTGACAGCTCTGCCTTCACACGTTCCACGGTTTTCATGCTCGGACTCGCAATCAGCAAGTCGTCAACATACAGAGCAATGATAACCAAGAAACCCAGTATGATCCCGGTGTAGACACACTCGTCTGCGTCATTCGGCTTGAGGTGCATTTCACCAACAAGGAAGGCGTATATCTTGGCGTGCCACTGTCTTGGTGCTTGTCTAAGCCCATAGATTGCTTTCTTCAATCGGCACACCAAGTCCTCCTTTCCCTGCTGTGTGAACCCCATTGGCTGCTCCATGTACACTGTCTCGTCAAGGTCACCGTTCAGAAAGGCAGTCTTCACGTCCATCTGGTGCAAATGAAAGTCTCGTACGGCAGTCACAGACAAGATCATTCTGATGGATGTGAACTTCACCACAGGTGCATATGTCTCTGAGAAGTCCACACCTTCGATCTGCAGGAAGCCTCTTGCAACCACACGAGCCTTGTAGCGCACTGTCGGTTCACCAGATGATGAAGCCTCATACTTCTGTACATACACCCACTTGGACGAAATCACGTTGCTGTCTGCTGGCCTTGGCACTAGATCTCACGTGTCGTGCTCCATCAACGATTGATACTCACTCTTCATCGCCTTCTTCCAAGCTTCGGAATCAGGACGTGACACTGTGTCACCGTATGACAAAGGAGTATCATCACTGGCTGTAAGCAAAGCACTGGCACCACGCCACCATGAGGATGTCGTCTTTCTCTGACGTGTGGATCTACGAAGGGGCTGCGTCTCTGTCACTCCCGGCTCATCATGTGTGTCTGGTGTGGTGTTCTCATCCGTACTGGCATTCGTGGTTCTCTCGTGAGAAGCTGGTGCAGAAGGGTCATCTTCAGAATCATCGGTGGATGTGTCAGAGGTTGAGGCTTCAGCAGCTCCCGACTTGTCGACCAAGTCGATATCCGCGTAGTCCTCGTCTTCAGAGTGCTCGTCACTTTCAGTTCCAGAGCACTCGTCAAACCTCACATCTCGTGACACAAACACCTTCTTCTTCTGGCTGTCCCACAACTTGTATCCGTGGGAGCCTGAAGTGTACCCAATGAAGATGGCTTCCACTGCACGCTCTTCCAGCTTCTTCAACTTGTGATCAACCACCTTGTACCAGCAACGGCTACCAAACACACGCAGATTGCTCAGATCAGTCTTCTGTCCATGCCACAGCTCAAACGGAGTCACGTCACTCGGAAGCGCTTTGCAGGTCACTCTGTTGCGCACATACACAGAAACATTCAGAGCCTCAGCCCAAAAGCTTTTTGGCACATTCTTGTGATGCAACATTGACCTGACCAAGTCCATGAGTGTGCGATTGAACCTCTCGGCAAGCCCGTTTTGCTGTGGATTGTAAGGCACAGTTCGCTGATGCTCAATACCGTACTGCTGCAGTTTCTCGGAGAATCGATTGGACAGGTACTCACCACCGTTGTCTGTGCGCAAAGCACGCAGCACACTTTTACGAGCGGTGATGGTAAGCACCTTCCTGCCCATCTGGTTCTCCACAAACCTGAGCCACTTGATGAACATCCGGAACACCTCATCCTTCGTCTTGAGCATGTACAGAAAGCAGTAACGGCTGTGGTCATCGATGAATGTGACAAAGTAGTGCGAGCCTCCCAAGGACTTCACGTTCACTGGACCCGAAATATCAGAGTGTACCAGGTCCAGTACGTGTTCAGCTCGTTCCCCCCCTTGCTTGGGAGTCGGAGCACGGGTTGCTTTGCCCACTACACATGAGCCACACACATCCACCTTCTGAGCCACATCCACATTCAGACCTGACACAACGCCATTTCGAGCCATCTGCTTGATGCCTTCCACATTCACATGAGCCATTCGAGCATGCCAAAGAGACAAGTCTGACACAAGCGCACTGTCCGTGTCCGTGAACTGATCTGCAGCAGTGCAAAGGTAGTACAGGTCTTTGACGCGTCGCCCAACGGCAACCACTTTTGACCCCTTGTCCACACATACCTTTTCTTTGTCAAACATTACCGTGCAGCCCAGATCACAAATCTGTGACACAGACAACAAGTGGTACCGTAAGTTGGGCACGTGTACCACCTGCTTCAGCTTGCACTTACGCTTGGACCCTTCAACTGTCAGATCGAGCTCCACACTTCCGTGACCAACAGACTGCAACTTGGAATCATTGCCGATACTCACACCCGACGACACCTTTGTCTCGTACGTTTGGAACATTGAGTCATCATAAGTCATGTGCGCAGTAGCTCCAGAATCAACAATCCAGTCACTGTTAGTGGCCTTGTCGGCACCATTTGCAATGAGGCATACAAAGTCAGAATCGCTGCCGCCCGTACCTTGCTCATCGTTGAGCGCGGTATGTACACTTGGGTGAGCAGCATCGATCTGATCCTTGTTAGCCCCATCACGTTGCTTCTTGAAACAGTTCTTCTGGATATGACCCTTTATGCCACAATAGTAACACACAACCGACTTCAATGACTTCCTACGAAACTGGGGTCCCAAGAGTGCAGCATCAACACCGGACTCCTCTTTGGCACGATCACTCATACGTTGCTCTTCTTGCAACAAACGGCTCTTCACAAACTCCATAGTGAGTTGGCGATCTCCGATCGTGGTGTCAATTGCAACAATGAGGTGCTCAAAACGTTCCGGAAGTCCACATAGAGCGGCCATGGCACTGTCCTCTTCTTCAACGTCGACGTCCATACTCTTGAGGTCGGAGGCCAAGTGCCGAACACGATTGATGAATTGCAACATCTTCTCGTCCTCCCGCATCTTGACAGAGTAGGAGGCACGTATGGCGTTGATTCGGTTAAGAAGAGTCCTACGTTGAAACACATTGCAAATGGCCTTCCATGCGTCAGCAGCAGCCTCGATGTCTCGAATGTGATCCAAGTGCTCGTCGGCAAGCGTGAGTCCAATGATAGCTCTAGCCCTTTCGTCGCGGATTTGCTACTTTACCAGTTCCTCTTCATCGGTGGGTGCAGAAGTGGTGAGATGGTTCTTGAGGTCTTTCAGTGCAAGTACGTACTGAATCTTCTGCTTCCAGGTGTGGAAGTTATCCTCACCCAACTTCTCGATCTTGAGCCCACTGAACGAATCCATGTCGTAAGAAGGGAACAGGGGAGCAAATCAAATACGGCGGTGGCGGGTACACAGCAACGGCAAACTACGACAGCAAGCAACGACAGTAAACAACAGCAGTAAACAACAGCAGCAAACAACAACAACAACTGCAAACAACAACAACGGTAAACAACAGCAACAACAACAACAAAAACTTCAAAAGTCGGGACCACTGGCAGGAACTAAATTCCCAGTACCCTAGGGGATCGGACCCCTGACCCCCGGAGACCGTCCGGGTAGGAAACGACTTCTGCAGTCTACCTCCTCCTCCGTTCCAGGAGAAGGCGCGTTGCTCTCTACGAGGCGTCCAAAGGATGGTTAATGACCAAAGATATGTCTTCACCACTTAACCCAATCTGGCCTCTTGCAAGAACTTGCGCGACCTCGAAGCTGCAGCTACTATGACAAACCAAGGTACGCTCCTAACGAGCAGACAATAATGCCCACACGCGGCCTGATCCTGAAAAGGAGGTCAGCCTTCGGTACGTCGCCTCCCCGCTCAACCGAGGTTGCACGGATCAAAAGCTCGTTTCGGTTTGCCTTCACCACAGATCAAGAACCCGACAAAAAGTCAGGTCAACAACAACAAAGGTGAGTCACCCCAGTCCAACAGTGCGCCACGGCACCCCGTCCACTTCAGCACTCGCGGTACTACCAGGTCTTTCGACCGACACCGTTATCCGCCCCGAAGGACCGGTGAGAGCCCGCTAGACAGCACGTCCGCTTTGGTTCAAGCCGCCAGACTAACGTCCCCGATTGCTCGGATCAACCGCTCGTCGCTGGACCTTAGGTAACAAACCCCAAACGCTGAGCACACACAGTGCACAGACTTCAACAACTGCTGAGCACACACGCAGTGCACAGACTTCAACAACACAAGGTCCTCAACCTCTCGGATCAGAACCCGCAACACGACGCGGGGATCCCAACAATAACGACAGAGGGAGACCAAACGAAACGGATAGCGATCGACAACACGGGCAACAACGAGCGCCCAAACTCAATAACGATACAGAATCAACGGCGAACCACTACCACCACAACGCCCTCAGGGAGGAACGCAAGACCGAAAGGAGAAGATCAACACCAACCAACAACACGGTCAACACACCCGACGCAACGACGAAAGGAGAGAGAAGGAAAAACAGCGAAGCGGGTGAACGGCGGTGAGGGAGAGCGGCGATAGACGAACGATAACGGCAGAGGTCAGCGGGGCTGGGCCCATAACCTGATGGAGGTTATAGCTGGAAAGGGAAGGTTGAGAGAAAGGATGGGGGGAATGAAAGGAAGTTCGCCAGCTCTGGCTCGGAATTTACTTGGAGGTGCTCGAGTCACCGCTTATATAGAACTACTTTGCGCAACCATCGCAAACCTCCAACTCCAAGCAATACCTAAACCACTAGCTAGAGACACTCAATACTGCCAATCATCTTCTAACATAACATGGTAACACTCCCACACTATCATGGCAGCTTACAACAACAAAGCACAACACTCCACAACAGTGCACAACAACTTACGTGCCTACACATAACCATGACCATGCACAGATTCACATAGTGCCAACACACTGTAATCCGTACACGTCACCATAACAGTTACGTACAAGCTCACCAACAACACTTCACCACAAACTCACTCCAAGTCCTACGTCACCAACAACACCACACTATAATCCTCTTGACACCGCATCAACTCTTCACCATAGTGCCCAAGGTACACCAAGCTGTCCTACATGTCCACGTACACACGTGTGTACCCTGTGCCTCATGTACAGTATGCCCAGTGCACTAGCTACACACGTGTACCCTGGAAACAACCCATTAGCGCCACAACACTTGTACGAACCACAATGCATATGACCATTTGCAGTAGCCAATCAGAAGCCCGTTTCACGTTGAGTTTGCGCAGAGGCGCATATGCGCTTTTCCAACGACACCCTCCAAAACAGCCCATGCTCTCCAGCACTTTTGGTTTTCAGTGACAGCAGAGGGTCAACATCCAACACATTCTCAGCTACTGCATAACTGGCCAGCACTAGCACACTTCAGCCAATCACAGCGCACCACTTGTAGCATCCGCCACTCCTGGCCCATACAGCCAGGCACACTTGTCTATACTACGTTGCATACACGCATTTGCAGTAGCCAATCATATTGCAGTATCACGTTGGGTTTTCGGAGAGGCGCATATGCGCTTTTCGCGCGAGGGTGCCCAAAAGTGCCCATGCTCCCCTGCAACTTTGTGTTCCAGGTACTTGGAGACACATTGAAGGACTGCCAGGCACTCGACCCCATCCAAATATCAACACTCCTCCTCGAGTTCCTGACCAAGATTAATTCTTTCCATCGTCTGTGTTCTGCAAAGTGGAATATAGTCTGTTCGCTTTGGAAACTAAGCTAGTTTTGGGGCTATTTGGGGCGCGCGAGGGGGTAGCAGAGGCTGGCACTCAAAAAATTAAGAAATTTTGGAATATTAAATTCCATTTCGCGCAGTTTAGTTCTTGGGTCGCCTAGTTTTTGTAGAGGTTCTACTTCGCCGCACCACACCATTCACTCTTTTCCGCGACCCTCTCTCAAAACTGCACTCGTGCTAGTTTGCCTTTCCATTTTCTCCCATGTTGCAATGCCAATCGCAACTCATCCCACCTCAATCATCCCATCACTTCTTCCCAGTCCACACCACCCCCGCTCTTTACCCATTTCTCGCCCATCACGCGTTCGCATCCTCCCTCTCCGTCTCCGCCAACGTCATTTTGTAGAAGTCAGGTGGACAACCCTCCCCCTTCTCGTATACCCGCCTCGCCCAAAACGGCTTCACATCCCTCCCATCCTTCTCTCCTCCTGTCCCCTCAGAATCCCCTTCGCAGTCCGCGCCACCTCCGCCGCACTCCTAAACCCAGTCACCACCGGATCTCCGACTCCCTCCCGCGGCACCTCCTCCACCACCTTCTTCATCTCCTTACGCCTCTTCTTCAGACGGCTCTTCACATCCCCAACCCCACCACCCTTTGTCTTCGGTGTCACAGGAGACCCCTTCTGCACCGCCACCCTTCCCACACTTCCCTTCTCCGTCTTTCCCTCCACACCTCCTTTCGCCGTCTCCTCTTCCACCAATCTTTGCCTCTTGCCCAGCTCCTTCACCTCCTTCTCCAGCACGTCCAACCTCTCGTTCAGAACCCTATTCTCCTCCCGCAACTCTCCAACCTCCCTTCCCGCACACTCCACTATCCCATACACATGATTTCTCATCTCCACTCCCAATACCGACAACGAATTCCGCAGGCTCGAAATCGCCTCAACCGAAACACCACTACCACCCCCACTCAGCACCACACCGCCCATTTCCGTTACAATCTCCACAATTCCATCGTCCAGTTGCTCCTTCATCACCAACCCCAACATCCCCACCCTCGCCTTCATCTCTCCCACAAACCGCATCTCCCTGTCACCCTCTCCGCCCCCACTCTCTATCTGGTCTCCAACCTCTAACTGACTCAGATGCACTGCACCCTTTCTCTCCATTGCGACCCCTTCCACCTGCAATTCTACACCCTTCTCCACCTCATCACCATCCCCTCTCCTCGCCTCACACTTTTTTCCTTCATCGGCCACTTCCTTCTTCTGCGACATCCGAGCAGCCGCCGTAATCACGTCCTCTTCCCGCTTTGGTGACGGCGTCGGCGGTACATCCTTCCCCTCCAACAGCGCCAACAGCTCCTCATCCTTCACGTATCCGTTCGACATCTTCAGAAGAAGAAGTAGTAGTTGGATCGAAGTTTCCACTGCGATACAGTGCATTCGAGCTAAACTGTGCTGTCCACCCCCACTGTCCAACCACACGGGCTATATCCAGCACCATGATTGTCCCTGTTTCCCTCATCCCATTTCCCGCCAAAACATCTACTGTACACCTCCGCACCTTCCACTATTTAAGCGCCACCCCTCTGTCCCCTCTTTCGCTCTCACATAATCCTCACCCACCTCGCCTCGACCGGCGATATTTTTCTCTTCCGCTATAACCTCACTCGATGATTATAGCAAAACAGGAAGATATTGCCAGTGGAGGCAAGCTAGGGACTAGTGATTGTACTTGGAGTAGCTCACCCTCTGTCTCGACTGGGGGCATCTTCTTCTTCCGTCACATCCTGTGCGGGTTGTGACAAAAAAAGAATATGTCACCACTCGACACCGGATGGGTAACAATGATAGCACGTAGAGTAGTTCATCCTCCCTCTCAGCGTCCACTGGGGATATATTGATGTTCTCTAACATCCTTTCCCGGTTGTGATACAAGAGAAATACATCTCCAATGGAGACGGAGAATATAGTCGTGATAACACGTAAAGGTAACAATGTAATAAACAATAATTTTATGCTACTATCTCTAACCAACCTTTCGAAAACCAGCTATGACATGAGCTGGGTTATTCGAGCCAAAGATGGCAGATCCTGCAACTAAAATGTTTGCACCGGCCTTCACTACTCCTTTCACAGTACTCAGTCCAATACCCCCATCCACCTGTATCCCTATTCTTGGGTACAACTCCCATGCATGTCGCACCTCATCAAGAACACCCTCCATAAGCGCCTGTCTTCGAAACCCTGGCTCCACCGTCATCAACAACAACATGTCTACAACTCCTTCCTTCATAAGTGCTTCTACGACCTTTATAGACGTATTCGGGCGCAACGCAACTCCAATCTGCATTCCCATCCTTTTAATTCGGTTACATAATTCCTTCAACACCACGTTCTCCTCCTCAGTTGGTACTACCAACTGAGGAGGAGAACGTGGTGTTGGCACCTTTTTTACCGAAATCTTTGGCGACCGTTCGCTCTAGCTTGCGTACAAGCTCAGAGCGCCCCGTAGACACATACACACTGCACGAAGCGACACCACACTGATCCAAGACATCGGTGACGGACGAGTGAACACTTTCAAGAATCTCGGCATACCCCAGGTAATTGCACCTGCCTAAGTTATGAAACCTCGTAACCCTGGCAGTAGGGTCCGGAGGCATGGAAGAATGCTCGGCCGCGGGAGTGACATCGGCCTGAATGGGCGTGTACGCTGGATGAACCAACCAACCAACGGGGCATCACGCGCGCTCCTGAGCTCTCTCCAAGACTACGCCACTATGAACATCAATTTCGGGCTATAAATGGCCGATTAGTGGCCGTAGTTATTTCCAAAATAAATTTAATTGGCCGCATAATGGGCGTGTACAGTACAGTGGCCATTTGGATGCATTGCCGTATTGTATTCTATGGATCGTTATTGGTACAAAATTTAGCGGCAGAGATAATGATGACGAAATATGGTCTCCATCGGACCCAGATGATACGACGCAATTATGATTTGAACCAGTTTCACGTCATTTATTTCTATTTCGCTACTCTTCTCAGCTCACGTCCTGGCACGCCTGCTACCGGCGCTGGTCACAACGCTCTCTACGCCGTCCGCTGCCGCGTGCGGTGGGTGCCTGCACCGAAGGCGCGCCGCTCTTCCGCGACGCGCTGCGCGCCATCGGCTGCACCGCGCTGTTCGACCTAGCGCTGCGCATTCCGTCGCTGCTGCTGGCCGACCCCGCAGCCGCCCCGCGCTTCTCCTTCAGCGCGCGCGCGCGCTGGCGCCCTCGCCGCCCATGCGCACTGCCGCCGAGTAGGCGCTCGTCGCGCTGTCGCTTTTCGTGTAGCTGAGCCATCGCGACGAGTCGCCGTTTCGCGCCGCCGCGCTGGGCGCGCTCATGCCCGCCATGCTCGACGCGCGGGGATTGGGAGGGTAACGGCGATGGAATGACGCGCGAGGAGGCGGAGGCGGAGGAATGCGAGCGCTTCCGGGAGACCTTGATAAAACTGGCCACGCGCTCGAAGAACCCGGGCGCGGCGGTGTTCGGCTGCGTGACGGACGTGAGCGACGAGCAGCAGGTGGCCCAGCTGGGGCGCTTTATGCGGCAGCACCTGCCGTCGGTGGACGCGTTCATCTGCAACGACGGCACAGTGGGCAAGCGCGCGGCGCTGCGCGACGCGCACTTGGACGACCTGCACCGCGTGATGAACACCAACCTGCTAGGGTAGCTGCTGTGCGCGCGGGAGGAGATGCGCATTGCGGACGCGCAGCAGCGGCGCGTTCGTCTGTTTGTGATGGACGGCAGCGGCACGAGTGGCAACGCGACGGCGACGTACGCGGCGTACGGCGCGACGAAACGTAGAGTGCCGCAGCTGGTCAAGTCGCTCAACAAGAAGTGCGCGCGCGGCTGGTGCCGCTTCCACTGTCTGTCGCCGGGCATGGTGCTGACGGAGCTGCTGCTGGGCGAGAACCGCGAGCCGGCGGCGCGGCGCGTCTTCAAGTTGCTGGCGGAGGAGCCGCGCACGGTGGCCGCGGAGCTGGTGCTGCGCGTGCACGCCGTGCTGCGGCGCGACGCGCGCAGCACATACATCCGCTTCCTGATGGCACCGCCCGCGGCGTGGCTGCTGGCGACGGGCTTCGCGCTGGGCTGGCGGCGCCACCGCTTCTTCGACGAGCGCACGGGCGCGCGCGTGGACGTGCGCGCCGGGCGCTACAGCGTGAGTGGCGTGCGCGGCAGCGAGTAGCGCGTGGCCGCTGGTAAGTCAATGGGCGCGGCTGTACTTTGCCAGTCATTCATGGAGCGCCCGCAGCCGCGACGCGCAGTTCATGCCCGTCGGCCTGAGTTCACCGTCACGCGCGCGCCGCCGCCGCCACCTCTCGAGTGAGCGCCTTCGCGCTCAATTCAACGCGCGGTGGAACCAACGACGTACTCGTGCATGCTCTGTATTCTGCGCGCCGCAACGCGCGCCGCGCGCCGCGCTTTCCACGCGCGCGCCGTTTGACACCATGTGCGCATGGATGTGCCAAAAACCGCGCCCCGCGCCGACCTGTTTGACGCATCATGCCATCATCTCCAGATCCCGCCGCCAGCAACGTGGCGCCCGGCGCAACTGCAACTGCTTCTCGGATCATTTTACTTGTCGCCCCGCGCGCCAGCTTGCCAACAGCCTACCACAGCGGCGCTTGCAAGCGTACCGTTGGTACCGCCTCGCGTGCGTTTCACTCGCAATTTCTTACGGTAACACTCTCACCCCGGCGCCCCCCTCCCGCCCCGTTAGCAAAGCAGGCGCACTGCGCAGCCAGTGCCCACAGCCCGCGCGTGTTCGAAGACAGCACGAGCTGACGCGTGCGCGCAGCGCCGTGAAATTAGATCGCCGCCCCCCGCCAGTCCCTTCCCAAACAAAAGCTCCAAGTTAGTTTAAACGCAAAGAAAGGGGCTGAACAAGCCTCTCTACCAGTAAAAACCTCTCACGCGTGCACCTGAAACAACGTCACATCCTTGTGCGCCGATCGGTTGTGCTTTTGTTGATGTCGCTTGAGGTGCGTCTTGTACCCGAATCTCGCCGAGCAAAACGTGCAAACGAATGGCTTCAGCTGAGAAGCACCGCCTGAATATGCCGGATCAGGTTGCCTCGCTTCTGGAAACGGTGTCCGCACTTGCGACAAGCGGGCACGTTGTGCGTGTCGCACGTGATGTACCATCTCACCTCCTTGTCCGTCGTCATTGTCCGTGACGCGTTCCCATCACCGCCCTCGCCCGCCACCCCCGCCGCCTTCACGCCCGCGCCCACAGCAGCACTAGTCGTTGTCGCCGTCGTGGCCGTTGTCTCATCGTTCCTTTGCAGCGCCTGCGCGCCCTCATTCTCTGTCGATGCCACAATATCGCTGGCAGTTATCGGAGGCGTCAATGCCTCCAGCAAGGCGCTGCTGACGTCTGTTTCGATGTTGTTCGCGCGAGCGCCCACATCATGTATGGATGGCGTAAGCGAATTGCCTGTCACTGTCGTGCTCGGGCTTGGACTGCTGCCATCGTCCGATAGCCTTACCAGCAGCGCATCCGCTTCGAGCTGTATCAGAAACTGCTGTTCCAACTGGTGGCCCGCCATCGAAGGAACAACGCCGTGTGTGTCCGCGTGGCTGTACGGTGCGTTTGCTGCGTTGCCCGCCGGTACAAGATGGTCTTCGTCAAGCGTCGCGTTTTGTGACGGCTTGTCTGCGTATTGTACCCAATGTTGTTGAGCATTGTGTAGTCTGGATTCTGCCGTCAACAGTTTCTGACAAAGTTGTACGCGTCGTACGTACAGGCTGAGCAGCTGCATCGTTTCCGAGCGGTTGCCACACTCAAACTGGTACGGGATTGGGTTTGGAGGGCTGTGGAACAGTTTGGTGCCGCGTTTGGTAAGTGGCGGTACATTTCGACGAAAAACGAGCCGCTCTGAGCAAAGGTGAACAGCCGCTTACACAGCGACAACCACGCCTCAATGAGACGTTCAGAGCTCGGCGGGCGGTGCAGCCCCAAGTCGGATGACTTGTACAAGAAGGTGTGCTCGGCGTGCGCCGGCGCCCTGTTCTTGAAGGACGGCGGACAAGCGCACGGCTCAATGCCTCGCTCACCACAAAAGTGGCACAAGGTGGGGCGCTCGCGAAGCACGATGGTGAGCAGCGGCGACGTGAGCGGCTGGTGCGGTGGCAGCAGTTCGTAGCAGATGATATCAGTGGAAAGCACCAGGCGATTGTGGTGCGCAGTGGACGGCTTGTGCAGGCGTCTGCACGCGATGATGAGACTGTCGTCGTGCATCCATGCAAACTCGACGAGCTCGAGATGGTCGACGCGCAGGTCGGCGGCGAAGTTGCGCTTGCAGGGGCGGCTGGAAAGGCGGTGGGAATGCAGGACGGAGTCGCGCACGCGGGCGAGCGCGTGGTGCTCCTTCTTGTTGTAGAGGTTTCCGACGGCGATGCCGTCGTAGACGTGCTGCATGAGTGCCGTCGATGAATGCACGCCACATCGACGGTGCACAGCTCTGCGGCGCGAGACAGCCGCGCGCCGAGTGTGCCGCGCACGGGAACGCGCGCCGTCGCGCGCGTCAGCGAGGCGCTCCAGCTCGAACAGCATGCGCTACGTTTTGGCTGGCGTTGCGTGCGGTGTGTGTTTAGGAGGTCTGTGGACGCTACCAGAATGAGGCGAAAACGAGCCCGCGGGCGGGGGGGGTCGGTCTTGTTAGGGTAGGTACCCTAACACGACCGGACCCCCCCGCCCGCGGGCATGAAATCGCACATTTTTGAAAAAATCGTCCAAAACGTGCCCGCGGGCGGGGGGGTCCGTTCGTGTTAGGGTAGCTACCCTAACACGAACGGACCCCCCCGCCCGCGGGCATAAAAAAGCACATTTTTTAAAAAACCGGCCAAAACGTGCCCGCGGACGGGGGGGTGCGGTTGTGTTAGGGTAGCCGCCCTAACACAACCGATCCCCCCCACGCCGGCGGGCACGTTCTGGTCACATTTTGGCACCATGCCGAGACCTCCCAAAAACCCTTCCTCAACACTTCTTGCACTCATTACCATGCACCCGCCCGCGAACACGTTGGCACCGCTGTCTACGTGGATTGGCGGGATGGCAAGAAGCTGTACATTAATTAGAGTATATCTTGAGTATTAGGAGCGCTTCAAAACGCATGAATGGAGAGCGCTACCATTGTTCGCATAAATCTACGTCCACCAAAACTCTTTGCTAGAAGGAACTTTTTGAGGCCATTCTGTAGCGTTTTGATACCTCCCAAAACACAATCGGTTGCATTCCTTGCAACGATTTTGTTGCGAGCTCAGTACAGATCTTTTTGAGATAAATCAACTAGTTTTTTCATCCAATTGATGCTCAACCAGTAACATAATACGCGACCTTATTACAATTTGTGTAGTTTCTGACACACTACACTATTTAAACTGATCAAAGTGGCGAAGAGACGTACCACCAAAGCGTGCCAACACCCTCACGCACAAAAGTGGTAATGCGCAGGGATGAGATGCATAAAAAAACAGAGTGACGACAGTATGTAGCTACTTAAATACTCGGCACCACTTTTTCCCGTGAAGATACAAATTCTACCGATGATGAAGATAAGGTATTATCTAATAGCATGAGCGCTTCCGCTCTAGCGTTCAATGTATATATCTGAATCTAATTTGTTCGTTGTGACGGTCTGACAAACAGCGATGAAGGCCTCCAACGACCATATAATACCGGATTTATAGGGGTAATAGAGCGAGCTCTCTGCGAAACACCATAAATAACTAAATGGAGTCCTGATAGGCTAACTACTACATGATTTTCAGAGGTTTAGAGAACGGGGTTTGTAGCAGCTCTTATATGCTAAATTCATTCAGTATAAAACTCTATGAAACAGAATGGAGACGAGAGTCGTCGCGGAAAGCAAAACAGATTGTAGGCATGAAAACCGTTCAGCCCTGTGTGCTTGAGCTGGTAGCACATGATTATCGTTCCAATTTTGAAATCGTATCGCTTCACCTTCCGTTAACAAAGCCTGTCACCAACAATACAAGAGAAGACATTAATCGACGTGTTGCGGAGATGCCGTAAAAGGCTGCCAATGGTGTTAGTTTTTCTTCTGTTGAGAGTCGAGATAGAACCTCAGACTCCCAGTTCTAGAGCTATGAATTCCTGCCCACGACTTTGTCGAGGAGCGTTAAAGGCTTCAATCTGCCACCGAAGGGACGAAATAGAGTTTTCATTACATCATGCGCCACGATTGCACCTATAACTAGTCCAAGCGACGCCCGAGTACTGAGAGAAAACTGTTTTGATTGAAGCCCTGTCCTGCGCTCCCTATCAGATTTCAAAGAATTCCTTTACGAAAGGAAAACCATGTCAAGGTTTTTGTATGCTTTGGCCTCCATCATTCAAAGGAGATCTGCCTTTTTGAAGGTTCCATTCAGTTACCTGTCTTTCTTCGACGTGGACAAATCTATATGTAAACCTTTGGCAAAAAAGTTGCATTGCATTGGGGATAGATTTGCGTTTGTAAAGATGCTGATTTGAGTACGTATCGTTCGAAATAAACGTGACGTGGATGATTCTATTGCAGTGAGTAGCGTCTCTGACTAGAGGTTTTCGATTTCTGGAGTATTAATCAGCTTCAATTTGTCTGGATGCAAGTTGCGTAACTGTTCGAAGAGAGCTCTCCTTGTTCCCAACAGACTGCATAGAAACAACCTCTGGATCAATCCTACCGTCAAGGGGGTTTCGATGAACGACGGAATAAGAGATATGTAATCAGAACGCTTGAGAGTACCGTCTGAGATATACTCTCCCTCGCAAGACATATACTTCTTCCTGCCTCGTCTTTCTTTGCATATTCTAGAATAACTGAGTATGTATCTCTAACGCTTTTGGTTTGGTCTTGAGAGGGTCCAGTGAATGAAGTAAGAATACTACTGCATAAAGATGAGAGAGGGGCCTCGAATCTATGACAGGAGCTCCCCGTTTTGGTCCCGTGAAGAGTTAACAGAATGTCTTTAGCCTCAAAAGTATCCGCACGAAAACTTGCAGAGAATGGCACACTCGACTTAGTTTGTCTTCGCCGATGAACTGAAAACTTTCTGCGTGAGATTTATAATGGGCTCCAGGACTTGACGAAGAGATTCTTGAAGGATTTGCATCCTGGACTCGCGTAGAGACCTGCTAGAAACGAATGGCATTGCGTCTGCTTCAGATGCGGAAACCTTGATCAGTGTGGTAGGAAGTATGCCACTACTGTGAGGTCATCACGGATGCACTTACGGCGTAGCTCGTCGGAGAAGTTGAGAAATATGAGGTGAAGAGGATAGGCGGTAACCGATGTTTGCTTTAGAGTTGTTGAAGACTTATCGGTGTATACCTGCAGAAGACCTACGAAAGATTCACTGTAACTTATTTCTTGGGAGTACCACACTATTCTACTATCCAACGAGCCCATGACCATTTCCTTAAGTTTTGAGGTGGCGTCTCTTGCGAGAGAGCCGGACATGGGGTGAGATATTTTCGTGGAGTGGGTCTGAGGTATAGGGTGGAAGAATGTGTTTTCGTTGTTAGCCAACTGGAGCTGTTTCAAAAGTGTCTGAACGAGGTCTCTCGTGTAGAGGGTGGCGCTGAACTTACATCTTTCTGGCGAGACAGTTCTTCGATTGAAACCGTTCTTTGAGGCGTATCGTTCGATAATGGCGTTCTTCAGTTCTGTACAGCGCTTGGAACTTGTTATGGTCTCGTTGAATCGCTTTTGCGAGAATCGCGGGTCCCGAATTAGCCCAATTAGCTCGTCAGCCTCACGATGACCAAGGTTGGAAGCTACTGAAGCCAGACAAACCGTGAGATAATCCATATGCAAATCACCGAGGGCCTCCTCAGAAGGCACTGGGCGGGAACTGCTTCCGTGTTCTCGCTCTAATGACGCGGGACCCGGGGAAGGAGAAACACAATGCGAAGTGTCCGGAATGAGAGGGGCGCATGGAGTGGGGTCGACGATGTCCTCGGACACCGGAGGCTCGGGAAGGCCACAAGGGGCAGTGACCGTTTCGGAAGATGCGGGCGCGGGCGCGGAAAGCTTGAGACGCTTGCTTCTCCGAATGGGCCGGCTATTGTCGTCTTCCAGCGCTGCTTTCAGACGAAACGGGCAATGGTTGACATGCTGTTGAAGAGATAAGACTCCTCGGCGAGTAACGAAACGGCACCTACGCTTCTTATGTGTACAGTAGTAGACCATGGGAAGAAGAAATGAACGAGGAACGACGACAAAGACTGCAAAGGAAGGTCGTCCGAAGGGAGAAGGAGGTCGAGCGACAGTCAATATCGACGTCATGCTCAGAACGGAGAATATATTTTGAGTTTAAATCACGTGCTTTCGTTCAAAAAGAAACGTAGGTACACGTCGACCTCAACACAAGGGTGTACTTCTCGTATTATCTACCACTGGTTATACACTTGTGGTTTCGCAACGTTGTACGCTGTACAACTGTCCAATCTCGCACAGAAAAATAAATCTCCTCCCTCCGCCGCCGCCGCGCCTCCGGCGTCCGGCCTACCGTTACCGGCGTGACCCGTGCCATTTACCGTCGCGCGTTCTACTCCGCCGGAGTAGAGCGCGAGGATGTGGATGGCACGGTTCACACGCCGCGCTCCGTCGTACCTTTCTCCGCCCTTGCACTTGCTACGAAGTAGAGTACGGGGAGGAGAATGAAGTACGCTTCATGTCCGCCTCATGGATGCCTCTATAAAGCGGACATCTTCCGTATCTCAAGGATATATTCCGTGCAGGCTTTTCGTACGTGCTTCCATATCCTTCTACGTATCTCTTTTCTAAACTAACCAATCCTAACCACGTCTCTTCGCGCTCTGGGACAGGTAAACGGCAGAAAAAAGGGTTTGGGTTACTTTTGCGAGTCACTAGGTCCCTCGACTTTTCTAGCGCAACGTTTCTGTTTTGCTCTATCAATGGTACGTTCCACCTCATTTCGAATGTATCCAACGGAGCATTGACTAACTTATGGATACTTTATGCTTGCGTATACAGGTAGACGACCAATTTCATTTCGTCTCTCAAGATCGATGTCTGACTGTTCGGGATAGGCGATTCTGGTACTTGGTTGGGACATAGTCTGCTCTCTCGTTTATCGCATCTTGCGGTATGTTCGCTGCATGGGCATTCTTGGTGTCTTTGCTTGTGAGTTCTCGCTTCGACACCTTTCGCGCTTTAGGATGAATGGATGATTGCTCATCTAACCGATCATCGGTTAGATTATCAACAATCCATTCATCGTAAAGCGAGAAGGGATGATCTCTTTCCTTCTTCTTCTTCTTTTTGCGAGTTACTAGGTCCCTCGAATTTTCTAGCGCAACGTTTCTGTTTTGCTTTATCAATGGTACGTTCCATCGCATTTCAAATGTATCCAACCGAGCATTGACTAATTTATGGATACTTTCTCCTTGCGTATACAGGTAAACGACCATTTTCATTTCGTCTCTCAAGATCGATGTCTGACTGTTAGTCTCTCAAGATCGATGTCTGACTGTTCGGGATAGGCGATTCTGGTGCTTGGTTGGGACATATGCTGCTCTTTCGTTTATCGCATCTTGCGGTATGTTTGCTGCATGGGCATTCTTGGTGTCCTTGCTTGTGAGTTCTCGCTTCGGGACCTTTCGCGTTTTACGATGATGGTGGGCTGGTAATCTAAGCGATCCCTTTCCTTCTTCTTCTTCCTTTTGCGAGTTACTAGGTCCCTCGACTTTTCTAGCGCAACGTTTCTGTTTTGTTTTATCAATGGTACGTTCCATCGCATTTCAAATGTATCCAACGGAGCATTGACTAACTTATGGATACTTTGTGCTTGTGTATACAGGTAAACGACCAATTTCATTTCGTCTCTCAAGATCGATGTCTGACTGTTCGGGATAGGCGATTCTGGTGCTTGGTTGGGACATATGCTGCTCTTTCGTTTATCGCATCTTGCGGTATGTTTGCTGCATGGGCATTCTTGGTGTCCTTGCTTGTGAGTTCTCGCTTCGGGACCTTTCGCGCTTTACGATGATGGTGGGCTGGTAATCTAACCGATCCCTTTCCTTCTTCTTCTTCCGTTTGCGAGTTACTAGGTCCCTCGACTTTTCTAGCGCAACGTTTCTTGTTTTGTTTTATCAATTGTACGTTCCATCGCATTTCAAATGTATCCAACGGATCTTTGACTAACTTATGAATACTTTCTGCTTGCGTATAGAGGTAAACGAATTTTGATGCGGACGTAGCTCACGAGTTGCAGGTGCAGGTTCCTCAAGTAGGGAACCATGCATCTGGGCATGGTTCCCTACATGAGGAACGGAGAAGATGAGGCGCGAAGCGCCTCATCCTCTCGAGGTGCGTATTTGTTCTACCGATACCGCACTATGGTGGAGGTGCCCTCTGCGGCATCTGCCGCAGATTGCGCCTACACCCGCTTCATCATGGGGAAATGGTATATGTAATATAGCGAAGTAGTGGTTAGCAAAAACGGTCGATAGAAGAATAGATACGAATAAAACGGTATGATTTCATAATGGACATCATCTGTACTAGCAACAGTATTCCATGCGTTGCAGGGTATCATTCCGCAGAAGGTATCGTGTAATGTGCACCTTAATGGAAACTGAACCTAGACTTCGCGAAATACCGTTCAGGTAGCCCTCGACTAAAGAACTATCACGAGTGGAAAACCCACCAGTATTTACTGCACAGCGATTCTGGACGACCCAAGCAATTATCTTCAAATTTTGAAATAATTGATCTCGATATTTTTTCAAAAAATTTACTGGATGACCCTTGCCACTTTCTGGACGACCCTCGCCAAAAACTAGCATCTGCAAGAGACAGACGATAATGGCCTGGGCGTCCAGGGGACCTAGAGGCTTTGTCAGGATGTCCGAGTCGTTCAATTTATTTGGGACATACAGCACCACAGTAACAGACTCCTTGACCAGTTCCCTAATGAAGTGCAGCTTGACATCAATATGTTTGGCACGACCAGATGGACAACGCTCGCCTGCACTCCAGTCTATGGCGATCTGATTGTCAGAGTGCATAGGAACAGCCCGGGGACTATCCAGACCAATCTCAGAGAGTACACGCCTCATCCACACAACTTCCTGAGCAGCCATGGTTAGGGCGTAGTACTCGGCCTCAGCAGTAGACAGAGCAACCGAAGCCTGCTTCTTGGCACCAAAGAATACCACTGCAGATCCGAACTTGATCATGTACCCAGACATGGACTTGCGGTCGCAGGTGTCACCCGCGTAGTCCGAGTCCACATAGGCTTGCATGTTCAGGGATCCAGCCTCGTAGTTCAAGCCATGTCTGCGAGTTCCTTGCAGGTAACGCAACACTCGCTTTGCCGCCCTGTGGCAGTATGCCGTGGGGTTGCTCTGGAAACGAGCGGGGATGAGCACCGGGGCCAGAATGTCCACGCGCGTGCGCAGTGCCAAGTACAGCAGAGACCCGATCATCTGCTGATACAGCTGCACATCTTGCGGTGACTTGTCTTCCTCGGCAGCGAGACCCGAGAAGAAGGACTCCACCATTGGACTACGAGCTGGCTTAGAGTTGTCCAGACCGAAGCGTCGCAGAATTCCTTCGATGTAGAGCGTCTGACCAAGGTGCACTCCACTGACACGACCATCGTCATCGATGCTCCATGTCAACTCTACACCGAGGTAGAGTGTCACTTTGTTCTCAACGCGAATCTCGTACAATCGCTTGAGCTCCTCCAAGATCCCAGATCGTTCCTTGGCAGAGGGCGTGAAGATGAGCAAGTCATCGACGTACACAAGGATATAGCAGTATCCATTATGCTCACTAGCTCTCCGAAAGACGCATGGGGCACTCGGTAGTTCCTGAAAACCAATGGAGTGTAGATCACGTGTGAACTTAGAATGCCATGCCAAATGGGCTTGCTTCAATCCATACATGGCTTTCTGAAGTTTGTAGCACCGTGAACCAAGACCCGGAACGCGACGCGGTGACATGACCCACACGTCTTCCTCGACGTCGCCATTGAGGAAGGCAGTCTTCACATCTACTTGAGCCACAAACATCTGCAAGCACAGCGTCAAGTAGAGGAAGAACCGCACCAAACTAAATGAAACCACTGGAGCATATGTGTCCATGTAGTTCTCCCCGAAGGTTTGGTGATTACCACCAGCGACAACTCGGGCCTTGAAGCGATCCACAGACCCATCCGCATTACGTTTAACTTTGAGAATGATATGTGTGGGAAGTGGTTGCTGAGCTGGGGACTGGTCAACCTTCCAGGTTTTCTTCGACTCGAGAGATGCCAGCTCTTCCTCAATAGCGGCGCGCCACAAGCTCTGTTCCGTAGGCGTTGCAGACATTGCTTCCTTGAGCGTTGGTTCATCACTTGTAGTGACCTGGACTCCAGCTGAGGTTGCAGAACCAGCCATGAACCACCTGCGTGGTGCACGACGAGTGCGCTGTGGGTAGCGTGACTCCTGATGTACAGGCTCATCTTGCTGCATAGTAGTGGCTTGATCGGTGTCATCGTCCACATCGGAGTCGCTGGAGCCATCATCTTCACTCTCGTCAGCACCAGAGTCACTGTTACTTGACTGGACACTTGGCGCAGCTTCAACGACTGCAGCATCAGGTTCAGATTCTTCTTGCGTGGTATCGAGAGCATTGGTGATATCATCAACACAGAGCTCATCATGGAAATCAAAACCTGTGCTTGAGTCCTCGTCGGTGCTGTGAGACTCTGAATCCAAGGTGAAATCAGTATCAGATGCGCTTTCATCCTCCATGTACTCCTCTAAGTACTCTGCACCAGGGAATGAATCTTCGTCAAATGTGACATGACGGGAACGCATGATGCGCGGCAGTCCATCATCGCCAGCAACAAGAATGTCGTAGACACCATGCTCAAGAGTCTCCAAGTACACCCCCTCAAGTGCACGAGACTCGAACTTGGTTCCACCAGTCATCTTCAGGACGAATGCGGAACAACCGAACGCGCGAGTGTGCTTCAACGTTGGTTTGTTGTTGATGTTAGGTCATGGTCGAGTGCCTGTCAGTCCCTCAAGGGTGCTCCAAGTACTTGGAACACAAAGTTGCAGGGGAACATGGGCACTTTTGGGCACCCTCGCGCGAAAAGCGCATATGCGCCTCTCCACAAACCCAACGTGATCCTGCAATATTATTGGCTACTGCAAATGCGTATATGCAACGTAGTGTGGACAAGTGGACCTGGCTGTATGGGGCAGGAGTGAGGAATGGCACAAGTGGTCCGCTGTGATTGGCTGAAGTCTGCTACTGCTGGCCAGTTATGCAGTAGCTGAGAATGAGCGAATACAGGCTGTTTTGAGCGGGTTTTCCAATATGTGCGATTCTAGGCTACTGCGAAGGGTTTTGGAGCGAATGTGCGATTCTGAGCTGCGCGAGCGGGTTTGATGCGCCGGATTGAAAATGTTGATTTTTTGGGGCTACAATGGATCATGGAGTTGGTATTGGATTTAGCGCGGTTTGATTTAGTTGTTTTGAATTCGTATTATGATTTTCGCGCGCTTTCGTCGTCAAGCTGTACACTTTGACAGCGTGTGCTGTTATGTCGCATGCAGCGACGGCGGCGGTGCGCGGTTAGTACTAGTAGGTTGCGATCGTCCCCGTTCACTAAACTCGGTCGAAGGTGGCCTACCCCCTTTTGTTTGTCTTACCTATCTTGTTCACATCTTTTTCCTTTTCACGTCTCTAACCTGCGTTCGTTGCATTAAGTTATGGGCCCAGAGCGTCGACTCTTCGCAGACGTCACGCTCTTCTACTAATTTCTCTTTTGGATTCTACGAAGTTTTCCTATCTGCGACAGGTACGCGTTGCGAGCGAGCGAGCGAGCGAGCAGAAGGACCGCTCTGACTTCCTGCAAGCGGCTAGCAGGGGCTAACTGGTGAACGCATATCTTTGGCTACTAACCTCCCTGGGACGTCTCGTAGGGATTGTAAAGCCCCTCACTCTGAAGTACGCAGAGCAGGGTAGGTCAAGAAGAATCCGTGCCTCACCTGGAGAGAGTAACCAGGGACCAGAGGTTCGGACCTCTAGGGTAACCGGATATTAGATCCTGCCAGTGGACCCGCTGCTTTTTCTTCTTCTTCTTGTTCCCGGGTTGAGTTCTGTCTCACCCGTGAGTATACTCCAGGCGTCGAGTACCCGAACTCCGCCTGTGATCGCGTACGGGACGCGTCCCGACGAGCGTTGTAGACCTGGTTACACGGTCTCCGCTGGCGCCCTCGCTGTTGAGTGTTGAGAATACTCCACTCCAGCCTTTACCATCTTTGTGTAACATAAACATTGAGTCCCTCACTCTGCTTGTATTGTTGTTTGTCGAAGCTACTTTTGTGATTCCCTCTTCCGTTTTCTACTTGGTTTCCTCGATCTGGTTGTATTCAGAACGAGTCTTTTACAATGTCGGACTCGGAAAAGGAAACTGAAACCAACTCTGGTGTGAAGATCCCCCGCTTTCATGGTAAGCGTGGTGAAGATTACGCACTCTGGCGACATCGTCTTCGTGCTGCATGTCGTATCAAAGGTGTCTGGAATGTTGTTAACACGGATGCCGCGCAGTCCATGTCAACCGACAACAGTGCACAACAGTGCACAATAATTTACGTGCCTAGACATAACCATGACCATGCACAGATTCACATAGTGCCAACACACTGTAATCCATACACCACACCATAACAGTTACGTACAAGCTCACCAACAGAACTTCACCACAAACTCACTCCAAGTCCTACGTCACCAACAACACCACACTGTAATCCTCTTGACACCGCATCAACTCCTCACCATAGTGCCCAGGATACACCAAGCTGTCCTACATGTCCACGTACATACGTGTGTACTCTGTGCATCATGTACAGTATGCCCAGTGTACTAGCTACACACGTGTACCCTGGAAACAACCCATTAGCGCCACAACACTTGTACGAACCACAATGCATATGACCATTTGCAGTAGCCAATCAGAAGCCCGTTTCACGTTGAGTTTGCGCAGAGGCGCATATGCGCTTTTCCAACGGCACCCTCCAAAACAGCCCATGCTCCCCAGCACTTTTGGTTTTCAGTGACAGCACAAGGTCAACATCCAACACCCCCCCTCTCTCACTGACCTCAAACTTCTTTGTGGATCACACCACCGGCTTCGCGGAACCTCTCGTGCTTCACTCGCGCAAGTGGCTTATTCAGCATGTCGGCAACCATGGAATCCGTCGGGCAGTAGAACAGCACAATCGACTTGGCCTGCAGAGCTTCTCGAGTGAAGTGGAACCGAATCTCAATGTGTTTGGTTCTCCTGTTTACCACTCCATTTCGAGCAAGGTCAATGCTGCCCTGGTTGTCAACATACATGGGAGTTGGTTCAACCAGCAGCTTCACAGATCCCTCTGCTTCCATGCCAATCACACTGCCAATGCCGTTCCAAAGTCGCCTAAGCCAGATCGCCTCCTTGGTGCCAGAGCACAAGCTCACGTACTCAGCCTCTGCACTCGACAGAGCAACTACCTCCTGTTGACGAGACGACCACGACACAGCACCACCGCACATCATGAACAAGTATCCACTAGTGGACTTGCGGTTGGCAACATCGCCAGCCCAGTCAGAGCCCACATAGCCGTGCAATTGCAAATCGGTGCTGGAGCCATACGTCAACCCGAACGTGGTAGTGCCATTGAGGTAGCGAAGAACACGCTTGACCGCCTTCCAGTGAGTGTTTCCCGGCTTCTCAACATACTTGGCCAGCTTAGCCACAGCATATGAGATGTCTGGACGAGTTCCCACAGACAGATACATGAGGCAGCCAATCGCCTGACAATACGGTACATGCGTGAGCACTTCCTCCTCAACAGACAAGTCCACACCGCACTCCATAGGAGTGTCAACGGGTTTCGACAGCTGCATGCCAAATCGCTCCAGGACCTTGTTCGTGTACGCTGACTGAGTCAAGTACAGCTCTCGCTTGGTTCTGTCTCGATGGATTTCAAATCCAAGAACCATGCGAGCTTCTTTGAGGTCCTTCATGCGGAAACGACTTGACAGCTCTGCCTTCACACGTTCCACGGTTTTCATGCTCGGACTCGCAATCAGCAAGTCGTCAACATACAGAGCAATGATAACCAAGAAACCCAGTATGATCCCGGTGTAGACACACTCGTCTGCGTCATTCGGCTTGAGGTGCATTTCACCAACAAGGAAGGCGTATATCTTGGCGTGCCACTGTCTTGGTGCTTGTCTAAGCCCATAGATTGCTTTCTTCAATCGGCACACCAAGTCCTCCTTTCCCTGCTGTGTGAACCACATTGGCTGCTCCATGTACACTGTCTCGTCAAGGTCACCGTTCAGAAAGGCAGTCTTCACGTCCATCTGGTGCAAGTGAAAGTCTCGTACGGCAGTCACAGACAAGATCATTCTGATGGATGTGAACTTCACCACAGGTGCATAAGTCTCTGAGAAGTCCACACCCTCGATCTGCAGGAAGCCTCTTGCAACCAGACGAGCCTTGTAACGCACTGTCGGTTCACCAGATGACGAAGCCTCATACTTCTGCACATACACCCACTTGGACGATATCACGTTGCTGTCTGCTGGCCTTGGCACAAGATCCCACGTGTCGTGCTCCATCAACGATTGATACTCACTCTTCATCGCCTTCTTCCAAGCTTCGGAATCAGGACGTGACACTGCGTCACCGTACGACGAAGGAGTATCATCACTGGCTGTAAGGAAAGCACTGGCACCACGCCACCATGAGGATGTCGTCTTTCTCTGACGTGTGGATCTACGAAGAAGATGCGTCTCTGTCACTCCCGGCTCATCATGTGTGTCTGGTGTGGTGTTCTCATCCGTACTGGCATTCGTGGTTCTCTCGTGAGAAGCTGGCGCATGATAGAGGTTGAAACTGAAAGGGAAGGTTGAAGAAAGGATAGGGGAATGAAGGGAAGTTCGCCAGCTCTGGCTCGGAGTTTACTTGGAGGCGCTCGAGTCACCGCTTATATAGAACTACTTTGCGCAATCATCGCACAACTCCAACTCCAAGCAATACCTAAACCACTAGCTAGAGACTCTCAATACCACCAATCATCTTCTAACATGACATGGTAACACTCCCACACTATCATGGCAGCTTACAACAACAAAGCACAACCACGCACAACAGTGCACAACCGTGCACATCAAGTTACGTGCCTACACATAACCATGACCATGCACAGATTCACATAATACCAACACACTGTAATCCGTACACGCCACCATAACAGTTACGTACAAGCTCACCAACTAACACGTCACCACAAACTCACTCCAAGTCCTACGTCACCAACAATACCACAGTGTAAACCTCTTGACACCGCATCTACTCTTCACCATAGTGCCGAAGTCACATGAAGCTGTCCTACATGTCCACGTACATACGTGTGTACCCTGTGCATCATGTACAGCATGCCCAGTGTATTAGCTACACACGTGTACCCTGGAAACAACCCATTAGCGCCACAACACTTGTACGAACCACAATGCATATGACCATTTGCAGTAGCCAATCAGAAGCCCGTTTCACGTTGAGTTTGCTCAGAGGCGCATATGCGCTTTTCCAACGGCACCCTCCAAAACAGCCCATGCTCCCCAGCACTTTTGGTTCTCAGCGACAGCACAGGGTCAACATCCAACACCCCCTCTCTCTCACTGACTTCAAACTTCTATGTGGATCACACCACAGGCTTCGCGGAACTTCTCGTGCTTCACTCGCGCAAGTGGCTTATTCAGCATATCGGCAACCATGGAATCCGTCGGGCAGTAGAACAGCACAATCGACTTGGCCTGCAGAGCTTCTCGAGTGAAGTGGAACCGAATGTCAATGTGCTTGGTTCGCCTGTTCACCACTCCATTACGAGCAAGGTCAATGCTGCCCTGGTTATCAACATACATGGGAGTTGGTTCAACCAGCAGCTTCACAGACCCATCTGCATCGATTCCAATTTCACCGCCAATGCCGTTCCAAAGTCGCCTAAGCCAGATTGCCTCCTTGGTGCCAGAGCACAAGCTCACGTACTCAGTCTCCGCACTGGACAGACCCACTACCTCCTGTTGACGAGAAGACCACGACAAAGCAACACCGCAAATCATGAACAAGTATCCGCTGGTGGACTTGCGGTTGGCAACATCACCCCCCCAGTCGGAGTCCACATACCCGTGCAGTTGCAAATCAGTGTTGGAGCCATACGTCAACCCGAACGTGGTAGTGCCATTGAGGTAGCGAAGAACACGCTTGACCGCCTTCCAGTGAGTGTTGCCCGGGTTCTCAACATACTTGGCCAGCTTAGCCACAGCGTATGAGATGTCTGGACGAGTTCCCACAGACAGATACATGAGGCAGCCAATCGCCTGACAATACGGTACATGCGTGAGCACTTCCTCGTCAGCAGACAAGTCCACACCGCACTACATAGGAGTGTCAACGGGTTTCGACAGCTGCATGCCAAATCGCTCCACGACCTTGTTGGTGTACGCTGACTGAGTCAAGTACAGCTCTCGCTTGGTTCTGTCTCGATGGATTTCAAATCCAAGAACCATGCGAGCTTCTTTGAGGTCCTTCATGCGGAAACGACTTGACAGCTCTGCCTTCACACGCTCCATGGTTTTCATGTTCTCACTTGCAATCAGCAGGTCATCTACGTACAGAGCAATGATAACCAAGAAACCCAGTATGATCCCGGTGTAGACACACTCGTCTGCGTCATTCGGCTTGAGGTGCATTTCACCAACAAGGAAGGCGTATATCTTGGCGTGCCACTGTCTTGGTGCTTGTCTAAGCCCATAGATCGCTTTCTTCAGTCGGCACACCAAGTCCTCCTTTCCCTGCTGTGTGGATCCCATTGGCTGCTCCATGTACACTGTCTCATCAAGATCACCGTTCAGAAAGGCAGTCTTCACATCCATCTGGTGCAAGTGAAAGTCTCGTACGGCAGTCACTGACAGGATCATTCTGATGGATGTGAACTTCACCACAGGTGCATATGTCTCTGAGAAGTCCACACCCTCGATCTGCAGGCAGCCTCTTGCAACCACACGAGCCTTGTAACGCACTGTCGGTTCACCAGATGACGATGCCTCATACTTCTGTACATACACCCACTTGGACGAAATCACGTTGCTGTCTGCTGGCCTTGGCACTAGATCCCATGGGTCATGCTCCATCAATGACTCGTACTCACTCTTCATCGCCTTCTTCCAAGCATCGGAATCAGGACGTGACACTGCGTCACCGTACGACGAAGGAGTATCATCACTGGCTGTAAGGAAAGCACTGGCACCACGCCACCACGAGGATGGCGTCTTTCTCTGACGTGTGGATCTACGAAGGGGCTGCATCTCTGTCACTTCCGGCTCATCGTGTGAGACTGGTGTAGTGTGTTCATCCGTACTGGCATTCGTGGTACTCTCATGGGAAGCTGGTGCAGAAGGGTCATCTTCAGAATGATCGGCGGATGTGTCAGAGGTTGAGGCTTCAGCAGATCCCGACTTGTCGACCAAGTCGATTTCCGCGTAGTCCTCGTGTTCAGAGTGCTCGTCACTTTCAGTTCCAGAGCACTCGTCAAATCTCACATCTCGTGACACAATCACCTTCTTCTTCTGGCTGTCCCACAACTTGTATCCGTGGGAGCCTGAAGTGTACCCAATGAAGATGGCTTCCACTGCACGCTCTTCCAGCTTCTACAACTTGTGATCAACCACCTTGTACCAGCAACGGCTACCAAACACACGCAGATTGCTCAGATCAGGCTTCTGTCCATGCCACAGCTCAAACGGAGTCACGTCACTCGGAAGCGCCTTGCAGGTCACTCTGTTGCGCACATACACAGAAACATTCAGAGCCTCAGCCCAAAAGCTTTTTGGCACATTCTTGTGATGCAATATTGACCTGACCAAGTCCATGAGTGTGCGGTTGAACCTCTCGGCAAGCCCGTTCTGCTGTGGATTATAAGGTACAGTTCGCTGATGCTCAATACCGTGCTGCTCAAGCTTTTCGGAGAACCGATTGGACATGTACTCACCACCATTGTCAGTGCGTAATGTACGCAACACACTCTTGCGTGCCCTGATGGTTAACACTTTCCTTCCCATCTGTTTCTCCACAAACCTGAGCCACTTGATGAACATCCGGAACACCTCATCCTTCGTCTTGAGCATGTACAAGAAGCAGTAGCGGCTGTGGTCATCGATGAATGTGACAAAGTAGTGCGAGCCTCCCAAGGACTTCACGTTCACTGGACCCGATATATCAGAGTGTACCAGTCCAGTCACTGTTAGTGGCCTTGTCGGCACCATTCGCAATGAGGCATACAAAGTCAGAATCGCTGCCGCCCGTACCTTGCTCATCGTTGAGCGCGGTATGTACACTTGGGTGAGCAGCATCGATCTGATCCTTGTTAGCCCCATCACGTTGCTTTTTGAAACAGTTCTTCTGGATATGACCCTTTATGCCACAATAGTAACACACAACCGACTTCAATGACTTCCTACGAAACTGGCGTCCCAAGAGTGCAGCATCAACACCGGACTCCTCCTTGGCACGATCACTCATACGTTGCTCTTCTTGCAACAAACGGCTCTTCACAAACTCCATAGTGAGTTGGCGATCTCCGATCGTGGTGTCAATTGCAACAATGAGGTGCTCAAAACGATCCGGAAGTCCACATAGAGCAGCCATAGCAATGTCCTCTTCTTCAACGTTGACGTCCATACTCTTGAGGTCGGAGGCCAAGTGCCGAACACGATTGATGAATTGCAACATCTTCTCGTCCTCGCGCATTTTGACAGAGTAGAAAGCACGTCTGGCGTTGATTCGGTTAAGAAGAGTCTTACGTTGAAACACATTGCAAATGGCCTTCCATGCGTCAGCAGCAGTCTCGATGTCTCGAATGTGATCCAAGTGCTCGTCGGCAAGCGTGAGTCCAATGATAGCTCTAGCCCTTTCGTCGCGGATTTGCCACTTTACCAGTTCCTCTTCATCCGTGGGTGCAGAAGTGGTGAGATGGTTCTTGAGGTCTTTCAGTGCAAGTACATACTGAATCTTCTGCTTCCAAGTATGGAAGTTATCCTCACCCAACTTCTCGATCTTGAGCCCACTAAACGAGTCCATGATGTAAGAGAGGAACTGCAGCGAACCAGATAATGCGGTGGCAGACAGGCGGCAAGAGCAAACGACAGCGGTAAACAACAACAGCAAACAACAACAACAAACAACAACAAACAACAATAACAACAAACAACAACAACAATAAAGATGAATAGTCGGGTGCAAAAGGAACTAAGATTCCTGGTACCCTAGGGAGTCGGACCCCTGACCCCCGGAGACTGTCCGGGTAAGAAACGACTTCTGCAGTCTACCTCCTCCTGCGTTCTAGGAGAAGGTGCGTCGCTCTCTACGAGACTTCCAGAGGAGGGTTAATGACCGAAGATATGCCTTCACCAAGTAAAACCCTCTCTGGTCTCTTGCAAGAACTTGCGCGACCCTGAAACTGCAGGTACTATGACAAACCGAGGTACGCTTCTAGCAAGCAAACAATGAAGTTCACAAGCAGCCTGATCCTAAAAAGGAGGCCAGCCTACCACACGTCGCCTCCCCGCACCACCGAAGCAGTACGGATCAAAAGCTCGTTTCAGTTTGCCTTCGCCACAGATCAAGAACCCAACACAAAGTCAGGTCAGCAACAATAAAGGTGGACCACCTCCTGTCCAGTGCAGTACGTCACGGCACCCCGTCCACAAATGCCCCCGCGAAGAATACCAGGTCTTTCGACCGACACCGTTATCTGCCCCTAAGGACCGGTGGGAAACTCGCAAGACGGAACAAATGCTTTGGTTCAAGCCGCCAGACTAACGTCCCCGATTGCTCGGATCAACCGCTCGTCGCACCGAAACTCAAGTGATCACCACACCTGCCGAGCACACACGCAGTGCACGGACTTCAACAGAAACGAATGCTGAGCACAACACACAAGTGCACAGACTTCAACAACACAAGGTCCTCAACCTCTCGGATCAGAACCCACAAAGACGACGTGGGGATCCCAACAATAATAACAGAGGGAAACCAAACGAAGCGGATAGCGATCGACAACACGGGCAACAACGAGCGCCCAAACACAATCACGATAGAAAGTCAACGTCGAACCACCACCAACAAAACGCCCTCAGGGAGGAACGAACGACCGAAAGAAGAAAGTCAACACCGACCAACGATACGGTCAACACACCCGACGCAACGGAGAAGGAAACGAAAGGGAAAACAGCGAAGCGGATGAACGGCGGTGAGGGAGAGCGGCGAGAATCAGCGGCGAGAGGGAACGATAACGGCAGAGGTCAGCGGGGCTGGGCCCATAACCTGATAGAGGTTAAAGGTGAAAGGGAAGGTTGAAGAAAGGATAGGGGAATGAAGGGAAGTTCGCCAGCTCTGGCTCGGAGTTTACTTGGAGGCACTCGAGTCACCGCTTATATAGAACTACTTTGCGCAATCATCGCACAACTCCAACTCCAAGCGATACCTAAACCACTAGCTAGAGACACTCAATACTACCAATCATCTTCTAACATGACATGGTAACACTCCCACACTATCATGGCAGCTTACAACAACAAAACACAACAGTGCACAACAGTGCACAACAACTTACGTGCCTACACATAACCATGACCATGCACAGATTCACATAGTGCCAACACACTGTAATCCGTACACGACACCATAACAGTTACGTACAAGCTCACCAACTAACACGTCACCACAAACTCACTCCAAGTTTTACGTCACCAACAATACCACAGTGTAAACCTCTTGACAGCGCATCTACTCTTCACCATAGTGCCCAAGATACACCAAGCTGTCCTACATGTCCACGTACATACGTGTGTACCCTGTGCATCATGTACAGTATGCCCAGTGTATTAGCTACACACGTGTACCCTGGAAACAACCCATTAGCGCCACAACACTTGTACGAACCACAATGCATATGACCATTTGCAGTAGCCAATCAGAAGCCCGTTTCACGTTGAGTTTGCGCAGAGGCGCATATGCGCTTTTCCAACGGCACCCTCCAAAACAGCCCATGCTCCCCAGCACTTTTGGTTTTCAGTGACAGCACAAGGTCAACATCCAACACCCCCCCTCTGTCACTGACCTCAAACTTCTATGTGGATCACACCACCGGCTTCGCGGAACCTCTCGTGCTTCACTCGCGCAAGTGGCTTATTCAGCATGTCGGCAACCATGGAATCCGTCGGGCAGTAGAACAGTACAATCGACTTGGCCTGCAGAGCTTCTCGAGTGAAGTGGAACCGAATCTCAATGTGTTTGGTTCTCCTGTTTACCACTCCATTTCGAGCAAGGTCAATGCTGCCCTGGTTGTCAACATACATGGGAGTTGGTTCAACCAGCAGCTTCACAGACCCGTCTGCTTCCATGCCAATCACACTGCCAATGCCGTTCCAAAGTCGCCTAAGCCAGATTGCCTCCTTGGTGCCAGAGCACAAGCTCACGTACTCAGCCTCTGCACTCGACAGAGCAACTACCTCCTGTTGACGAGACGACCACGACACAGCACCACCGCACATCATGAACAAGTATCCACTAGTGGACTTGCGGTTGGCAACATCGCCAGCCCAGTCAGAGCCCACATAGCCGTGCAATTGCAAATCGGTGCTGGAGCCATACGTCAACCCGAACGTGGTAGTGCCATTGAGGTAGCGAAGAACACGCTTGACCGCCTTCCAGTGAGTGTTTCCCGGCTTCTCAACATACTTGGCCAGCTTAGCCACAGCATATGAGATGTCTGGACGAGTTCCCACAGACAGATACATGAGGCAGCCAATCGCCTGACAATACGGTACATGCGTGAGCACTTCCTCCTCAACAGACAAGTCCACACCGCACTCCATAGGAGTGTCAACGGGTTTCGACAGCTGCATGCCAAATCGCTCCAGGACCTTGTTCGTGTACGCTGACTGAGTCAAGTACAGCTCTCGCTTGGTTCTGTCTCGATGGATTTCAAATCCAAGAACCATGCGAGCTTCTTTGAGGTCCTTCATGCGGAAACGACTTGACAGCTCTGCCTTCACACGTTCCACGGTTTTCATGCTCGGACTCGCAATCAGCAAGTCGTCAACATACAGAGCAATGATAACCAAGAAACCCAGTATGATCCCGGTGTAGACACACTCGTCTGCGTCATTCGGCTTGAGGTGCATTTCACCAACAAGGAAGGCGTATATCTTGGCGTGCCACTGTCTTGGTGCTTGTCTAAGCCCATAGATTGCTTTCTTCAATCGGCACACCAAGTCCTCCTTTCCCTGCTGTGTGAACCACATTGGCTGCTCCATGTACACTGTCTCGTCAAGGTCACCGTTCAGAAAGGCAGTCTTCACGTCCATCTGGTGCAAGTGAAAGTCTCGTACGGCAGTCACAGACAAGATCATTCTGATGGATGTGAACTTCACCACAGGTACATATGTCTCTGAGAAGTCCACACATTCGATCTGCAGGAAGCCTCTTGCAACCAGACGAGCCTTGTAACGCACTGTCGGTTCACCAGATGACGAAGCCTCATACTTCTGTACATACACCCACTTGGACGAAATCACGTTGCTATCTGCTGGCCTTGGCACTAGATCCCACGTGTCGTGCTCCATCAACGATTGATACTCACTCTTCATCGCCTTCTTCCAAGCTTCGGAATCAGGACGTGACACTGCGTCACCGTACGACGAAGGAGTATCATCACTGGCTGTAAGGAAAGCACTGGCACCACGCCACCATGAGGATGTCGTCTTTCTCTGACGTGTGGATCTACGAAGAAGATGCGTCTCTGTCACTCCCGGCTCATAATGTGTGTCTGGTGTGGTGTTCTCATCCGTACTGGCATTCGTGGTTCTCTCGTGAGAAGCTGGCGCAGAAGGGTCATCTTCAGAATCATCGGTGGATGTGTCAGAGGTTGAGGCTTCAGCAGCTCCCGACTTGTCGACCAAGTCGATATCCGCGTAGTCCTCGTGTTCAGAGTGCTCGTCACTTTCAGTTCCAGAGCACTCGTCAAACCTCACATCTCGTGACACAAACACCTTCTTCTTCTGGCTGTCCCACAACTTGTATCCGTGGGAGCCTGAAGTGTACCCAATGAAGATGGCTTCCACTGCACGCTCTTCCAGCTTCTTCAACTTGTGATCAACCACCTTGTACCAGCAACGGCTACCAAACACACGCAGATTGCTCAGATCAGGCTTCTGTCCATGCCACAGCTCAAACGGAGTCACGTCACTCGGAAGCGCTTTGCAGGTCACTCTGTTGCGCACATACACAGAAAAATTCAAAGCCTCAGCCCAAAAGCTTTTTGGCACATTCTTGTGATGCAACCTTGACCTGACCAAGTCCATGAGTGTGCGGTTGAACCTCTCGGCAAGCCCGTTCTGCTGTGGATTATAAGGCATAGTTCGCTGATGCTCAATACCGTACTGCTCAAGCTTTTCGGAGAACCGATTGGACAAGTACTCACCACCATTGTCAGTGCGTAATGTACGCAACACACTCTTGCGAGCGGTGATGGTTAACACTTTCCTTCCCATCTGGTTCTCCACAAACCTGAGCCACTTGATGAACATCCGGAACACCTCATCCTTCGTCTTGAGCATGTACAAGAAGCAGTAGCGGCTGTGGTCATCGATGAATGTGACAAAGTAGTGCGAGCCTCCCAAGGACTTCACGTTCACTGGACCCGATATATCAGAGTGTACCAGTCCAGTCACTGTTAGTGGCCTTGTCGGCACCATTCGCAATGAGGCATACAAAGTCAGAATCGCTGCCGCCCGTACCTTGCTCATCGTTGAGCGCGGTATGTACACTTGGGTGAGCAGCATCGATCTGATCCTTGTTAGCCCCATCACGTTGCTTTTTGAAACAGTTCTTCTGGATATGACCCTTTATGCCACAATAGTAACACACAACCGACTTCAATGACTTCCTACGAAACTGGCGTCCCAAGAGTGCAGCATCAACACCGGACTCCTCCTTGGCACGATCACTCATACGTTGCTCTTCTTGCAACAAACGGCTCTTCACAAACTCCATAGTGAGTTGGCGATCTCCGATCGTGGTGTCAATTGCAACAATGAGGTGCTCAAAACGATCCGGAAGTCCACATAGAGCAGCCATAGCAATGTCCTCTTCTTCAACGTTGACCTCCAAACTCTTGAGGTCGGAGGCCAAGTGCCGAACACGATTGATGTCAGAGTAACATCCTCAGACTTAGGCTCTCACTGTCTGTTGTTGATATCTTTTTGAACCGGAAGCTGTTGCCTTCGTTGCCATACGAAGGATGAGTAAGAAGTTCAGAGCATGTGACAAAAAAGGAGGGTGTTTCCAGAACATCCGAATCGTATAGAACAGAACTATGGTCTTGGTATACTGGTAGAACGGTACACCCGTGGACTTGGTCACACAATAACTGCACTTGATGTTTGGTTGTCACCGTTGGCCATCATAAGGTTTAAGTGCAGTGACGCTGGTTTCCTGACTGCCCGACTTGTTACTTAGCATGTACTTGGCCAGGAGCGCTGGTTGCTTGAAGTCAGTAACAGAGGGAGGGTGTTGGAAGTCATGCTGTCACTGACATCAAGCAGCTGAGATGTGTGGAGTCTAGAATGGTATCTTGGTATGTGAAAGCGAGATTGATGTTGTTCTGTTTGGTATACTATGTTGCTGTGTGGTATACTCAGTATGGGTTGAACGTTTACGGCTACATTGGAATGCTGGATGTTGACCCTGTGCTGTCACTGAAAACCAAAAGTGCTGGGGAGCATGGGCTGTTTTGGAGGGTGCCGTTGGAAAAGCGCATATGCGCCTCTGCGCAAACTCAACGTGAAACGGGCTTCTGATTGGCTACTGCAAATGGTCATATGCATTGTGGTTCGTACAAGTGTTGTGGCGCTAATGGGTTGTGTCCGGGGTACACGTGTGTAGCTAATACACTGGGCATACTGTACATGATGCACAGAGTACACACGTATGTACGTGGACATGTAGGACAGCTTAGTGTAACTTGGGCACTATGGTGAAGAGTTGATGCGGTGTCAAGAGGATTACAGTGTGGTGTTGTTAGTGACGTAGGACTTGAAGTGAGTTTGTGGTGAGTTGTTGTTGGTGAGCCTGTACGTGACTGTTATGGTGTCGTGTAGGGATTACAGTGTGTTGGCACTATGTGAATCTGTGCATGGTCATGGTTATGTGTAGGCACGTAAGTTGTTGTGCACTGTTGTGCACTGTTGTGCTTTGTTGTTGTAAGCTGCCATGATAGTGTGGGAGTGTTACCATGTCATGTTAGAAGATGATTGGTAGTATTGAGTGTCTCTAGCTAGTGGTTTAGGTATTGCTTGGAGTTTGAGTTGTGCGATGGTTGCGCAAAGTAGTTCTATATAAGCGGTGACTCGAGCACCTCCAAGTAAATTCCAAGCCAGAGCTGGCGAACTTCCCTTCATTCCCCCTATCCTTTCTCTCATCCTTCCCTTTCCAGCTATAACCTCCAACAGCCTGTCAGTCCCTCAAGGGTGCTCCAAGTACTTGGAACACAAAGTTGCAGGGGAGCATGGGCACTTTTGGGCACCCTCGCGCGAAAAGCGCATATGCGCCTCTCCACAAACCCAACGTAATACTGCAATATTATTGGCTACTGCAAATGCGTATATGCAACGTAGTGTGGACAAGTGGACCTGGCTGTATGGGGCAGGAGTGGGGAATGGCACAAGTGGTGCGCCGTGATTGGCTGAAGTCTGCTACTGCTGGCCAGTTATGCAGTAGCTGAGAATGAGCGAATACAGGCTGTTTTGAGCGAGTTTTGCAATATGTGCGATTCTAGGCTACTGCGAAGGGTTTTGGAGCGAATGTGCGATTCTGAGCTGCGCGAGCGGGTTTGATGCGCCGGATTGAAAATGTTGATTTTTTGGGGCTACTAATGGATCATGGAGTTGGCATTGGATTTAGCGCGGTTTGATTTAGTTGTTTTGAATTCGTATTATGATTTTCGCGCGCTTTCGTCGTCAAGCTGTACACTTTGACAGCGTGTGCTGTTATGTCGCATGCAGCGACGGCGGCGGTGCGCGGTTAGTACTAGTAGGTTGCGATCGTCCCCGTTCACTAAACTCGGCCGAAGGTGGCCTACCCCCTTTTGTTTGTCTTACCCATCTTGTTCACATCTTTTTCCTTTTCACTTCTCTAACCTGCGTTCGTTGCATTAAGTTATGGGCCCAGAGCGTCGACTCTTCGCAGACGTCACGCTCTTCTACTAATTTCTCCTTTGGATTCTACGAAGTTTTCCTATCTGCGACAGGTACGCGTTGCGAGCGAGCGAGCGAGCGAGCAGAAGGACCGCGCTGATTTCCCGCAAGCGACTAGCAGGGGCTAACTGGTGAACGCATATCTTTGGCTACTAACCTCCCTGGGACGTCTCGTAGGGATTGTAAAGCCCCTCGCTCTGAAGTACGCAGAGCAGGGTAGGTCAAGAAGAATCCGTGCCTCACCTGGAGAGAGTAACCAGGGACCAGAGGTTCGGACCTCTAGGGTAACCGGATATTAGATCCTGCCAGTGGACCCGCTGCTTCTTCTTCTTCTTTTTGTTTCCGGGTTGAGTTCTGTCTCACCCGTGAGTATACTCCAGGCGTCGAGTACCCGAACTCCGCCTGTGATCGCGTACGGGACGCGTCCCGACGAGCGTTGTAGACCTGGTTACACGGTCTCCGCTGGCGCCCTCGCTGTTGAGTGTTGAGAATACTCCACTCCAGCTTTTACCATCTTTGTGTAACATAAGCATTGAGTCCCTCACTCTGCTTGTATTATTGTTTGTCGAAGCTACTTTTGTGATTCCGTCTTCCATTATCTACTTGGTTTCCTCGATCTGGTTGTATTCAGAACGAGTCTTTTACAATGTCGGACTCGGAAAACGAAACTGAAACCAACCCTGGTGTGAAGATCCCCCGCTTTCATGGTAAGCGTGGTGAAGATTACGCACTCTGGCGACATCGTCTTCGTGCTGCATGTCGTATCAAAGGTGTCTGGAATGTTGTTAACACGGATGCCGCGCAGTCCATGTCAACCGATACCACTGGTAGTGATGGTCAAGGATCCTCTGTGGACCCCATTCGCACATTGGCTAAGCGTGAAAAGGCCTGTGGCATCATCATTTGTGCACTTGGCGATGCTCCCTTGCGTGTCGTTATGGATGTGGATGATGATCTGGCACGAATGCTCAAGGTGCTCGATGCACGTTATGCATCTAATCGAACGGTTTCCCGCATCGCGGTTCAGACTCAACTGTTCCGAATGTCGTACAAGGGGCAGAACATGTCTGAGTATGTCGATCAATTCACTGCACTGTTCTCACAGTTGGATCGCATGGGCAAGGATGCTGCCATTCCAGAAACTCATAAGGCTCCTATGCTTTTGGCTTCTATTGATCCGCAAGGTGATGGAGGTTATAGCTGGAAAGGGAAGGTTGGGAGAAAGGATGGGGGGAATGAAGGGAAGTTCGCCAGCTCTAGCTCGGAATTTACTTGGAGGTGCTCGAGTCACCGCTTATATAGGACTACTTCGCGCAACCATCGCACAAGTCCAACTCCAAGCAATACCTAAACCACTAGCTAGAGACACTCAATACTACCAATCATCTCCTAACATAAAATCGTAACACTCCCACACTATCATGGCAGCTTACAACAACAAAGCACAACAGTGCACAACAGTGCACAACAACTTACGTGCCTACACATAACCATGACCATGCACAGATTCACATAGTGCCAACACACTGTAATCCCTACACGACACCATAACAGTTACGTACAAGCTCACCAACAGAACTTCACCACAAACTCACTCCAAGTCCTACGTCACCAACAACACCACACTGTAATCCTCTTGACACCGCATCAACTCCTCACCATAGTGCCCAAGATACACTAAGCTGTCCTACATGTCCACGTACATACGTGTGTACTCTGTGCATCATGTACAGTATGCCCAGTGTATTAGCTACACACGTGTACCCTGGAAACAACCCATTAGCGCCACAACACTTGTACGAACCACAATGCATATGACCATTTGCAGTAGCCAATCAGAAGCCCGTTTCACGTTGAGTTTGCGCAGAGGCGCATATGCGCTTTTCCAACGGCACCCTCCAAAACAGCCCATGCTCCCCAGCACTTTTGGTTTTCAGTGACAGCACAGGGTCAACATCCAACACCCCCCCTCTGTCACTGACCTTAAACTTCTATGTGGATCACACCACCGGCTTCGCGGAACCTCTCGTGCTTCACTCGCGCAAGTGGCATATTCAGCATGTCGGCAACCATGGAATCCGTCGGGCAGTAGAACAGCACAATCGACTTGGCCTGCAGAGCTTCTCGAGTGAAGTGGAACCGAATCTCAATGTGTTTGGTTCTCCTGTTTACCACTCCATTTCGAGCAAGGTCAATGCTGCCCTGGTTGTCAACATACATGGGAGTTGGTTCAACCAGCAGCTTCACAGATCCCTCTGCTTCCATGCCAATCACACTGCCAATGCCGTTCCAAAGTCGCCTAAGCCAGATCGCCTCCTTGGTGCCAGAGCACAAGCTCACGTACTCAGCCTCTGCACTCGACAGAGCAACTACCTCCTGTTGACGAGACGACCACGACACAGCACCACCGCACATCATGAACAAGTATCCACTAGTGGACTTGCGGTTGGCAACATTGCCAGCCCAGTCAGAGCCCACATAGCCGTGCAATTGCAAATCGGTGCTGGAGCCATACGTCAACCCGAACGTGGTAGTGCCATTGAGGTAGCGAAGAACACGCTTGACCGCCTTCCAGTGAGTGTTTCCCGGCTTCTCAACATACTTGGCCAGCTTAGCCACAGCATATGAGATGTATGGACGAGTTCCCACAGACAGATACATGAGGCAGCCAATCGCCTGACGATACGGTACATGCGTGAGCACTTCCTCCTCAACAGACAAGTACACACCGCACTCCATAGGAGTGTCAACGGGTTTCGACAGCTGCATGCCAAATCGCTCCAGGACCTTGTTCGTGTACGCTGACTGAGTCAAGTACAGCTCTCGCTTGGTTCTGTCTCGATGGATTTCAAATCCAAGAACCATGCGAGCTTCTTTGAGGTCCTTCATGCGGAAACGACTTGACAGCTCTGCCTTCACACGTTCCACGGTTTTCATGCTCGGACTCGCAATCAGCAAGTCGTCAACATACAGAGCAATGATAACCAAGAAACCCAGTATGATCCCGGTGTAGACACACTCGTCTGCGTCATTCGGCTTGAGGTGCATTTCACCAACAAGGAAGGCGTATATCTTGGCGTGCCACTGTCTTGGTGCTTGTCTAAGCCCATAGATTGCTTTCTTCAATCGGCACACCAAGTCCTCCCTTCCCTGCTGTGTGAACCCCATTGGCTGCTCCATGTACACTGTCTCGTCAAGGTCACCGTTCAGAAATGCAGTCTTCACGTCCATCTGGTGCAAGTGAAAGTCTCGTACGGCAGTCACAGACAAGATCATTCTGATGGATGTGAACTTCACCACAGGTACATATGTCTCTGAGAAGTCCACACATTCGATCTGCAGGAAGCCTCTTGCAACCAGACGAGCCTTGTAACGCACTGTCGGTTCACCAGATGACGAAGCCTCATACTTCTGTACATACACCCACTTGGACGAAATCACGTTGCTGTCTGCTGGCCTTGGCACTAGATCCCACGTGTCGTGCTCCATCAACGATTGATACTCACTCTTCATCGCCTTCTTCCAAGCTTCGGAATCAGGACGTGACACTGCGTCACCGTACGACGAAGGAGTATCATCACTGGCTGTAAGCAAAGCACTGGCACCACGCCACCATGAGGATGTCGTCTTTCTCTGACGTGTGGATCTACGAAGAAGATGCGTCTCTGTCACTCCCGGCTCATAATGTGTGTCTGGTGTGGTGTTCTCATCCGTACTGGCATTCGTGGTTCTCTCGTGAGAAGCTGGCGCAGAAGGGTCATCTTCAGAATCATCGGTGGATGTGTCAGAGGTTGAGGCTTCAGCAGCTCCCGACTTGTCGACCAAGTCGATATCCGCGTAGTCCTCGTGTTCAGAGTGCTCGTCACTTTCAGTTGCAGAGCACTCGTCAAACCTCACATCTCGTGACACAAACACCTTCTTCTTCTGGCTGTCCCACAACTTGTATCCGTGGGAGCCTGAAGTGTACCCAATGAAGATGGCTTCCACTGCACGCTCTTCCAGCTTCTTCAACTTGTGATCAACCACCTTGTACCAGCAACGGCTACCAAACACACGCAGATTGCTCAGATCAGGCTTCTGTCCATGCCACAGCTCAAACGGAGTCACGTCACTCGGAAGCGCTTTGCAGGTCACTCTGTTGCGCACATACACAGAAACATTCAGAGCCTCAGCCCAAAAGCTTTTTGGCACATTCTTGTGATGCAACCTTGACCTGACCAAGTCCATGAGTGTGCGGTTGAACCTCTCGGCAAGCCCGTTCTGCTGTGGATTATAAGGCACAGTTCGCTGATGCTCAATACCGTACTGCTCAAGCTTTTCGGAGAACCGATTGGACAAGTACTCACCACCATTGTCAGTGCGTAATGTACGCAACACACTCTTGCGAGCGGTGATGGTTAACACTTTCCTTCCCATCTGGTTCTCCACAAACCTGAGCCACTTGATGAACATCCGGAACACCTCATCCTTCGTCTTGAGCATGTACAAGAAGCAGTAGCGGCTGTGGTCATCGATGAATGTGACAAAGTAGTGCGAGCCTCCCAAGGACTTCACGTTCACTGGACCCGATATATCAGAGTGTACCAGTCCAGTCACTGTTGTGCCTTGTCGGCACCATTCGCAATGAGGCATACAAAGTCAGAATCGCTGCCGCCCGTACCTTGCTCATCGTTGAGCGCGGTATGTACACTTGGGTGAGCAGCATCGATCTGATCCTTGTTAGCCCCATCACGTTGCTTTTTGAAACAGTTCTTCTGGATATGACCCTTTATGCCACAATAGTAACACACAACCGACTTCAATGACTTCCTACGAAACTGGCGTCCCAAGAGTGCAGCATCAACACCGGACTCCTCCTTGGCACGATCACTCATACGTTGCTCTTCTTGCAACAAACGGCTCTTCACAAACTCCATAGTGAGTTGGCGATCTCCGATCGTGGTGTCAATTGCAACAATGAGGTGCTCAAAACGATCCGGAAGTCCACATAGAGCAGCCATAGCAATGTCCTCTTCTTCAACGTTGACCTCCAAACTCTTGAGGTCGGAGGCCAAGTGCCGAACACGATTGATGGCAGAGTAACATCCTCAGACTTAGGCTCTCACTGTCTGTTGTTGATATCTGTTTGAACCGGAAGCTGTTGCCTTCGTTGCCATACGAAGGATGAGTAAGAAGTTCAGAGCATGTGACAAAAAAGGAGGGTGTTTCCAGAACATCCGAATCGTATAGAACAGAACTATGGTCTTGGTATACTGGTAGAACGGTACACCCGTGGACTTGGTCACACAATAACTGCACTTGATGTTTGGTTGTCACCGTTGGCCATCATAAGGTTTAAGTGCAGTGACGCTGGTTTCCTGACTGCCCGACTTGTTACTTAGCATGTACTTGGCCAGGAGCGCTGGTTGCTTGAAGTCAGTAACAGAGGGAGGGTGTTGGAAGTCATGCTGTCACTGACATCAAGCAGCTGAGATGTGTGGAGTCTAGAATGGTATCTTGGTATGTGAAAGCGAGATTTGTTGGATGTTGACCCTGCGCTGTCACTGAAAACCAAAAGTGCTGGGGAGCATGGGCTGTTTTGGAGGGTGCCGTTGGAAAAGCGCATATGCGCCTCTGCGCAAACTCAACGTGAAACGGGCTTCTGATTGGCTACTGCAAATGGTCATATGCATTGTGGTTCGTACAAGTGTTGTGGCGCTAATGGGTTGTTTCCAGGGTACACGTGTGTAGCTAATACACTGGGCATACTGTACATGATGCACAGGGTACACACGTATGTACGTGGACATGTAGGACAGCTTGGTGTATCTTGGGCACTATGGTGAAGAGTAGATGCGCTGTCAAGAGGTTTACACTGTGGTATTGTTGGTGACGTAGGACTTGGAGTGAGTTTGTGGTGACGTGTTAGTTGGTGAGCTTGTACGTAACTGTTATGGTGTCGTGTACGGATTACAGTGTGTTGGCACTATGTGAATCTGTGCATGGTCATGGTTATGTGTAGGCACGTAAGTTGTTCTGCACTGTTGTGCACTGTTGTGTTTTGTTGTTGTAAGCTGCCATGATAGTGTGGGAGTGTTACCATGTCATGTTAGAAGATGATTGGTAGTATTGAGTGTCTCTAGCTAGTGGTTTAGGGATTGCTTGGAGTTGGAGTTGTGCGATGGTGTCGCAAAGTAGTTCTATATAAGCGGTGACTCGAGCGCCTCCAAGTAAATTCCGAGCCAGAGCTGGCGAACTTCCCTTCATTCCCCTATCCTTTCTTCAACCTTCCCTTTCAGCTTCAACCTCTATCAGGTTATGGGCCCAGCCCCGCTGACCTCTGCCGTTATCGTTCCCTCTCGCCGCTGATTCTCGCCGCTCTCCCTCACCGCCGTTCATCCGCTTCGCTGTTTTCCCTTTCGTTCCCTTCTCCGTTGCGTCGGGTGTGTTGACCGTATCGTTGGTCGGTGTTGACTTTCTTCTTTCGGTCGTTCGTTCCTCCCTGAGGGCGTTTTGTTGGTGGTGGTTCGACGTTGACTTTCTATCGTGATTGTGTTTGGGCGCTCGTTGTTGCCCGTGTTGTCGATCGCTATCCGCTTCGTTTGGTCTCCCTCTGTTATTATTGTTGGGATCCCCACGTCGTCTTTGTGGGTTCTGATCCGAGAGGTTGAGGACCTTGTGTTGTTGAAGTCTGTGCACTTGTGTGTTGTGCTCAGCATTCGTTTCTGTTGAAGTCCGTGCACTGCGTGTGTGCTCGGCAGGTGTGGTGATCACTTGAGTTTCGGTGCGACGAGCGGTTGATCCGAGCAATCGGGGACGTTAGTCTGGCGGCTTGAACCAAAGCATTTGTTCCGTCTTGCGAGTTTCCCACCGGTCCTTAGGGGCAGATAACGGTGTCGGTCGAAAGACCTGGTATTCTTCGCGGGGGCATTTGTGGACGGGGTGCCGTGACGTACTGCACTGGACAGGAGGTGGTCCACCTTTATTGTTGCTGACTGTCAGAGTAACATCCTCAGACTTAGGCTCTCACTGTCTGTTGTTGATATCTGTTTGAACCGGAAGCTGTTGTCTTCGTTGCCATACGAAGGATGAGTAAGAAGTTCAGAGTTTGTGACAAAAGGAGGGTGTTTCCAGAACATCCGAATCGTACAGAACAGAACTATGATCTTGGTATACTGGTAGAATGGTACAGCTGTGGACTTGGACACACACTAACTGCACTTGATGTTTGATTGTCACCGTTGCACGTCGTAAGGTCTAAGTGCAGTAACGTTGGTTTCCTCATTACCCGACCTGTTACTTAGCATGTACTTGGGCAGCAGCGATAGTTGCTTGAAGTCAGTAACAGAGGGAGGGTGTTGGAAGTCATGCTGTCACTGGCATCAAGCAGTTGAGATGTGTGGAGTCTAGAATGGTACCTTGATACGTGAAACCGAGATTGATGTTGTTCTGTTTGGTATACTACGTTGCTGTGTGGTATACTCAGTATGGGTTGAACGTTTACGGCTACACTGGAACGCTATCGTTCAGCTGGGATGACCACAAGGTACAACGATGACAGGTTGTACAGTGGTCATGAAGTACGGGGTTGAAGGCTATGTATGTGCACATAAGGTACAGGTGGCAGCACTGTCAGTGTTGTGAAGTTTACACCATGTTTGAGTTGTGCTACATGCAAATGTGTGTGTATGGATGAATGGAACATGTTGCAGCTAAGTGACTGACGTCATGTGGTTTACAGGTACTTGTTGATGATGTGGGACTTGGGTATCTGGCACGTACACATTACGGTGTGGTGTACAGATTACAGCGTGCCAGCAACACGTGAAGTGTGATGTGATGTTCCGTAAGCATGGCTGGTCATGATGGTGAGGTGTTGCATTGTGTGTATGCATGGTCGTGTTACTATGGTGGGCTGTCATATTGTTGACTGCGTTGATGTGTGGTGCTCGTGGTGTGCTGTAGAAATGTGTCGGTACACTGTCAGGGACGTGCATGGCTACTACATTGGTGTGCATTGTTGTGCATTGTTGTGCACTGCTGTGCAGTAGTGTACGGAATTGTTGTGCACTGTTGTACACTGTTGTGCGTTGTTGTGCACTGCTGTTGTAAGCAGTTTGGCACTGTTACCATGTTATGTCTGTAGATGATTGGTAGTATTGAGTGTCTCTGGTTAGTGAGTTGCATGTTGGTCAGAGTTGGAGTCGCATGATGGAGTAGCGAAGAAGTGCTATATAGGTTGTGACTCAAGCACCTCCAAGTAAATATGAGCCAGAGCTGGCGAACTTCCCTTGCATCCCCCCATCCTTCCTCATGTCAACTTTCTGATCCCAGCTATAACCTCTAACAGGTTATGGGCCCAGCCCCGCTGACCTCTGCCGTTTGTCGTTCGTCATGAGGTTTCCCTTTCCGCCGCTCTCCCTCACCGCCGTCCGTGTTGTTGAACGCCGTTGTTGATGTTTTCGATGTTTTTTCTCCGTCGTGTTTCTTGTCATTGACCGGTTTGGTGGTGTTGTATTTCCCTTTTGGTTTGCGTTCCTCCCTGAGGGCGTTCTGGTGGTAGTGGCTCGACGCTGTTCTACTTTCGTGATTCTGTTTGGTTTCTAGTTCATTTTCGTTTTCGTCGATCGCTATCCGCTTTGTTGGTTTCTCGCCTCTGTTTTCGTTGTTGTGATCCCCGTGTCGTGTTTGCCGGTTCTGATCCGAGGGGTTGAGTACCGTTGCCGTTGAAGTCTGTGCACTTGTGTGTTGTGCTCAGCATTCGTTTTTTCGTTGAAGTCCGGGCACTGCCTGTGTGCTCGGCATTTGTGATGATCACTTGGGTTTCGGTGCGACGAGCGGTTGATCCGAGCAATCGGGGACGTTAGTCTGGCGGCTTGAACCAATTCGGACGCGCTGTCGAGCGGGCTCCCACCGGTCCTTCGGGGCAGATAACGGTGTCGGTCGGAAGACCTGGTAGTACCGCGAGTGCTGAAGTTGACGGGGTGCCGTGACGTACTGCATCGAACAGGAGTGGTTCACCTTTGTTGTGTGTGACCTGACTGTGTGTTGGGTTCTTGATCTGTTGGGAAGACAAACTGAAACGAGCTTTTGATCCGTACTGCTGCGGTGCTGCGGGGAGGCGACGTGTCGTAGGCTGACCTCCTTTTCAGGATCAGGCCGCTTGTGAACTTGATTGTTTGCTTGCTGGAAGCGTACCTCGGTTTGTCATAGTACCTGCAGTATCAGGGTCGCGCAAGTTCTTGCAAGAGACCAGAGAGGGTTTAACTTGGTGAAGGCATATCTTTGGTCACTAACCATCCTCTGGACGTCTCGTAGAGAGCGACGCGCTTTCTCCTGGAACGCAGGAGGAGGTAGACAGAAGAAAGTCGTTTCCTACCCGGAGGGTCTCCGGGGGTCAGGGGTCCGACTCCCTAGGGTACCAGGAATCTTAGTTCCTTATGCACCCGATCGCTTGCAGTTTGTTGTTGTTATTCTCGCTACAGTTCAGGAGGTGGAGTGTTTCCTGCCTGAGACTGTGTGTGTGAGATTCGTTTATGACACTTCCTGGGTGTTTATTGTTGAACATGTCTGAGCTCTTCTTTGTATCAACTTTGGAAAGTTGAGATGTTACTTGTCCGTTGTTATCGTGACTTCCTTACGCAGGCTCAGAAGGTTGTCGTTATGTATGCCCGGGATGTGTGCTGTGCTCTTCGCTTTACTTCTGTTGTACCGGAAGGTTGCTATTTGTCTGCATGTCCGGTGTGTATGGAAGAGCTGTTTGACTCAGGAGGTTGAGTGTTTCATGCCTGAGTGTATTATTGATCACTTGTGATGTGTGTTTTGCTCTCCATGTTGTTCTCATGTTACCAGTAGGTTGTTACATGTATGCATGTCCTGGGTATGGAAGAGCTGTTTGACTCAGGAGGTTGAGTGTTTCATGCCTGAGTGTATTATTGATCACTTGTGATGTGTGTTATGCTCTCCATGTTGTCCTCATGTTACCAGAAGGTTGTTACATGTATGCATGTCCTGGTTATGGAAGAGCTGTTCGATTCAGGAGGTTGAGTGTTTCATGCCTGAGTGTTTGTTTCATTGCTTGTGATGTTTGTTTTGCTCTTTGTTTCAGTTTGTTGTCACTGGAAGTTTGCTATGTGTTTGCATGTCCGGTGTGAATGAAAGAGCTAATTGACTCAGGAAGTTGAGTGTTTCATGCCTGAGTGTGTAGGACATCATTTTGTATGGACGGGGCCTGGAAGGTTGTCATTTTGCATGTCCAGGATGCCTGTGTCGCAATTCTCTTTGTGTGTTATTCGCGGAAGGTTGCTGTGATTTTGAATGTCCGCTGTTTGAAGAGATTTGTTGAGCTGGAAGGTTGCTCTCTTTTGCATGTCCAGCTGTTACGAAGGTGATGTTGAACTGGAAGGTTGCTACTTGTTGCATGTCCGGTGTTCAGAAAATCGGTCTTGAATCAGAAGGTTGCGTGTGTTTGCATGTCTGGTTGAAGTACTGTGATTAATGGTGCTCCGAGAGGTTGTTATGTGTTACATGCTCGGAGCAACATTCGTTTTCGGTGTCTAGAATGTGGTCACTTGTGGACATCTAGATCCCTTTTGTGAAGGACTCTGAGGTGCATTTTCGTTCCGAGAGAAGTTCAAAGCCAGTGAGAGAGGGAGGGTGTCAGAGTAACATCCTCAGACTTAGGCTCTCACTGTCTGTTGTTGATATCTGTTTGAACCGGAAGCTGTTGTCTTCGTTGCCATACGAAGGATGAGTAAGAAGTTCAGAGTTTGTGACAAAAGGAGGGTGTTTCCAGAACATCCGAATCGTACAGAACAGAACTATGATCTTGGTATACTGGTAGAATGGTACAGCTGTGGACTTGGACACACACTAACTGCACTTGATGTTTGATTGTCACCGTTGCACGTCGTAAGGTCTAAGTGCAGTAACGTTGGTTTCCTCATTACCCGACCTGTTACTTAGCATGTACTTGGGCAGCAGCGATAGTTGCTTGAAGTCAGTAACAGAGGGAGGGTGTTGGAAGTCATGCTGTCACTGGCATCAAGCAGTTGAGATGTGTGGAGTCTAGAATGGTACCTTGATACGTGAAACCGAGATTGATGTTGTTCTGTTTGGTATACTACGTTGCTGTGTGGTATACTCAGTATGGGTTGAACGTTTACGGCTACACTGGAACGCTATCGTTCAGCTGGGATGACCACAAGGTACAACGATGACAGGTTGTACAGTGGTCATGAAGTACGGGGTTGAAGGCTATGTATGTGCACATAAGGTACAGGTGGCAGCACTGTCAGTGTTGTGAAGTTTACACCATGTTTGAGTTGTGCTACATGCAAATGTGTGTGTATGGATGAATGGAACATGTTGCAGCTAAGTGACTGACGTCATGTGGTTTACAGGTACTTGTTGATGATGTGGGACTTGGGTATCTGGCACGTACACATTACGGTGTGGTGTACAGATTACAGCGTGCCAGCAACACGTGAAGTGTGATGTGATGTTCCGTAAGCATGGCTGGTCATGATGGTGAGGTGTTGCATTGTGTGTATGCATGGTCGTGTTACTATGGTGGGCTGTCATATTGTTGACTGCGTTG